>JARQOD010000002.1:82018721-82031221 GCA_033576555.1 Oophaga sylvatica | reverse complement strand
ATGGAAAATTGTCTGGGACATCTCAATTTTGAAACCGTGTTGCTATACCTAGACGACGTTATCGTGTATTCCAAGACATATGAGGACCACTGAAACACCTGGCAGAAGTGTTTGAGTCCCTGTCCAGGTACGGGATGAAATTAAAACCCTCAAAATGCCATCTACTCAAACAGAAGGTACAATACTTGGGGCACATCGTCAGTTCGGAAGGAGTAGCGCCGGACCCAGAGAAAGTCACTGCCATCCAGAAGTGGCCGGAGCCGAAGAACCTTAAGGAAGTGCGACAGTTCCTGGACTAACGGGTTACTACAGAAGGTTCGTGAAAGATTACACGAAGAAGGCAGCTCCTTTACAGGACCTCCTGGTAGGACAATCCTTAAAGAGCAGAAACCCTCCCTTTAATTGGGGTAAAGAACAGGCTGAAGCATTCCAAAAAATGAAAGAGATCCTTACAGGTGATGAGATCTTAACCTATCCTGATTACAGCCAACCGTTCCTGTTGTACACCGACGCCAGTAATGAAGGTTTGGGAGCAGTTCTCAGTCAGAAGCAGAATGGCCAAGAAAAAGTCATCGCATATGCCAGCAGAAAACTCAGGCCAACTTAAAGGAATCCGGAAAATTATAGCAGCTTCAAGCTGGAGTTTTCTGGCGCTGGTCTGGGCCATTACTGAAAGATTTAAGCACTATCTGGCCTCCAATAAGTTCACGGCGTACACAGACAACAACCCGTTAACGCACCTGGAAACCGCCAAGCTGGGCGCCATGGAGCAGCGTTGGATGGCTCGGTTGTCCAATTACCAGTTTACTATCAAGTACCGGGCAGGTCGAAAGAATGCTAATGCTGATGCGTTGTCCCGAATGCCGCATGACTCTGATACGGAAGGAGAATCGGATGACCTGGAAGAAATTGAGCTACCTGCGTTCCATCGAAATGGGGTAGTCCACGAGCATCGAGTCCACAGAAAGCAGTATGGTGCAACATTAAATCCTTTACCCCATCACAGTTGGAAAGAGACTCAGGACAGTGATCCAGTGGTCAGCCGCATCAAGGAGTTGTTAAGACAGGAAGGCTCCTCTTTGGAAAAGGAAGCACCTATGTCAGCCAAGCTCCTGTGGAACGAGAAAAGCAGGTTGTTCCTATACCGTGAGAAGTTGTGCAGGAGATACGTCAACCCCAGAACCCATGAGATGGTCTGGCAAATAGTGGTCCCCAAGGCAGACGTCCCAATGGTGTTGGAAGCATACCACGATCAAGCAGGACACTTTGGCTGGAGAAAGCTGGAGACCCTGTTGAGATGCCGGTTCTACTGGGTAGGGATGCGCAGCTCCATCGAGAGGTGGTGTCGGAACTGTGGACCCTGTGGTCTCAGAAGAAAGGACTACGGTAGTCAGAAGACACCCCTGCAACCTATCCGGACGACTCGTCCCCTGGAGATTGTGGCCCTGGACCACGTCAAACTGTCGCCAAGTAGATCTGGATACTCATACGCCTTGACCATGGTGGACCATTACTCCAGATTTCTGGTGGTTGTTCCAGTTAAGGACCAGACCGCAGTGACGGCCACGAAAACCTTTCAAGCAAGCTTCTGCAGACCGCATGGGTATCCGGAGCAAGTATTAACCGATCAAGGACCTGCTTTCGAAGCTGATTTATTCAAGGAATTCTGTCACATGTACGGGTGCAAGAAAATTAGAACAACACCATATCACCCTCAAACCAACGGTCTTTGCGAAAAAATGAACCATATTGTCCTTGATTTGTTGAGATCCATACCGTTGGAAGACAGGAATCGATGGCCGGATTTACTACCTGATTTGGTTGATTTGTATAACCATATACCTGTCAGTTCCACTAACTGCACTCCAGCCTATCTTATGAGAGCAAGGCCCGGAAGACTACCAATGGATCTAGAACTTGGAGTGGTAGAACCGGAGGCAGACGACGCCGTTGAAAACTGGGACATCAATCGGCAAGAGCAATACAGAAGAGTACAAATCTGTGTAGAGGAAAGTCTCAACAAGGCACGGGAGAAACAGGAAGATGTTTACAACCGAAATGCTCCTGCCAAGCCTTTGATGCCTGGAGAGGTAGTATTAAAAAGAAAAAGGAAGATGCACAAATTGGATAACCAGTGGGAACAAGAACCCTACGTTGTACAAGATTCTAAATATGACAACAGAAAAGTTTGTATCATCAGTAAGGACGGAGGAAGAACAATAACCACTGTGTCCAGAGACCATTTGAAATTGTGTCCAGAACCCTTAAAATGTTGTGACAAGAACCCTGTCATCAATCAAAAAGAAAGGAAAGAAGAGGTCATACACACCGATCTGGAGATTTTCCTGCGGATTGGCCTAGACTGGGAGATGCTGTAATAGTTCCGGTGTTGCAGTTTTATCAGCCACAAGAGGAAGTTTTACCTCCAGTTGTGCCCGTGGTGCCAGTCGAGCCCGTTCAGGAGTTACCCATCCCAGCAACACCTCAACCTATGGAATCTCAAGATGGATCATCTGAAGCAGCGCCCCATACTATGGGATCCCCTGGTGAAGCTGACTCACACCGCCCAGCCATCAGTACGCTTGCCAGATCCATAGAAAGATTGAGGCAGTTCTATAGTTTGCCGTTACGCAGTGCAGACAGATCGCAACTTAATATACCTGAAGCTACTCCACGTAGATCAGAGCGAATCACAAAAGGAAAGTTACCCATTTGATACCAGCAGTAATTATAACGAATTAATGTGAATACTGTAAAAAGTCTATATATATATATGTGTTTTTCCCTATTATGTCTTATAATGGACTCAGAGGCTGAGGACTGAGCCAGCCCAAAAACTGTATCCTGTAAATAGTTGCACTAAGGTGCCTTTTAATGATTTCACACGAAGCCTTGACTTACCTCTGAACATAAAACCCGTGTGGTGAGGCACTGAGTGAGGTCTGCATTCGGATGTCCTGCAGCCCATCCAGGACCCACGTTGAAGGTTTGGTGCGGGTCCTTCACAAGCATATTGTCTATTTATATGAAAATGTTAATTAATATTGTATTTTTTCTATATATAATGTTTTATTTGCAACGTTCAAGACATCCTTACCTCCCGGATGGGACGAATTAATATTTAATGTTGATGTTTAATGCATAAACAAAAATGTCTCTTGTATTTCACAGCCCGGGAGTGCTGTCGTTTACCATGGGGAATGTGTAGCCCTGGTACACAATACCAGGAGGATGAGTGGAGAGGTAATGGTTAAGGGCTCTTCATGATATCATGTACACTTCGGACACACCCACCAGGGGTGTGGAGGGGAGTGCTAAGTAGTCTGAGTTCAGTTCAGTCAGTGACTCGAAGGAGTGAGGAAGTGCAGTCTTTGTGCAGTTCAGAAAGTGGAGGCCAGTACAGGTGAGCCAGTTCACCTCAGCCTGGTCAGAGCTGTGCCCCACTATAAGACGGACTGAGATATCTATTAAGAGTTGAGCATATCGAAGGGCATAGTGGAAGAGAACAGAGAAGTGCCATAAGTATAGGATACCTGCACATTGTTACCGGTCACTGGGGACCGAAGGATCACTAAAGCTTCACGCTTAGTGGTAAGAAAACCAGAGGCTTATCGGACCTTAGGTCGTGGCAAGCATCCCTGAAGAGTCAGTACGTATCTGGGGTCAGGGAGAGTGAGAACCTTGAGCCTGATCAGCAAGAATAGGAACTCAGCTCTCTCACAGGAAGGCTCCGACCACAAAAACTGACCGGGCAGAACAGCTTTGGAATAGCTGGAGTTATAGAGGGAACTACGCTTCAGGCTGGTTGGACTCATCAACATTGGACAGTAAAGGAGGCCCCTAACTTGCTTAGCCGTTGCCTCAAAGCTCATCCTCCATCAACCCCATCAGCCTCCCTGGGACCTGCCTTACCATCTTACAAGTAAAGGTATGGAAAGACGCTGACCGTGTGAGACTGAGTTATTTACTTGCATGCCTGCACAACCCTGCCTGAACCATCGACCTGAGGGAAGAGTCCTACCTGTAGGGGACCCGACATCTAGCTGCCTCACCATCCCCTCAGAGCTCTACAGCAGTGCTGGTATAAATTACCAGAAGACTACAGGTGGCGTCACGAACTGTAAATATATCTATCCCCTGTAAATATTCCCCCAACATACGCCAGACCGCTAGGGCCACAGACCGAGCCCCCGCTACCTGTGACAAACCCCATAGACTTCCATGGGCTCGGCTCTGAGTACCCCATTGCCCTGGTAACCCACAATTGTGGTGGCGGGTCGACACACAGCGTGTGCACGACATTTCAGAAATCTCCGCCACTTTGCTGATGCAGTAAAATGCTGCATAGAGCAAATCGCACCAAATTTCACTAAATTGTCGGCATAGACGCAAATTAGAGGAAAAATGTTAGTTTTGGCACAGAGAAGAAAAGACAAACAAAAAGGTGCAAATTACTCCAAAGAAAGTGGCGTTTACCCCATAGCCAGAATACGGTCTGTATCAGAGGGTGAACTGAGACTGAGTTATTTCAAGTATTTGATTTCTTTTATTTTTGTAGGTCTTGCACTTAAAGGGGCTGTTTGGTGCAAACAATGATAGGTGATAACTTGTTGATTGGTGAGGGTCCGACCGCTGGGACCTGCACCAATCAACAGAATGAGGAGTTATTATCCCCGATGCCTTGGAACAGGAGAACATATGCCGACAAATCCACTATAAAGAAGGCTTTAACGTCTCATCTCAGTGTCACTCATAACTAAGCACAGTTGTAAAGTAGCTCTGAATGAAGCCAGCCATGCATTAATATGATAATGTTAGGCGGCACAGAGGTTAACGTCTAACCGGTCTCTAGATGCTAACTGTCTTGCAAATCTTTACTTTTAATTGGATGGATTCCAAGACAATTTCACCTTTGCTTGGCACAACATAGTATTAATATTTATAAAAATATTCTTAGGGTTTACTGAATGACTTTCAAAGAATATGGGGCCATGAAACATACAGAGAGAAATGTTATATTGCTGGGAAAAAAAATCAGAAATGTGCCATCGGTAATTTTCCAATATGTAACAGAAAGGAGAAGGTTCAAATATTTTGGCATTATGTAACTCCCATAATTGCATTATTAATGTGGTGTGTGCTTGGGCTTTTTATTTAGTATTAGAGATGAGCGAATCTTTTAACATTCAAATTTGGCAGATTGGATTTTTCCCAGGAAATTCAATTAGCAGTCAATCGAAATTACTTAAAAGCCTCCAAAAATGAGCATGACAATATTTTCTTTTCCACACAAACCAATCTTCTTCACTGCTGAGCTGTTACACACTATTTTTATGTTGTATTCATAAGTTGCAGCTGTGTTGCATTCTTTTTTTGGCATAGTTGTGGTTCAGCCAAAATGTTTTTGTAATTATTTTCAAAAAGTATGTCAAATTCATGCGTTTTTGCTATGTGGCAAAAAAAAACAGTAACGCAAAAACAATGTGTAAATGCAGCCTTTCAGATTTTTCAGTGTTTTATGTTATATCTATGAATGAGCAGTAAGCTGTGATGTACTCTCACTATCCAGATTCACCACAAAATGGCTGCAGAATTTCCTTATTCTGATTGTCCCTCCTGATTGACTGCATGATGCAGTGTGATAACTGTGAGGCATTATGGGAAAGCCCACCTGAGATAGTGTGATCCTTCTCTAGCTGATGCAATCTTTGAACAAACTGTTCAGATTCGCCATATTCAGCAAATTTCTAAAAAAGAAATACAAATTTTATTCCCATATCTCTGCTTACTGTTTTTTTATGGCAATAATAAATCTCACTAACAGTGTTATGCAAAAGCATACATAAAAGTAACACTGCTATATATATTCTTATAACCCATACCTTCCCTATTTACCGTAATAATGATATAGTAAAATAATCATCTGCTCATTAAATAAAATTGTGTTGCAACGAGGTTAGGGTCTTTGCAATATTAAGTGGTATTATAAGGACTATGCAAAGCTAAATCTGCAACACACAGACAGGAGGGACAAGACACAAGTAATCATTTAAACTGTTTATTTCTCTAGTACGGTGGAAATTATGGTAACTATAGCAACTGTGAATAGTGTAAAACAATATAGATATACAATGAATCCTCAGGTTAACACTAACTGTTACAACAGTCTCTTATTATATATTCATATGACTTTCTGGCAGAGGTAATGATTCCAGCACTATGAGAGTCACTGTACTGCTTCTTTCTCTAACACATGCTCTAGTGGCAGTCTCCGGTTCTTCCCACTAGGTCATAAGTCCTCCTGACTAAGTCTAACAAGGCTCATTAGACCTCCTTCGCTTCAACCGGCCCCCGCTCTGTCTGTTGTACTAGCCCAGGACAACCCCTTGTCACACACAAGGGGGGTAGGAACGACTAAGTGTAACACAATGGGAGAAGGGAAGGGAGCCCAATACTAGGGAAGCAGGGAGTGGAGACCCCTAGGCAGATCTAATGTTGCCCTGTCTACCCTAAGTGTCCCTATATAGGTTCACCTATCGCCGAGCAAGATACCTAATCCCTGCCTGACCCCAGCAATAAGCCCTCTTTAGGGAAGGATGGGGACTTGCTGGTTGATCCCCACTATAACTAAAGACAGATGGGCTTCACAAACAAGGGGAACACTTAGCTTGAGTAGACTCAGAGAGAAACACAGACGTCCTCCAAACACCAAAGTTGAAGATAGACAACTGCTATGGCTCCAAGCTTAACAGGGAAATGGAAATATCACCGGCAACTCCCAGCAGCAAGCTAACAGTTATAAGCACCCCGGTCCAGTTGTGTCAACTAGAGCCAGGGGAAGGTTGTAGTCAGATGCAGTGTGACGGTCTGCAGCCTATGACACACCCGTGACACCCCTGTGCCATACGTCAGTGCCGGAAGCAACGATCAGGCTCACTCGTGACTCCCGGTCACCACCGCAAGCTTCCACCCCCAAGTGAAGTTTCCTCAAGGATCTTTGGTGCTTGACCGATGGCAGATATCTCTAGCACCCGGCGGGATGAGGGCTGGGCCTCAACTTTTGACTGGTGTCATCTGGGTTTCTGAACGGTGCAGATTTGGTCTTCGGGCCTCGACTGGCGTAGTCTGAGTTTTGCAGCTTGCCTGGAGCTGCCTGAGTTCTGCTTGCAGGTGCCCCACAATCTGTTGGCTCATGCTTCCTGCCACAGCCAGGCACCTCGACTCATGTTCTGACTGTCCCTTCTTTTGGCGCCAAATCTGCTCCCATTTTGGTGTGCTGGCCTTTTATACCAGGGAACTGCGACATTAAGGTCACCTGACTGAGTGCTCCATCTAAACTCATTCCTCTGGAAACTTTCCCTCTTCCAGTTGGTTCTGTAGAGTCCTGTTTGTACAGCAGATGGCAGCATTCATGCACAAATGCTGCACAGCACTGGGGATTTTCGTCCACTATGTCACACCCTCTTACATATACTGTAACATTCCATCAGGTTTCACAAAATATAAGACATCTTTTGACTTCTGCTTGTCAGGTATGATCAGGGCCGGATTCACCACACAGCACACCCGGGCAAGTGACAGGGGCCCTGGGGAGGCCCTTTTGCTGTTGGGAACACTGACTGCACCTCTTGCCGGTCAACGCACACTGGCATCCATTTTCAGCTGGGTCCAATCCTGCCCTTGGGGGTGGAACCATCCTGCTACTGCCACCGTTCACTTCCTCCTTACAGATGTGCGGCAGCAGCGTGGGGCGCGGCCCACGCCATGAGATTCCAACAAGGAAGTAGCAGGGAGGACACCCTCATGCCTCATCTCATGCAGGAGTACAGCATCATCCTGGGCTTGTGGTAGTTATAAGTTTCTCTCCCAGTGCTCCCACCTTTTCTGGCTGTAAGCAATATGATGAAGTGGGGGGGATATATGTGAAGGAGAGGGCAGGCTAGGCCCTTGGGGGCTTCTGTATGTGAAGGATGAGGGGTAGGCTGGGCCCTGCAGGGGTGACATGTGAAGGATGAGGGGGCAGGCTGAGCCCTGGGGGGTGATGTATGAGAAGAATGAGGGGGCTGGATGGGCCCTGGGAGGACTGCTATATGTGAAGGATGAGGAGGCAGGCTGGGCCCTGTGGAGGGGTGATATATGTGATGGTTCAGGAGGCAGTCTGCAACCACTAATCTTCTTTGGTATAAATATTACTGTTATGTTTATTTATATATGTATTATACAGTGGGTACTGAGACTCATTTAAATTTTTTACTCTTTGTTTCATTGCAGCCATTTAGTAAATTAAAAAAAGTTCATTTTTTTCTCATTAATGTACACTCTGCACCCCATCTTGACTGAAAGAAACAGAAATGTAAAAATTTTTGCAAATTTATCAAAAAAGAAAAGCTGAAATATCACATGGTCATAAGTATTCAGACACTTTGCTGAGACACTAATATTTAAGTCACATGCTGTCTACTTCCTTGTGATTCTCCTTGAGATGGTTCTACTCCTTCATAGCTGTCTTTAATTGAACTAATAGGACTTGATTTGTAAAGGCACACATCTGTCTATATAAGACCTCACAGCTCACCGTGCATGTCAGACTAAATGAGAATCATGAGGTCAAATGAACTGGCCAAGGAGCTCAGAGACAGAATTGTGGCAAGGCACAGATCTTCCAAGGTTACAAAAGAATTTCTGCAGTACTCAAGCTTCCTAAGAGCACAGTGGCCTCCATAATCCTTAAATGGAAGAAGTTTGGGACCACCAGAAGTCTTCCTAGACCTGTCTGTCCAGCCAATCTGAGCAATCGTGGGAGAAGAGCCTTGGTGAGAGAGGTAAAGAAGAACCCCAAGATCACTGTGGCTGAGCTCCACAGATGCAGTAGGGAGATGGGAGAAAGTTCCACAAAGTCAACTATCACTGCAGTCCTTCACCAGTCGGGTCTTTATTGCAGAGTGGCCCAATGGAAGCTTCTCCTCAGTGCCAGACATATGAAAGCCCACAAAAAGTTTGCTAAAAAACACATGAAGGACTCCCAGACTAAGAGAATAAGATTCTCTGGTATGATGAGACGAAGATATAAATTTTTGGTTATAATTCTAAGCGGTATGTGTGTAGAAAACCAGGCACTGCTCATCGCCTGCCCAACGCTACTATCCCAACAGTGAAACATGGTGGTGACAACATCATGCTGTGGGAGTGTTTTTCAGCTGCAGGGACAGGACAACTGGTTGCAATAAAGTAAACATGAATGCAGCCAAGTACAGAGATATCCTGGATGAAAATCTCTTCCAGAGTGCTCTGGACCTTAGACTTGACCGAAGGATCACCTTCCAACAAAACAATGACCTTAAGCACACAGCTAAAATAACAAAGGAGTGGCTTCAGAACAACTCTGTGACCATTCGTGGCTGGCTCAGCCAGAGCCTTGACCTAAACCCAATTGAGCATCTCTGGAGAGACCTGAAAATGGCAATCCACCAATATTCACCATCCAACCTGACGGAACTGGAGAGGATCTACAAGAATGGCAGAGGATCCCCAAATCCAGGTGTGAAGAACTAGTTGCATCATTCCCAAGAAGACTCATGGCTTTACTAGCTCAAAGGTGCTTCTACTCAATGCTGAGCAAAGGGTTTGAATACTTATAACCATGTGATATTTTAGTTTTTCTTTTTTAATAAATTTGCTAAAATTTATATATTTCAGTTTTTTTCAGTCAAGATGGGGTGCAGAATGTACAATAATGAGAAAAAAAATGAACTTTTTTGAATTTACCTAATGGCTGCAATGAAACAAAGAGTGAAACATTTAAAGGGTCTGAATACTTTCCGTACCCACTGTATGTTTGTTTTGTTAAATAGATATAGTAATTGTCAATAACCTCTATGTTTTCCTTCCCTATTATCCTTCAATCCTCCCTTTCCACTTGTGTTTGTCCCCCTAATAAAACAAAATAACAAATTAACCCTGTCCTCCTTTTTCCTTTATTTTTTTAATTCCCCTCATACCCTACTTTAGTTTGGGTTTGTTAAAAAAAATGAAAATGTAATAAAGAGTTTGGAAAAAGGAGGCAAGCTGGGCTCTGGGGACTGGAGTGATATATATGAAGGATAAGGGGGCTGGCTGGGAGATATGTCATGTCCAGTGTTGCTCGTCGTATTTATATATGTATATAAAGATGGATCCAGCGCCTGCAAGGTATGTGTGTGTGTGGCCCAGCTATTTAAGGCACACAAAATCTAGGAAAATGCACAGGAAGGTAACCGCAAAAGCTTGTTATCCATTCACGTCACTCACACTTTCAGACACACCCACCAGGGGTATAGGAGTAGTGACACGTAGCAGAGCTCAGTCAAGCTTCCTGTCTTAGGACAGTTCAGTCAAGCCTTTGAGGGAGAGGAGAGAGGACTGAATCCTCGCAGAGCTAGCGTAGCTCACCTGACAAGGAAGTGGAGGCTAGTACGGGTGAAGTGAATCATCCTAGCCTAGTCAGAGCTACCCTTGATCAGTACCTCAGCAGAAGCTGAAACAAGGAGGATACTGAGAGCTGCTCAGCGAGCTCTGGAGAAAGCTGACATTTCCATCAAAGCTACAAGTGCTTATGATAAGAGCAAGAGCAGGACGAGGGGCATAGTGGAGAAGACAGAGAGCAGTGCATCAGGTATTGGACTACCTGCACTAATTCACCGGACACCGGAGTCCGAAGCATTACTAAAGCTTCATGCCTAGTGATAAGAAAACCGGAGGCTATCTGGACTACAGGTCGCAGAGAGCAGCCCTAAGTGCTGATACGTAACCAGAGTCAGGTAGAACAAGGACCTTGAGTGAGGCGCCACAACAGTAGGGACTCTGTTCTTACCAACAAGAAGGCTCTACCACAATGTCAGCCGGGCTTGGCAGCTATTGAGAAAAGCTGGAGATTGCAGAGTTAACTTCGCTTCATGCAAGTTTGGACTCAGATATATATGAAGTAAAGGAGGCCTCTAACCTGCTCAGCGGTTTCCCGAATGTGCATTCTCCACCCCGACCAGCTTCCCGGGATCTTCCTGAAACACCTTCAAGTAAAGGTATGAAAAGAAGCTACATTGTGTGTGACTGAATTCTTATCTACACCCTGCATCATCACCATAGACTTCCAGGGACCAGTCTCACCTGTGGGAGACTTACCACCCAGCTGCCCCATAACATCCCCTGTGAAGATCCTTATAGCATCGCTGGTCCTATTGATCAGATGCCACAGGTGGCGTCACGAACTACCTATCCTTATAATCCCCTGTAAATATCCCCCATTGCATGATCGCCCAGGGCCACGGACCGAGTCCCGCTGCCAGTGACAACTCCCATAGACTTCTATGGGCTCGGTACCGAGTACCCCATAGCCCTGGAACCCACACCGCCTGGTGTGTGCGACTCATGTGCTAAGCTGGTACCAGTGGTTCTCCTGTGTATATATATATATTATAAAAAAAAAATCTTATTCAGTGTGTGCAGTTTTTTGTTTGCATGGAGTTCAGCTAAGAATAAGAATAAAATGCTGACTAGAAATAAGGGAGGTCACAAGAATTGGCACATAAGGCTTTGAATTGCATAAATCTCCTCAGCTGTATGGTATTGTAGAATTTACAATAGATATCACTCATGTAATGTAAGAAGTGAAATCTTTGGCATTGTACTAATAAAATAATTATTTCCATTTTCACAAAAACAATTGTACAAGAAGTGTAAAAATTCATTGCATTTGTTTCTTGTGACAAGCAAGCATAGCATCAGCCACTGATTTCACATTTTTTTTCTATAAAAAGTATTGTGCTGTCTTGCTTTTGCTTTTTAATGAATTAAGAAAGAATAAAAACACGTGTAATTGTAATCAAAATATAGGAACACAGATGCCAGCTACACCATAACACTGATCAATCACACTATCTGGCAGTGCTGTTGACGCTTCTGGTGTCTTTCTCCCCCACCTAGCTCCTCTACCATCAATTCAATCTCTGTATTATTTGCAGACTGTTACTCTCATCTTCTTTATTACTGCAGTCCTTCATCATATTACTGACTGAATTATTTATGCAAAGTTCTGGGCTTTTTTTCCTTTCTCTATAGCTGAGCTAAGAGCCCTGGCAAACTGTCATTATCCTAAAATCAACCTAAAATGGCTGCTGCATTTCATGCCTAAGCTTTTATACAGTCTACGATAGTCCCTCCTGATTGGCTGCGCTATACCATGTGCTGTGATAGCTGCAAGGCATTATGGGGAAGTCTACATGGTCGTGCCTGAGATCGCCTCATCTTTCTGTTTGCCATGCAATTTACTCACCCACTCTTTGGTCCAGTGCTGAGTCTCCACCGTTGCTCCCCATCTATGTTATTGAGTCGCACAGCCAGGGCCTGTGGGGTACTCGGCACCGAGCCCGTTCACTTCAATGGGGATGTCACGGGTAGCACAGCTCGGTCCGTGGCCCTGGGGCTCACCTCAAATGTGGGATATTTACAGGGATTAAAGTATTTAC
>JARQOD010000002.1:81875191-82018621 GCA_033576555.1 Oophaga sylvatica | reverse complement strand
TCTCTTTTCTGTAGTTTATAGCCTTATGATCAGGGGGTCCTCTCCTTCTCTTGCCGTAGATTATAAGCTCTTATGGTCAGCAGAGTCATCTCTCTCTCTTTCTGTAGTGTATAAGCTCTCATGATCAGCAAGGTCCTCTCTCTCTTTTATACAGTGTAAGTTCTTATCGTCAGCATGGTCGTCTCTCTCTTTCTATTGCCTGTAGAGTATAAGCTCTTATGATCAGCGGAGTTATCTCTCTTCTGCAGTGTATAAGCTCTCATGATCAGCGGGGTCCTCTCTCTCTTTGTCTCGCATGTAGAGTATAAGCTCTTATGGTCAGTGAGGTCATCTCTCTCTCTCTTCTGCAGTGTATAAGCTCTCATGATCAGCGGGGTCCTCTCTCCCTTTTGTACAGTGTAAGTTCTTATCGTCAGCATGGTCGTCTCTCTCTTTCTATTGCCTGTAGAGTATAACCTCTTATGGTCAGCGGAGTTATCTCTCTTCTGTAGTGCAAAAGCTCTCATGATCAGCGGGGTCCTCTCTCTCTTCTGTAGAGTGTAAGCTCTTATGGTCAGCATGGTCCTCTCCTTCTCTTGCCCGTAGATTATAAGCTCTTATGGTCAGCAGAGTCATCTCTCTCTCTTTTCTGTAGTGTATAAGCTCTCATGATCAGCAAGGTTCTCTCTCTCTTCTGTAGAGTGTAAGTTCTTATGGTCAGCATGGATTGCTCTCTCTTTGTCTCGCATGTAGAGTATAAGCTCTTATGGTTAGTGGGGTCATCTCTCTCTCTTTCACTCCTCTGTAGTGTATAAGCTATCATGATCAACAGGGTCATCTCTCTAGCGGGCTCTCTTCAGCACAGTGTGAGCTCTTATGTTCAGTGGAATTCTCTCTCTCGCCTGCAGAGTTTAAGCTTTTATGGTCAGCGGAGTCCTGTCAATAGCCTATAAGTCTAAGCTCTTGTGATCAGTGGGGGTTTCTCGCTCTCTCCTGTAAAGTGTAAGCTCTTACGATCAGTGGGGTCCTCTCTCTTGCCTGTAAAGTGTAAGCTTTTGTATATTCAGAGCAATTACAAGCTTTTTAGTGTTTAGATTCTTAGAAATTTATTTGTAATTGATTTAATTTTGTAGGAAAATTTGGCGATTTCGGATTTAAAAAGAACCGCTTGTCTTTAATCCTATGTAAAGCGGAGGTTCACATCTGCATTCGGTAATTCTATTTGCTTTGTTTTTGGAGCAAAAAATCGTAATTCATATCCCCATTGACTGTTATGGCATTTATCTCAATTCTGTTATGTGTCAGTTTTTAGAACAGAACAAAAAGGGCACCACGCAGAGCTTTTATTTTCTTGTTCTAACAGGACCCACAATAATCAATGGTTCCCGTTTGCTTCTCTTTGCATCCGTCATTCAACGAACCAGTTTTGAACATGATTTCAATTTGTTTTTTCTTAAAATAGAACAGACAAAAGGAATTTCTAAAAACAGATAAGAACCCCGCATTATCTTTATATACATTGCCTACAAGTAGTATTCAACCCCCTGCAGATTTAGCTGGTTTGATAAGATGCAAATAAGTTAGAGCCTTCAAACTGCAAACGAGAGTAGGATTTATTAACAGAAGCATAAATCTTACAAAACAAAAAGTTATGTTGCTCAGTTGAATTTTAATAAATTTTAAACATAAAAGTGTGGGTCAATTATTATACAACCCCTATGTTTAATATTTCGTGGAATAACCCTTGTTTGCAATTACAGCTAATAATCGTCTTTTATAAGACCTGATCAGGCCGGCACAGGTCTGTGGAGTTATCTTGGCCCACTCCTCCATGCAGATCTTCTCCAAGTTATCTAGGTTCTTTGGGTGTCTCATGTGGACTTTAATCTTGAGCTCCTTCCACAAGTTTTCAATTGGGTTAAGGTCAGGAGACTGACTAGGCCACTCCAACACCTTGACTTTTTCCCTCTTGAACCAGGCCTTGGTTTTCTTGGCTGTGTGCTTTGGGTCGTTGTCTTGTTGGAAGATGAAATTACGACCCATCTTAAGATCCTTGATGGAGGAGCGGAGGTTCTTGGCCAAAATCTCCAGGTAGGCCGTGCTATCCATCCTCCCATGGATGTGGACCAGATGGCCAGGCCCCTTGGCTGAGAAACAGCCCCACAGCATGATGCTGCCACCACCATGCTTGACTGTAGGGATGGTATTCTTGGGGTCGTATGCAGTGCCATCCAGTCTCCAAACGTCACGTGTGTGGTTGGCACCAAAGATCTCGATCTTGGTCTCATCAGACCATAGAACCTTGAACCAGTCTGTCTCATAGTCCTCCAAGTGATCATGAGCAAACTGTAGACGAGCCTTGACATGACGCTTTGAAAGTAAAGGTACCTTACGGGCTCGTCTGGAACGGAGACCATTGCGGTGGAGTACGTTACTTATGGTATTGACTGAAACCAATGTCCCCACTGCCATGAGATCTTCCCGGAGCTCCTTCCTTGTTGTCCTTGGGTTAGCCTTGACTCTTCGGACAAGCCTGGCCTCGGCACGGGAGGAAACTTTCAAAGGCTGTCCAGGCCGTGGAAGGCTAACAGTAGTTCCATAAGCCTTCCACTTACGGATGATGCTCCCAACAGTGGAGACAGGTAGGGCCAACTCCTTGGAAAGGGTTTTGTACCCCTTGCCAGCCTTGTGACCCTCCACGATCTTGTCTCTGATGGCCTTGGAATGCTCCTTTGTCTTTCCCATGTTGACCATGTATGAGTGCTGTTCACAAGTTTGGGGAGGGTCCTAAATAGTCAGAAAAGGCTGGCAAAAGAGATCATTAATCCACACATGTGAAGCTCATTATTCTTGGTGCCTGAACTACTTCTTAATACTTTAGGGGGATCAATCAGAATTCTTGTGGTTTGAGGGGTTGAATAATAAATGACACTCTGAATTAACTTTTAACGTTTTAAAAAAAAAAAAAAAATTAAAACAAAAATTTTTGCAGCAGTGCATTTCCCACTTCCAGGCTGATCTACAGTACAAATGTCACAATGCCAAGTTAATTCCGCATGTGTCAACCAGCTAAATCTGCAGGGGATTGAATACTACTTGTAGGCACTGTAGGTTTTACATTTCATTGTAATCCTGCCAGTGATGATAATGAGATTACTACCAATAAGTGATCTCTATAGAACATGAACTATGAGCTAATTATTAGCTTTATGGCCAGAGTGAAAATTGTAAGATTAATTCAATATAGTACTAAGAAAAATGTAAAAAAAACAGTTTTCAAAATTATTTAAAAATAACATAAAAACTAGGCTTAACCTTTTGAAAAGGACCCATCATTGTGTCAAAAAATGGCCAATATTTTATTTCTTCTGCTCCCCTGAGTATGCCATTTGTTTTCTTTTTTCTATCTGCCATTTTGTGCTAGAGATTGGGGCTTTTAATAATAATAATCTTTATTTTTATATAGCGCTAACATATTCCGCAGCGCTTTACAGTTTGCACACATTATCGTCGGTGTTCCCGATGGGGCTCACAATCTAGATTCCTATCAGTATGTTTTTTGGAGTGTGGGAGGAAACTGGAGAACCCGGAGGAAACCCACGCAAACACGTGGAGAACATACAAACTCCTTGCAGATGTTGTCCTTGGTGGGATTCGAACCCAGGGACCCTGGGACCACTGAGCCACTGTGCTGCCCTAGGCTTTTAATTTTGTGCTAATTTTGATAGTGTTTACAAGAGGATGTGTCTCACAAGATTCCTCGGGGGCATGTCTTTACACTGCTCTGCATTATTACCCTGTGAGCAACACTCCCATGGTAAAGCCAATAAAATTAAGACTAAATAGAAAGACCAAAATTTCTGAAACTGTATGGTGGAGTTAAAAAGAAATATAATAAATAGCTCACTCAGGAGAGCAGTGGGAATAAGTTAAAAGTAAAACTGACCTGACATGGTGATGGATCCTTTTTAAGGACCAGGTAATTTTTCATTTTTGCGCTTTCTTTTTTCCTCCCGTTCTTTTAAGAGCAATAACGGTTTTTTTTTCGGTTGACAAAGCTGTATGAGGGCTTGTTTTATGCGGGACAAGTTGAAGTTTTGAACGACACCATTTATTTTACTTTACAATAAACTGTAAAACAGGGGAAGAATTCCACTTGGGATGAAATAATGGAAAAAAAAAAATTCCACCATTGTTGTTTAGAATTTGTGTATACAGCATTCCTTATGCGGTAGATGTGACCTGGCAATATGACTCCGGATCAGTACAATTACAGAGATACCAAACTTGCACAGATTTTTTTTGTATAAGTAGTGTTAAAAATTCAGAAGTTTGTAACAAACAAAAATAAATAAATTTGGATTTGTGTCCAAGACCTGTAATGTTTTTATTTTTCCGCCAGTGGAGTTGTTTGCAAGTTTATTTTCTGTGTTACAAGTTAACATTTTAATTAACCCCTTAACCCCCAAGGGTTGTTAGCACTTTAATGACCAGGCCAATTTTTACAATTCTGACCACTGTTCCTTTATGAGGTTATAACTCTGGAACGCTTCCATGGATCCCAGCAGGGGCGGACATATCATTGGTGCAACCTGTGCAGCTGCACAGGGGCGGCCCAAGAGGTGAGGGGGCCCATTTATACCTCCAAAGCAGGTGCAATTTTGCATTTTTAGGAGATCTTGGGCTGCAAAGGGCCCATGTATTGTTCTTGCACAGGGGCCCTTTTCTGACTGTGTCCGCCAGTGGATCCCAGTGATTTTGACTCTGTTTTCTCGTGACATATTGTACTTCATGTTAGTGGTAAAAATTTCTTTGATATAACTTGCGTTTATTTATGAAAAAAACAAATATGGTGAAAATTTTGAAAATATTCAAGTTTCAAACTTTGAATTTTTATGCCCTTAAAACAGAGAAATATGTCACATAAAATAGTTACTAAATAACATTTCCCACATGTCTACTTTACATCAGCACAATTTTGGAAACAAAATGTTTTTTGTTAGGAAGTTATAAGTTGACCAGCGATTTCTCATTTTTACAACAAAATTTACAAAACCATTTTTTTTAGGGACCACCTCACATTTGAAGTCACTTTGAGAGGTCTATATGGCAGAAAATACCCAAAAGTGACACCATTCTAAAAACTGCACTCCTCAAGGTACTCAAAACCACATTCAAGAAGTTTATTAACCCTTCAGGTGCTTCACAGGAATTTTTGGACTGTGGAAGAAAAAAATGAATATTTAAATTTTTAGTCACAAAAATGATCTTTTACAAACAATTTCTTTATTTTCAAAAGGGTAAAAGGAGAAAATTGACAGATTTAGTTGTGGTGCAATTTCTCCTGAGTACGCCGATACCCATATGTGGGGGAAAACCACTGTTTGGGAGCATGGCAGAGCTGGGAAGGGAAGGAGCGCTGTTTGACTTTTTTCAAACCAAGAAAGGCTGGAATTGAGATCGAACACCATGTCGTATTTGGAGAGCCCCTGATGTGCCTAAACAGGGGAAAACCACCAAAAGTTACACCATTTTGGAAACTAGACCCCCTAAGCAACTTATCTAGATGTGTGGTGAGCACTTTGAACTCCCAAGTGCTTCACACAAGTTTATCAAGTTTATAACGTAGAGCTGTGAAAAAAAAATCATATTTTTTCCGCAAACATGATCTTTTAGTCCCCAATTTTTTATTTTCCCAAGGGTTGGAGGAGAAATTGGACCCCAAAAGTTGTCCAATTTGTCCTGAGTACGCTGATACCCCATATGTGGGGGGGAACCACTGTTTTCGCGCACGGCAGAGCTCGGAAGGGAAGGAGCGCCATTTGACATTTTCAAACCATAATTGGCTGGATTTGAGATCAGATGCCATGTCGCATTTGGAGAGCCCCTGATGTGCCTAAACAGTGGAAATCCAATTCTAACTCCAACCCTAACCCCAACACACCCCTAACCCTAATCCTAACCCTAACACACCCTATCCCTAATCCCAACCCTAACCATAACCCTAACCACAAACCTAACCCTAACACACTCCAAACCCTAATCCCAACCCTAACCCTAATCCTAACCCTAACCGTAATCCAAAACCCTAACCCCAACTCTAGCCCCAACCCTAACTTCAGCCCCAACCCTAACCCTAACCCTAATGGGAAAATGGAAATAAATACATTTTTTAATTTTATTATTTTTCTCTAACTAATCGGGTGATAAAGGGGGGTTTGATTTACTATTTATAGCAGGTTTTTATGTTTGGCAGCTGTCACACACTAAAAGACGCTTTTTATTGCAAAAAATAGTTTTTGCATCACCATATTTTGAGAGCATGATGAACAAGAACCAGCAATTCATGAATTATTTTTTTTGGGGGGGGGCATTTACACTGTTCCATGTATGGTAAAATTGATAAAGCAGTTTTATTCTTCGGGTCAGTAGAATTACAGCGATACCTTATTGATATCTTTTTTTAATGTTTTGGCGCTTTTATACAATAAAAAATATTTTATAAAAAAATTATTATTTTTGCATTGCTTTATTCTGCGAGCTATAACTTTTTTTTTCTGATGATGCTGTATGGTGGCTCATATTTTGCGGGACAAGATGACGTTTTTAGCGGTACCATGTTTATTTATATCCATTTTTTTGATCGCGTGTTATTCCACTTTTTGCTTGGCGGTATGACGATAAAGCATTGTTTTTTGCCTTCTTTTTTTTATTGTGTTCACTAAAGGGGTTAACTAATGGAACAGTTTTATAGGGCAGGTCATTAAGGATGCGGGGATACCAAATATGTGTACTTTTATTGTTTAGATTTTTTTAATTAAAATATTTTTTATTTATTGATAGAATAAATATTGATTCTTTTTATTTTTATTTTTTATTATTTTTAAAAAATATTTTTACAATTATTTTAAAAAAAATTTTTTTATTTAATTCTTCGTTTTACACATTGTCCCACTATGGGACACTCATTTATTTTCTGCAGGCTGATCGCTTCTATAGCATGCTATAGAAGCTGTCAGAGCTGCTGACAGCCGGTTGTGATCAGCCACGCTTCCCCCGTGAGCGCGGCTGATCACGTATGACGTATTATCCCATCCATGATCATAGGGGCACATGGACGGAATAGTACGTCTGATGGCAGAAAGGGGATAATACTAGTTTATGATACATACGATTTTTATTAAATTAGTCACTTTTTATTATATTTTTAGTGTGTTGACTGAATAACTGCAATTCTGGAGTTTTTATTTTTTTATTTGCGACATTGATAGCATGGATTAATTAATTTTACATTTTTGATAGACCTGTGTTTAAAGTTACTTTGCAACGTTGACTATTTGGTGAGTTTTTGATTTTTGCTGTAATAAAATTAGATTACTTTTGCTTTTTCATTGCGTTTTTTAGCGCATTTTTAATCACGTTTTTGACCCTGCAGGTTTTTTTATCATTTTGATACTGGTATTTGGCTTTGACAAATCTTTATTGATACAGTCATGTGCAGATTACATGCATTTTTAGTGTGTTTCCGCAGTAGAAACGTACTAAAATTATAAGACGCTGTTTTTTGGGGGGGGTAACGAAAATTCACAGCTTTAAAAAGCACCAAAAAATCATCATGGGAACTTAACCTTAAGGACATGGTGATACCAAATATGTTTATTATTTTGGTATTATTTCTTTATTTTAAGAGGCTGTTAAAAAGGCGAGTGATTACATTTTTTAAAATATTTTTAAATCATTTTTTAGTGTATTTTTAGGCTTCAAACTGTGATTATCTGATGGCCTACACTATATACAGTAATACAAAGTATATATTGTAAATTGTGGTCTATGTAGTTGAGCATCTAAATGGTTAACAGCAGCAATCAGAGCTTATCTCAGGCAAGAGAGATTCCTACAATATACTCGGAAACTCCCTCATTTGGAGTTCACTGCATTTTTGCAGACCCTAGCGCTGAAATACAAGTATATCATTTGTCGCTTAGGGGTTTAACAATCGGTCATTTTCTGACACATTCCCTTTAAATTTATCTGAAGATTATTTTGGGGATGCTTTTAAATAGAATGAAGCGAGCATGTGTTTAACTTGTGCAGTTTTCCTTAGAAACGTTGAAAGCTATACCTAAAATAAAACACTAAAAATCCAGCATCTGCTGTAGACTTCTGCAGTTTATCCTGAGGAAGAAGCAGGTGTGCTTCGAAACGCGTTGATAGATAAAAAAAAAAAAAATGGTTTCCTACTGCATTTTATACTACTGGCAGCACTGGTTTATTTCCACTTGCTCCAGCTACGCAAGTAAAAAATATGAAAGAAGTTCTGACAGCCTTGTATGAAAAAGACACACACATCCACAAACAAATACATATGAAATGATGTCCTAAAAAGATCTTGATGAAATGTCTGACATAGGCTTGGAGTTGATCAAAATTTCTGTTTACCACATTTCCACAATGGGATTGAGATCTGGTGAATGTACTGGCCTTGCGCAGTAGCATCTGTCTCCTACTGAGAGATGCTACTGTGCAAGCGCCGGCGCCATTTTGTTGTAGTATACATTTTTATGACTGCAGTAACAAGGAGCTGGTGGCGGCGCTTGCGCAGTAGCTTTTTTTCAAACACATACATTAGTATATTCATTATGCAAACTAGGGGGCAGGTTAGTGAGGGAGCAGTGACCTGTCAGCATTATGCATTATGAATTCCTAATCAGAGCACCACATGAATGAACCCCGCCTTACAGCACGAGACTCTCATTAACACAAAACTGAAAATAAAGATTAAGAAACAACAACAAGATGGATTTCATCAACCAATGTGTCATTTTACTCAGTATAACAGTGCCGACCTGACACTGTGTGTAGGTTACTGTGCATACCCCTGCTGACAGGTTCCTTTAAAAGATTTCCTGGATCAGTTCTGAAGATTTTTGGAAGTTTTTTGCACCTTTCAATTTGACAGTGCCTACCTTGGAGCAGATTACAACAAGATTCTCATGTAAGGGTGCTTTCACACTTGCGTTTGAGCGACCTGCGCCTGTCTGCGCACGGCCGCCGCTAAGCTCCGCCCCCAGCCGCGCCTCCTCCCGGTGGCTCCACCTATGGGTGCATGACGCCGCATGCGACCTGCGTACCCTATCTTTATCATTGGGTACGCAGGCCGTGCGCAGGTATGCGTTTGGCGGCGCATGCGTCCTTTTGACGGTGCGCCGAGCACACCAAAATGTTGCATGTTGCTTTTTAGTGCGCTCGGCGCACCAGTCAAAAGGACGCATGCGCCGCCAAACGTATACCTGCGCACGGCCTGCGTACCCAATGTTAAAGATAGGGTACGGAGGTCGCATGCGACGTCATGCGCCCATTGGCGGAGCCGCCGGGAAGAGGCGTGGCCGGGGCGGAGCTTAGCGGCGGCCGTGCTCAGACAGGCGCAGGTCGCTCAAACGCAAGTGTGAAGCCAGCCTAAGAAGTGACATCCACTTTTTTTTCCCACTAAGTGGTTTTCAAAAACTCTTCAAGAAAAGAAAAAGCTGAAAACTCCTTATAGCAAAGTGGATTTCCCATATAAATAAAAAAGAAAAGTTTTCCTAGTGTTTTTGAAGAGGACTTTGCAGCGAATTCGCTAAAAAAAATTACTCAAAATTTTCTGTGCGAACATAGGCCTAAAGTTTCTTCTTTGTATGCTAGTGCTTATATTTTTAAATGTCTCTGCCCAATTATGATAATATTGCAAACAGCAAAAAGAAGCAATGAAGGAACGTAGGTCTAACGTTATCCCGTCTGCGGGGTTTAGTGGGATTATGGACAGTAATTCGCATGCTCTTTTTTTTCACGTCAGCATAATTCCCTCTAGAGGCTTTCACTACATAATGTGTCATTTAAATTCACAATGATTTTTTTGCTGTAGCATAGTGCAGGAAACGTGACGGTAGGTCAAAGGTAACCTATTCGCCATGAGGCAATCTATAGCAGAAATGATAAGTGAATGAATATAAAAGGCTGAGAATAAAGCAAAATTCGAGTCTTCAATTCTTTATACACTTTATCTTTTTACCACTAATCTGAAATCTTTTTAGCTATGTCTGACCTGACCTCCCGCTCACTCCATTCCAGGTGGAATCCCATTAGCTTAAACTAGCTGCCAATTGTCATGAACAAGCCTTTCAATGTTCCATTGCCGATCCTGTCTGCCAGGTGGTGCCATTTTGGTTTTTACAGATCTGATCTGTTGTACCTGCTGCAAATAGTGGCCAAAAAAGAGGGCAGTCATCAGGGCAATAGCAGACAATCGGGGCAGTTTAATTGCCTTTTCCAATGTGCCAACTATTGTATTTCTATACTATCCTGATGCTATTGTTTGAATGTCATATTATCCTTTTTCATGCTATGGCCATTTTTGTTTTTCCATCCCCGCCTTCCAAGAAATATGACTTCTCCGTTCATAAAGCCGTATGAAGATATGTTTTTTTGCAAATGATTTGAATTTTTGAATGACACCTTTTATCCATTAAGTTTATGATATAATGTGATAAAAAACCAGACTAGCCGAATCTTTCTAAGCTCTATATAGAAACAGGAAGTCCCTTTTTTTCCGCATGAGTCATCACCCTCTTCAACTCCTGACCCAGCTGCTGCTCTCTCCTCCCTCTAGCCAAGAAATTTGCAGTGTTGTACAATTGTAGTTCTAATGATGTCTCATACAAGGAAAAAAGAGACTTCCTGTTTCTACATAGAGCTTAGAAGGATTCAGCTAGTCAGTTTTTAATCACGTGATGTCATAGGCCTAATTGAAAAGAGAAGAAATAACTGGGTAGAAGGTTAATATGATTGCAATATATTAAGAGGATAAAAAGTTTGATGGGTTTCTTTAAATAGATAGAGGTAGAAAAAAATAAAATATTTGAGGTGGAAAATAGCAAAATAAATGCAATTACAATCCATTGTTGCTTATGTTTCACTTTGATGCCTTCACTGTGCAATAAAATGGCCATGTAAATGTATTCTATTACATCAGTATGATGGAGGCGATACCAAATTTATATACTTCGAAACCTTTAAATGAAAAGAATGATTTATGTTGTCAGTTTCTGAGACCCAGAACTTTATTATTTTTCCGGAGATAGCTGTAGATTTTATTGGTACCATTTTGGGAAAGCGCGTTGACTAAGAAATTGCAATTTTTGATTTTTTTCTTTTTTTCTTTACAGCATGCACCGATAAATAATGTTAGATATTTCAAGTTCAGAATTTTAAGGATGTGGCTATAATAAGTATATTTTTTACATACGGAATGGGAGCAGAAAATGGTAAAAACTTTTTAAGATTTTTTTTATTATTTATAATATATGGTAGTTTAAAAAATATGAAAGATTTTACATTTTTAAGTCCCTCCAAGGCCTCATAGAGATATAAAATTGACAGACACTGGTTGAAGTAGACACCCTGATTTAATTGTGTTGCAAGCTGACTTTGGGCTTCCAAAGCACTGTGGCAGATCATTGACCCATCATCAAAGTAGCTGTACTTACAGGCAGGTGATGGCTGTATAACACAGCAAGCATATTTCATGTAAGGAGTGGACTCACCTTCTGAGACTACTCCACAGCACTTATACTTGACATGTGACATACATATACATCATGTCCGGATTGGTTACGGCGACCATACACATTAAATAACAGTCAGCCAATCAGTCGGCTTCTGTGATCTCAATGAGAGACTCCTCTAGTGATGGCTTATCTCCGTACTGGAAAAAAGGATTGAAATTGAACAAGCTAGATCCTTCTCTCCACTGACATCTTTCGTTGTGGGAGAGAAGGATTTGACTGTCAGCCAATCCCACCAATAGTGACTTTTAGCCCCTTCTTGACATTTAACATACTGGTATGTCATAAGTCGGGTTGCCATCTTTCACGCCAGCTCAGTTCCTGAGCTTCCATCATTCCTGGCAGATGATGGCTGAGTTACACAGCATTATCTGCCTCCAACAGCCACCATGGAACTGAGCTGTGCCTGCCACTGTCAACCACTTTAGTGATGCTGTCAATCTCTGACAGGGTGGGTGCACCTACCAATCACCCATTGGCCCCCTCATATCACGACCGTGGGGTGCTGGTGGCTTGCTATGGTAATGTGACCAGCTAAAGGCCCCCATAACTACAACTACTATGCTTTTATGAAGACTACTCAATGTAAGATTAATTACAATAAACGCCATAACGAAAACTAAAATCAGTATGTCAGAATGGCAGTGTTCAAGAGCTGCAACTCCTCAAAAAATGCAGTAAAATGAGATCGAAATGTCATCTCTACCCTAAAATAGTGTCAGCTCACCACACAAAAAAACAAGCCCTCAAACAGCTCCATCGTCCATAAATTGAAAGCGCCACGACGAGTCTCAGAAAGTGTAAACGCAAGAAAATTTTTCTTTTTTCAGTACTAAAATTTAAAATATATATATATAAGTTTGGTATTTCTGTCATCGTACTGATCTGGAGAATCGTGTTTCCAAGTAATTTTCACTATTAAATAAATACTATAAAAACGAAACCCAAATGACAATTTTTTTTTGCGATTTCTTTGCACTTGGATTTTCTTCCTATTTTCCAGTACATTGAATGGTAAAATGAGTGGTGCCATTCAAAACTTGTTGTGCAAAAAAATCAGCCCTTTTACTGCTTTATTGATGGAAAAAGAAGTTATGGCTTTTGGAATATAGGGAGGAAAAAGTGGAATATAGAAACTCGCCATGTTGGGAGGGTTGGATATTCTGACCTTGCTCTTCCTTTTACCATTCTCATAATTATTCCTGGATGTCTACTTTAGTTTGACAAAGGACTGCCTGATGACCCATTGCCATTCTTCCTGACCTTTTGGACCCTGACCTAGCTATCCCTGTGTATTTGGATATGTCATCAATGTGAGATCACGTCTAATACCTTGAACCCAATCGGCCAGCTGAAATCTTTAAGTGTAATCTCGCGCATTGCTTAGTGGACGCTGCCAAATAATGCTCTTTATCTCCCAGTCCTTTGAATGGACCCCCACCAATGCAGTACTGGTCAGCGGCCACTAAGCTTTTTATGGGGCTGCCGTGTTCTTCCTTGTAAATTGAATATATGTGGCTGCTACCAGTGCAGATTTTAGCTGGCACCCCACCATTTTCATAGTGATGACGTACCCCACAAATAGGTCATCAATTGTGAAGTCCTGGACAACCATACATTGCAAAAATCTATGTTAAATACTTTATTTTGATGGATGATGGATGGGGTCTTCTCCCTTCAGTTTCAACATGGGTCTAAAGTTACTGTGCTATTAACACAAGCGAATGGTCAAAGTTTCAGAGAATTCTAGAGAATCGGCAAAAGATTAATACGTCGATTGATCATGATGAACAATAGGAATATCAAGACACAAAGCCCTTTTGCTGCAAGGTATCGATGTCTTAATTCTCTACGTTCCCACCATTGACCACATTAGTCAGCTGTTTCCCAGATTTTCTTCTAAAGTTTTAATTGTAATTCATTAATTCTAAAATTCTTCCATGAGGGAGACCACGAATCACAAGGATTAAAAAGCTTGGACTACCATAGCTCAGCATATATAAATGTACTGAGTCCTCGGGGAAATGTTTGTGTGTGTATCAGCCTCGTCTACTTTTTTTTTCTCCTATTGCTGACTAAGGCTGTTTTAGAGCATGTAACTGAGAAGGAAAGGAGGGGGGCAAGTATATTTAATTTGGTCCTCCAGTCTCAGCTTGGGGATTCAGTCCATTAACCCCTTCCCCACAGAGATACAGATTTGCTACAGGACTCTAGAGAGCAGAAGGCTAGCAGATTTAATCTCACTGAGATTTAATTAAAAAATATTCAAGACAGAGAGTGTATGGGGTTGAGCACTGCGTTATTGAAAATGTCAACCATTTTTAAGATGAGAAGTTGCGTGCAGAAACTCTGGGGTTGTAAATGAATTGCTGCCTTGTGAGACAAAGAAGTGCTAAATGGATAAAAAAAAAATAGAATCATTTAATATAATCTATATTTCATAACTTTTGGCTGCAAAACTTCAAGTCGCTGATCATGATAACAGTTTTAAGACCTATCGCCCCCAGCAAGCCACTCGGATCGTAGCTGGTAAAATATGTCTTCCCACCAGAGCTCTGTGGCCCTTCCCCCAACTCACAGGTTATTATAATGAATAATATAGCTTTTTATGCAAGGGTGGCATTTCTTGTACTTACAATGCTCCCTGGAGGATAAATGAGAACATGAACCGCGCATATCAAATCTAAGGTTTTAGCTGGGATTTCAGATCACCCAAATGGCTCTTCTCCCAGTGAAAAATAATTCCATTAGTCAAGGTGCACAATCTATTAAAAACATTACAGTATATCCTCTGTTCACAAACACCCTCATTCACATCCTGATTTACTGGAATATTGGTCTTTCCAGCTGAAAAGCAATCACAGGGAAATATATTAGTTTCATCATATTGTACTGCACTTACACAGTCCACGAGTGATTAGGAGGATGACTACGAGCAAAGAAAATGTTATGTCAAGAGCCTTTCTCCAAGGCACGCGGCTAGAATAAGCACAGCCTCATGGCACAGGCAAACAAAGTGTCCCTTTCTGAGTAGCTCCAAGTCCCTGCACGGGAGGGCAAGCCTCAAATGCCTCCATATCAGTGTGCAGGCTGTAAATGCCACTATACCAGGCGTCCATATAGCAGTGCCTCACCAGGGTTACCAATTTGACGTTTTACTTTTTCTGTGGGTGTGCTGGGTTAACACAGTGTCTGCAAATTGATATTCTGGTTTAGGCTTTTATCCTAAGTCATGTGACAAGGCTAGTTTAAAGGGTTGACATTGACTGCTAGGATTGCTACTTCCTATAGGTGGCACTAGAGTTCTAGTCCTCTTCCCCTGAAGAGAAAATTTGGGTTAACACATGTAATACCGTCCCCTCGCCTTCATGGTGTTTGGTGGCGTTCCCCGTGGTGTTGGTGTAGTGGATTAAGGCAGGAGAGTCAGCAGGTGGTCTTAACGGTAACCCAGGTGAAACTTTACTTAGACAACAGCAAAAAAAGGTACATAGCCATCGATGGCATTACATTTTTCAGATGACCAAAGTTCCAAAGTTAGGCACATGGTAGCCTATGCAGAAAACGGAGCATATGAGCTGAAATAAACAGCGAGTGAAGTCAGAGCCTATCCTGCTATCCAAACTGCCACAAAGCAGTTTTTCCCCATCCCACCAGGGTGATGTTCCCCAGTGGTCCCCAACATTCCTGCTCCCTCTAACCTTCATTGTTTTGTAAGATGCCTGTATTCCCATCCACGTTATGAGGGACTACCGTCCAGTACAGTACTCCTCCAGAGTCCACGACATATGGTTTCCATTACGCTATGTTTGCCCTGGAGGCCAGGGAATTCCTTCAGCCCCCCTTGTGCTAGTCATTAGGCTATCCTACTTGTTTTATTCAGGTGAGTTCATCACTATATGGCCCACTAAAACGGGGAAATGACATGTTTTCTGGCTGTCCTATGGGTAGGCTCTAACTGATCCCCAACTTTATTCTACCATGGCAGCAGTTTTGGTACACCCAGCTCCACCCACCAAACTAATGTCCTAGTTAACCAGCTCAGTGAGGAGTTTAACTATTTAACTGTAATGACCAGGCCATACATACCCTGCTATCCACCCCCACACGGTGCCCGCAGCCGATGGAATTATGACACACACCGGTCTCGGGGATAACAGTCGCTTTTACTTCAGAAAGAACAGGAATTATAACTTGGAACAAAAAAGGAACAGTCTCTCATGGGTAGTCCACGGCAATCACAGTTCACCCTTACAGTCATGGCCAAAAGTTTTGAGAATGACACAAATATTAATTTTTACAAAGTCTACTGCTTCACTTTTTCTAATGGCAATTTGCATATACTCCAGAATGTTATAAAGAGTCATCAGCTTAACAGCAATTACTTGCAAAGTCAATATTTGGCTAGAAAATGAACTTTATCCCCCAAAACACATTTCAACATCATTGCAGCCCTTCCTTAAAAGGACCAGCTAACCTCTTTTCAGTGATTGCTCCATTAACACAGGTGTGGGTGTTGATGAGGACATGGCTGCAGATCAATCTGTCATGATTAAGTAAGAATGACACCACTGGACACTTTAAAAGGAGGCTGGTGCTTGGCATCATTGTTTCTCTTCTGTTAACCATGGTTATCTCTAAAGAAACACGTGCAGTCATCATTGCAATGCACAAAAATGGCCTAACAGGGAAGAGTATCGCAGCTAGAAAGATTGCACCTCAGTCAACAATCTATCGCATCATCAAGAACTTCAAGGAGAGAGGTTCCATTGTTGCCAAAAAGGCTTCAGGGCGCCCAAGAAATACCAGCAAGCGCCAGGACCATCTCTTAAAAGTGTTTCAGCTGCGGGATCGGGCTACCAGCAGTGCAGAGCTTGCTCAGGAATGGCAGCAGGCAGGTGTGAGTGCATCTGCACGCACTGTGAGGCGGAGACTCTTGGAGCAAGGACTGGTCTCAAGGAGGGCAGCAAAGAAGCCACTTCTCTCCAGAAAAAACATCATGGACAGACTGATATTCTGCAAAAGGTACAGGCAGTGGACTGCTGAGGACTGGGGTAAAGTTATTTTCTCTGATGAATCCCCTTTCCGATTGTTTGGGACATCAGGAAAACGCCTCATTCGGAGAAGACAAGGTGAGCGCTACCACCAGTCTTGTCTCATGCCAACTGTTAAGCATCCTGAAACCATTCATGTGTGGGGTTGCTTCTCAGCCAAGGGAATCGGCTCTCTCACAGTCTTGCCTAAAAACACAGCCATGAATAAAGAATGGTACCAGAATGTCCTCCAAGAGCAACTTCTCCCAACCCTCCAAGAGCAGTTTGGCGATCAACAATGCCTTTTCCAGCATGAAGGAGCACCTTGAAATAAAGCAAAGGTGATAACTAAATGGCTCAGGGAACAAAACATAGAGATTTTGGGTCCATGGCCTGGAAACTCCCCAGATCTTAATCCCATTGAGAACTTGTGGTCAATCATCAAGAGACGGATGGACAAACAAAAACCTAAAAATTCTGACAAAATGAAAGCATTGATTGTGCAAGAATGGACTGCTATCAGTCAGGATTTGGTCCAGAAGTTGATTGAGAGCATGCCAGGGAGAATTGCAGAGGTCCTGAACAAGAAGGGTCAACACTGCAAATATTGACTTGCTGCATTAACTCATTCTAACTGTCAATATAAGCTTTTGTTACTCATATGTTTGCAATTATTATAGTTCTGTCTGTGATAAAATCATCTGTCAAACACACATAAAAACCAGAGGGCAGCAGATCATGTGAAAATATAATATTTGTGTCATTCTCAAAATTTTTTGGCCATGACTGTACATTCTAAGATGTGATTGGGGTCTGGAGCTTTAAGAGCACTGGACAGTGTCTTTTGGTAGTTTACAGAAGGACGTAGATGCAGCAATTAGAGGTTACAGACCTGTACTCGGGGTTACCTGCACAGTGTGTCACAGCACGTGCACAAGTACTTATAGGTGAATGTAAAAACTGTGGTGAATCCAGTCAGAACGACTTTAGAATGATGTCTGCACAGGTTAGAGAGGGAGCCCAGGCTCTTAGGCCTGCAGGAGATCTTGTAGTGAAAACAGCCTGTTCTGCTTTCCCTGAAGGCATCCCTCAGACTAAAGAACATTCTAGACTTGCCTGGAAAACAGCTCCTCCTATTAAGCTTGTGACTAGGAGTTGGCCAATAGGACACAGAATTCACCTCTCAGATCCTTACAAAAAACAATTATGAGTCATTGTACACTTTCACCATTACATGGCACCAGAACACAGCAAATGAGAAATGCATTGCATATAAAATGGAGGTGACAAGAAATGGAGAATTACAGCTCATAAATGCAGAGGATAATGTAGAGGGGCAGATAGCGAGTGAGCTGTAGTGTACTGAAGCTACTCACAATCCTGGATCACAATCCAGGATTACTTGAAGGGATGGACACACTCTGGAATGGGTCACTACATAACTACCTGAGATCTGAATCCTAGTGACACACATAGTAATACACATCATTACCAAAACAGTGCAAAATTTGAGTATTATAAATAACATAATAAAACACTATGGTAATACCCAACTTAGTCATAATAATAATAATCTATATAAGTTTCTTCAGCTTGAAAAAAATTACAGATGCTTTAAAAAAATGTAAGAACAAATCAAAAAAGTGCCCTATTCTTCTTGAAGATCCCAGAATTTCTGAGCGGTTGGCAACCCTGTGCCTCACCCGTAGATGCGAAAACAAAAGGGAACGTACTTGAGGTTGACATCTGACAGTGATCGCTCTCCGTATAGGGGATGAGGAAGGAGCTGATGGAGTGCAGAACACACTGTCCGAGGCAGGGATGACGCACACAATAGGAGTTGATAAAACATTTTCTTTTACTGTAAGGGATAATCTGGCCATGAAGGGCTAACCACAGCAAAAGGCATCATGCTCCAAGTGATGCATGAAGACACTTATCATTACTTATTTACATGGTGGCTTTGGTTCAGTCAGATGCTTTCATGGCTTTGGGATTCCTTTCTTACTTGAGCTGTATTATCACTCAGGTCTTGGTTGCTGCATTGGGCACCACTCTTAGATCCTGGTCCTCATTCTAGGTCTCTACTACTATAATTATGGGCCATCTGCTCTCTTTGTTTTGGCTCACATATCCATGTACTCCTGCCGCATTAGTAAAGTGTAACTGTATGGCAATTATGGTCCAGCATAGAAATATTAAAGGGGTTGTCCACTTTCAACTGTTTTTAGCTCACAGGCTCAGTGATGTGTAACATAACAAGCTGAGCTTTAATTACCCTCCTTGGGTCCAGTTTTTGCCTCCTCAGTCTCAGTTGATCAGTTTCAGCAGTAACATCACATCAACAATACTGCAGCCAATTACTGAGCTAAATGACCACTGAGTTTAGCGACTGGCTACCACACTGTTGATGTTACATCATTACCGCAGCCAATCATCAGAGACTGGGGCGGCAGTGGAGAGGCTGTGCTGTACTTGAGGAGCAGTGGTCCCCAACTTTTCTGAATTTGAGAGCCACATTTAGCTCAGAGGTCGTCGCAAGCCGCATCCAGTTTTCGCCCCTCTCACAGAAGTGACAATGAGAGCCCCCATTACATCTATAACGACAGCCAAAGCTTTGCACAGAAATCACAGAAAGGAAGTATACCAAGATCCAGAGGTTCCCACAAAACTCCCATTCAATATTCTCGCATCAAGCACTCACACCACACTTTTGCATCCATTTTCAAGCACCTCCTCTGACAAGTAGGATCATCCATTCTACAGCTTGCCATACTTAAATTAACTCTAAACTCCAAAGTTCAGTAAATGTATATCCAGATCTTCTCTTCCGTGCAGGCTACTCACAAGATTCGACATCTGGAGACCTGCTCTTCATGGATGTTTGCTAGACCCAGTTGGCAGACAGCCGCGAGCCCCACATCATGGGTCTGCCAGCCAGAGGTTGGGGGCCCCTGCTGTAGAGGATAAGAAAAACTCAGTTTACATATTTTACATATCACTGAGCCTGTGTGCAAATAAATAGATAAGAGGGGACAACCCCTTTAAAGTTCCATAGAAAGTTAAACAATGAAATGGTACTCAAAACTTTAGAAAAATGTTTTGGAGATGCTAATAACTAATATTTCAGAAGAAAGCACACCTGATACAACTGCCCTGATTTACATCCTCACAGCATTACTTTCCTCCTGTTTTGAGAGCAATCTATGTTTTACAAAGTTTCAGGAATTGTGGCCCTAATACCTCACCTTGTTGTGCTGCATCTTTAAATAAAGACCTAAAATCCACTTAGATACAGTAAAGATGTGTATCTTCGTACCGTGTTAGCCAGTAGATAGAAAAATATTTAGAATTGAGAGTCCTCAGTGGTTGATACCTTTTTATGGCTAACTGAAAAGATGGTAACAAATTGCAAGCTTTTGAGACTACTCAGGTCTCTTCATCAGGCAAAAGACTTTATCAGGCAAAGACTTTGCCTGATGAAGAGACCTGAGTAGTCTCGAAAGCTGCAATTTGTTACCATCTTTTCAGTTAGCCATTAAAAGGTATCAACCACTGAGGACTCTCAATTCTAAATATTTTTAAAATCCACTTATGAAGGCGAGTCTTCTCTTACATACAATATTACAAACCTATACTATACTCATTCCCTCTCACTGTAACCTTATAGTATTTTTTTTTCTGAATGTACTATGATCTGCTTCATGTTGTAGTATGAAGATATTTTTCCCTGCGGTTTAATATAGTGGTTGTTTGGGGTCTTATCCCACCACATGGACTACGAAGGCATGAAGTTCTGCTGGAAAATAAAAACTCTGGAACTTTTACCTTAAAATCTTGAAGATAAGTTGCTGATTTTACTTTTTCTGCTGTTTGTTCCTGGTTCTTAAAACTATGAAAAAAGCCACAATAATTAGCTTTAGTCTTCAGCGTAACTGAAAAAGCAAAACACTCATGAATTACATCCAATAACACTTACAGCCCTTTATGCTTCGTCTTTGTATATGGGTTACATCCATCAATCAGCTTTTATGAAGTGTGAATAAAAGGCTTTAGTTTGCTGTTTACCAGAAGTATCAAGCAGTTTAATTTCCCTTTATTTCTTATATATATCTTCTGCAATATACGGTACACAGTTATTAGTAGTCATTCTGCACAGCAGCCAATTTACGCTCATAGCTTCATGATGTACTAATAGACCAGCTTCTCTATTTCTAAATGATATTTTATCTATACACCACAACAGAACCGTCCCCCACTAGTAGCCTCATTAGAAAGCTATGATGAAGATTCTGCTGATAAAGAGAATGGACTGCATCTCCAGAAATCATACACTTATCTAATGTCACTAGGCAAAATATATACAACTGAACATGAGGTTCTTAGTTTAACATTCTACTCATTTCGTTTGGGAAGTGTGAAGCAGTGACAGGTATTATATGCGAGGGTCGCTATGTGTCCACCATGACGAAACGAGTTATGACCGCTGGAGTGCATTGCAGTCACAGGCATAGCTGTGGTTGCAATGCAGAATAAAACTAAGTTTGGTGTTGGACAAACTATTTGCCCAAGACAGATTTAGGAAAATCCGGCATGGGCTTTTATTTTTGGAGCGAACTACAGTATGGTAGTGGTGCGGTTCGCTCCCTCCAGGCTGGGTCTTACAAGTGGCCATGGCTACAGATTCCATTTAAAAACCCTACAGTAAAGGGTTTGGGTGTGTCAGTCTTGGTTTGCAAGCTGCAGAGCAGGTGGCTCTGTAAGATTCGGCTTGTGTGAAGCAACACAGAGCCAAGCGAAGAAAAAAGGCCTGACACCCCTCAGCATGACATGGCTGCGCAGTTGCCCACGGCAACTGGTCTCGGATATGGACTGTCTTGATGCCCCGGCTGTGATCCAGAGGATACCATTTGTTTTCTATTTGTGAGTTACGTTGAACATTAAAAACACTTTGTTTTGAACTTTCCTGTGGTCACTGCCTATCTGTCTCACTGCACCAACCCTGCTGCACTACAGAATATATTACATAATTTGCGATATTGTTGGGTTTTACATCTACTTACTGAGCTCCCCAGCAGGTATGAGCTGGCAAGTTGGTAAAAAAAAGATAATTTTGCTATTTTTTCCTCCTTGATGTGTTAAGGGTATGCCACACTGAACAATATCGCTAACGGGATCGCTAAAAACGTCACTATTTAGCGATCCTGTTAGCGATGTTGTTCAGTGCGGCATCTGCCAGCGACGAGCTTCCTGCTGTGATCTCGCTCGTCGCTGGAATCGCTCCGGACCCTATTTTCTCATCGGCGCTCCCGCTGGGTAAGTATATATCGCTAGTGTGGCACCTTTTCTTAGCGATTTAGCGGTACTTTTGTACCGCTAAAGTCGTTAAGAAGATCGCTAACGGCGATAGCGTCGTTAACTATATCGCTAAATGTGGCCGCATTTAGCGATATAGAAACAATCCCGCTAGCGATCGCATTAGTATGCGTCGTTATCGTGATCGCTAGCGGGATTGTTTAGTGTGGCAGTACCTTTAGTCTCACCCTTCCTTTCAGGAGTGCACAAGGAGGCTTCCTGCTTACTGGGGGGATGGACACTCCAGTCTTATTGACAGTTGAAACTAGCGGTATTTGTGATCTCCAGTGCTCTCTGATCTTTCCCTCTGCAGAATCAAGGAAAAAAGCAGTAACACTGAAACTAGCAGGGATGTAGAGCAAACAGTACACTCCAACAATCCCGGCCAGCATCTGTGCAGTGCCTGCAAGCTCAATAGAAAAGAGCTTGTAAGCACTGTGCATGTTCGGCCACTGCTGCTAGACCGCTGCTGACCATAGCTAAACAATTGTAATCAAAATTACAAAAAGTTATAACAAATACAAGTGTAATTATTATTTGAACTGTGCAAACATTTTAATGTGGCGTAAGTTGGAAAGATGATTGTATTTACAAGCACTTTCCAATTCTATCTTTTACGATAGGAATAGCCCTGTTATGCCTTATCCATCTTTGTATTACATTTACTACCTTTTTCTGATTACATTAATTCCAGTAGTTTAAGCACATGTGCTTCCAACTTATTCCAGAACTAGGATCTATGTTTCCTAGCTGTTTCTGACTTATGAGTCCCGACCCTGCTCTCTCCCAAGCGTCTATTGGAATATCATTCTGTGATCACCGCAGTTAGGTCCTTTTGTAAACTATACAATATGTTCATTGGAAATGATGCCATTTGTTTGACAGATACAAAAAATAATCATAATCTGGAACAGAAGGAAGCATTATAAAGGAAAATGACTGTAATCATTTTACATGGCAGATTGGATTTGTTAATAGAGCTAGTGTTGTTATGCCAGTGAATGTAGGCTTGGCATACCAACACAGACATGTTACACAACTTTCCTGATGTTTATCCTGTTCTGTAGTGATTGCACTGTTTGACCGTTACTAGCTAGTAGTGATGAGCGAACGTGCTCGGGTAACGTCTTATCCAAGCACGGTCGGGTGTTATCCGAGCATCTGGAAGTGCTCGTAAATTATGTTCGAGTTTCTGCGGCTGCATGATTTCAGCTGTTAGACAGCCTCAGGGACCGGAACATAATATATAAGCACTCACAGATGCTCAGATAACACCCGAGCATGTTTGGATAAGACGCAAAAAATGTGGCAAACACTCAGCAAAACCTGCTCTTTTTACATTGCTTCTTTACTGCCAAGAGAGCAGGTTTTGACTTTTGGAAAAAAAACGCAACATGTGAACATAACCTTAGGTTGCCCTCTGCTCCATGTGAGAAAACAAGTACTATTGATTTCACATGATAGTTTGGAAGACATGCCACAGATGTTGCATTGGGACCCAGAAGGACCACTATTTGGACAACCCCTTTTGAACTCCTATGTTTCCCCACAGTGAAATAAAAACACATATACTCACTTCCAGTGCCAGCGCCATTCCAGTGGTGTCAGCACTGGCTCTACCGGGCATCACATCACATTGTTATGTCACATCATCCAGATGGCCAATTAGCGATGGCTTTACTCTTGTTTCCTACAGATGTAATTGACATTCAGGGGGAGTGAGCTACGGATGCTCTATCACTTCCTTCTCACATTTTGATTCGTCAGTAAGAGTGGAACGTGAAGCCAGTGCTGATTGCCACAGGGATCACATGACATAACAATATCACGCAATCCCAGGGAGAGTCAGCGGCTTACATCTCTGGAATGGCCCTGGCATCTGAGGTGAATATAAGTGTTATTATTTTACAAGGGGGAAATATGAGGATTGAGAAGGGGTTGTCCGAGTACTGCTCAACCCCTTTAAATATATGATTTGTGTTAGTACATGTGTTATTATTTTACTGGTGGGAAACATATTGATTCAGAAGGGGCTGTACAAATAGTGGACAAACCCTTTAAGTTAAATCTCTACTCCAAAGTCTTCCTTTTTTCTTAACTATGGAACTATGCGATATGCCAGCGACAAACTCCACTGAGACAACAAGATAATACAAACTTGTATGTTGATCTGCAGATAGTACCCATGAAAAATGTTCCCACGAGTTTCCCCCAATTTTCTCTTTGAGTCACTGTTTTAACCAAGTTTACATATTAGTAAAGAAGACCATTTGAATAATACTTTGGAGAGTTTTACATTTTATTCTAATTTCTGTGATTTATTTGTTGTTTTTATCAATGTATATTTTGATAGATGTCTCCACAAATTCTAGATCTTAGAAATTTGGTCACTACATTAATTTTTTTAAGCAGGCTGTCTCCCTGGCTCCTGAGGTTTGGACCCGAGTTTCTGACACAATGGCCGTCATCACTTTTTCAAACCGCTTTTTTTTATTTTTGAGAATCTATAACTGCACTCCAGCGTTTTTATATTTTCTTTGTCTTTGATTAATTCTATTATCTTAGATAATGCTATAGGGTTCTTCGCGCATGCATCTCCATTGCTCAGATACTAGATAGATTTGGTCTTCCTAATGCAGCAATAAAGCTGAGATTTGATCAGTCCCCAGGGGCTGTGTAACATGACCTAAAGGACCTTCAGGACTTACGTTAAGAGTCTCCTGCTAAAACAGAGAGAAAAATTCACTTGTCCTTGATGCAATCTCTAACCAATACAGCAAAATAAATTAAGTTTCCCAGAGAAGGTAATGACAATTCTAACGGGACATACCTAAAATATGTCCCATCCTTTCGAAATTCTTATGCCCTCATTTCTTCCAGCCCTATACAGCACCTCCCTTTCTACTAGAATCCTAATATATTATTGATGACTGCTCTCTTGGATCAGTATTCTGCCGCCTGCAGTGGCAGAGCGAGACTGGGAACCACACAGTGTTAGCATACAGTTGTATGTCTGCCATCCCACCATAAAGGAATATGAGTAATGCTCCTCCAGTCGCTCCAGCATCTCAGATCATTTTAGATAACATGGATTAGAAACTTCGAGACCTATCAAGACACCCAGTGGATCAAACAACTAAATATTATTGAATGGAGGGGGAAGAAGTCTCTTTCCTTGGAGAAGAGTGCACAGTCTTACTTTTTCATGGGAAGAACCTGTGAACCAAGCTGGTATCCTGTTATCTATCTTCTACAGTGATTATCTCAGATTTTGTTTTGACACTCAGAGAAAGACTTCTTCTAGATCTAAACCTAAGAAATGCCAGTGCAGATATTCTGCACATTGTCTGTGTCTACAGGCAAAGGACATAAAAATAAAAGAGAAGATAAAGTGGAATGTGAAGAGATAGACATAATTGAGGAGAATGGCGGTGCCATGGATGCTGTTTCCTTTGCTAGTAGCTGCACTCTCCATGGACTGAATCACATTATCACTGAAGAACCTTGGGGAGTCCGGCGTTTTGTTTGGGCCGGAGCCTTTTTAGTTTCCCTCTTTCTGTTCCTATCTCAGGTCTGGGAGCGTGTGGCTTTATATAGACAATATCCTTATCTCACCATAATCGATGAGATGGTGGCGACCAAGATGGACTTTCCAGCAATTACTTTATGCAACTGCAATCGCTTCCGACCCTCTCAACTCTCTAGTTCTGAGTTGTCATACCTATCTCCTCTCGTAGGCTTCCCAGATGCTGATGGGGATGCAGCCCTGGTTTCTGAACCATTTCGGGAAACTGGGGATGGTACATTTGACATATTCACGATCACTGAACACTCCTCACACCAGCTTGGTGAAATGATGTTAGAGTGCAAATATCAAGGAAGAGATTGTGATGTTGATGATTTTATCACGGTAAGATATTACATAATACCCAATGGATAAAATAATTTGGAGAAGCAAAATACCAATCCATGAAGCTTGGGTCTTATTAGTAGGACTGACCTACTATCTAATCTGTTTATTGGTGTCCTGACTCACCCCTAATAGGTGTTGTTGGAGGATAGAGGTAAGAGGCATGTTAAATTTGAACATGCCCAAGGCTTTGTTCTCATATGAGATAAGCTTCTGTCAGGGGAATCTGGCTGAAGCTTATCCCTTCTCCATATTAAGAACACATACATGCTTGGAGAAGTCAAGCATGCATGTATATGGAGGAATCAGAACAAATAGTAAGCTATCTAAGGTGAACCTTGGAACTATAAATGTGCATTATGTCTAAATCCCTGGGGGAAAGTTGTGGATTTGGAGATACTTTACCCTGTGGGAATAGGAGGATTATTTGGATTAAGATTTTGGAATACTTGGTTGTAAAGACTCAAGAAACAATGACTCGGTTGTGTGTTCTTGTTAATAGACTATCACGACAGTACTTTACACATAGTACTAAACTAAAAAACTAAAGATGTTTTTGTGAATATATTTGTAGCAATAGGAAATATCAGATAATAATACTGCAGGGTGCGCAGGGCACCTAGCTAACCAAGATAGCAACAAGGGACCAAGTACTGATAGAGTGAGGTAGATGAAAGTTCTCATTTTAGAATTTATTTTCATGAAACATTTATTTATCCTCTGGTAAATTCATGGGAGAATATCATTACTGGAAGCTCTGAGACTCTGCTTTTATTAGTCTGTGCTAACAGTATGTGGCTTCCCACTTTCAGTACATGGAATGGAAGTAATCTAATTAACTGTTGTATTATAAATGGGGATGTTTCCACATTAGACTCAGTTGTGCACAAGGACATTATTACACAAATAACTATTGTAAGATATAATTTCTAAATGTTACCTGATGAGTGAATTCATTGTTTGATTGCATGGTTATTGCACAGCTACCATTTTTCTTTCTCTCACATCTATATACATATATACTGTATATATATATACATATAGTCATGGCCAAAAGTGTTGGCATCCTTGAAATTGTTCCAGAGTATTTCTCCCAGAAAATTATTGCAATTACACATGCTTTGTTATACACATGTTTTTTTTTCTTTCTGTGAGTTGGAATAACAAAAAAAAGAGGAAAAAAGACAAATTGGACTTAACTTCACACAAAACCCCAAAATGGGCCGGACAAAACTGTTGGCACCTTGAACCTAATATTTGGTTGTGCACCCTTTGGAATAAATAACTGCAATCAATTGCTTCCTCTAACTATCAACAAGCTTCTTACACCTCTCATGCATGCATATACTATACTACCAATCTTACAATTTATGATGTCTTATGTCATACCGTCTATTGGCGTCTCCCCAACGGTGTATGATCATGCAATTTCTAATTATTTGCATCATACAATGTTGTACCCATATGCTAGTGCCATATATTGGCCAAATTACTCTTCCATACAGTTGCCCAAATAACAATCCTCTAAAGAACTTATTCCATGGCTCCAGCCCATTGGCACCTGTTTAAGTCTAGATCCCTGTACAGGAGTTAAAGGGTGAAGGCAACAACAACCCTTGGGATCTTGTAAGCAGAGTGGCTTATGCTAAGCCTGTCCATGGTAGCCGTTTTAGAGCTGCCAGGTGACCTCTGACACAACGTCTTTACATTTCTCTTCTTCACTACTTGGTTACTGTGGGTCTGTTTGGCACTGTATTCTACTTAATCAGTGAGACCATGCCTTTAGTGTCAGTGTACTTGTCAATGAACAACTCCAATTACAACATTCTCATACACTTAATGCCCCATACTAATTAGATGAGAGTAGAGATATACTATATCAACCACATCTCCCTGATCCACCCAGTCAGTGATTCCATCACAGAAGGAAATTAGATTACTCTGGTATCGCTTGTTTGCTACAAACCCATGCTGGCTCTTGTTAATTACTGTGTTCTTACATGCTGTTTAATAATTTGTTCAAAGAGCTTTCCTGATATAGAAGTAAGGCTCACTGGTCTGTAATTTCTTGGCTCCATCTTCTTTCCTTTTTTGAAGATAGGGACAACATTTGCCCTTCTCCAATCTTCTAGGACTTCTCCTGTTCTCCACGAATTTTCAAACATTCTGGTTAGTGGTTCTGCAATTTCCTCTTCTATCTCTGTCAGTACCGTGGATGTAATTCATCTGGACCAACAGATTTGAAAGTTATCAGTCAAGGAGAAGGGTACAAAAATATTTCCAAGACATTAGCTATACCATGGAACACTGTGATGACGGTAATGAAGAAGTGGCTTAGGTTTGGAACAACAGTGACATTATCTAGAACTGTATAGTGAAAATATATCGTAGCACTACCGTGATGGTGCACAAGTAGGTTTCCCAACCAGTATAAGGTGAAGTAGATAAACTTGGCACTCAACTTTCAGACGTTAATTCCAATTTTATTGCAGTCAAAGAACAGAAAAGACATTTCGGTCCAACAAGGGCCTTCCTCAATCTGACAGCAATATAAAGTATGTTACAATATGTGAAGAATAAAATATAACCAAAACATGCAGAAAACAATACTATATACATATATACATTCCTATGTCCAATGAACTTATCTAGGGAGAATAACCAAGAGGAGGACAACTATTGTAGATCCATATTAGGTGAGGATTTTACTTTGTGATGTGATAAAAGAAGTTCCAATACTTACCCGACTGCTTTGTGGTAAGGAGATAGTATGAATAGAAGGCAGCTTGCCTGAGAAGAAGACAAGGTGCTAGATTATTTGTATAATTCCATGTTATCCTAGGTGATATATCATATGGTTTATTAATGATCATACATGGATACTGGTCATTATATACCTTATGGGGGAGAGTCCCTCTTATAGTTTAGTTATTGTATAGGTTTCTTATCTGATGATACCTAGTCAGGGTCTAGGTTATAGAATTGAGACAATAATGGATAAAAATAAAATGTAGGTAAATTAGAAGGGAGAGAATGGAAATATGTAAAACTCATATTATCCAAAATGAAATCCAGGGCTATGGGCCAGAATGGCTCCGTAAGGATCCTAGAATGTCAGAGCATGCATTACATTTAGAATATATGGAACAGGATGACTCCATAAATGGTATAATGTAGTCTATATAATATAGTGGTCCAAATGACTCATATATAGAATCTTATTGTATCATTAGTGGCAGTGTAATAACTAGTCTAATGATTGATCAATTTATGTACCAGGATAAAATGTTGGGATTTTAGTAAAGCAGACTGGATGGGTGCTGCATCTAAATCTTTTTTGTTAAATGGTCTTCTTAGTGTATGTCTGATGTTATGAACATTGGTGGCAGTGTGTGAGAACCTCATTAATGAACGATAACTTAGTTGCAGAACCTTATTAATGAATGATAAGTTAGTTGCAGAGTAATCAACATTGGTGGCAGTACTCACTTTTCAGAATATAAGGCAGGGGCGTAGGTCTCTCTCCTCTGATGCGGTATCCGCCGCTTGTCAGCTGGAGAGACCGCGCCGTTCTGCGCCTTAAAAGGAAGAGGAAGGTGTGGTGGTGGCGTGTGACGTCACAGGAAGTGACGTCTTGCGTTCCACTATGCGTTCCAAATAGATCAGGCGCTTGCTGAGCGTCATCTGTGTGTGTCTGTACCTAGAAGGAAAGGAGGGTGGTGCGTGACGTCACAGGAAGTGGCGTCCCGCGTTCCACCATGCGCTCCAAATGGATTAAGTGCTGGCTAAGGGTCATATGTGTGAGTCAAGGAGCATTCCACTATGGTTCCATTAGAGATTGGCGCTGAGTAAGCGTCATCTGGATTCAGAGGTCCCAGAGTGCTATATTAAAATGGAAGCCTGATATTATTAAATAGGTATATTGATGCTATGAGCAAAATGGGAGTGAGATATTGATGATGTGGATCTGCTATTAGCTAGATAGATATAATATTAATCCTAAGGAACTGTTAGTATGAGAATAAGGAAGATATTAAATATAACTGTGTATATTATATGATGTATACTAAAGTGCCAAGTGGTAGAGAACAAAGAAGAAAGTAGAAATACATTGTGATTATGACCATTTATTATACTAATATATTACATAAAGGAAATCAATGATGAAAAAGAAATAAATGATGAAAAAGAAATAGAAATAGAAAATAATAAAGGGTGCTGGAATGCAGTCGGGTAAGGGGGTCCAAAGGTGTGGGTTCTAGACGAGAGAATCAATATAAACGACTCTGTAATAAAGAAAACAGAGTTAGTTCATTTTACACAAACCGCATATACGGTACATATCGTACTGGAGAGACACGAGAGAGTACATAATAGAACAGGATACAAAATTCAAAGTTCAAACAACTCATAGGTGTATAGGCACACCTAATTTTATATCCCATCAACGTCTATTGATGCATACCAGTAATGTGTTCTTAAATAAAGGAGTATAGATCATATTCTCTATTCAGACCCTTTGGTGAAAGGGTCTGTAATTCATGTAAAATTTCGGGTAATAGAGCATGTACGTGCCCCTAGACGAGGGGGAGATAGAGTACGGCTCCTGAAAAAACGGGAGGCGTATTGGATACATGAATTACAGACCCTTTCACCAAAGGGTCTGAATAGAGAATATGATCTATACTCCTTTATTTAAGAACACATTACTTGTGATTCATCAATAGACGTTGATGGGATATAAAATTAGGTGTGCCTATACACCTATGAGTTGTTTGAACTTTGAATTTTGTATCCTGTTCTATTATGTACTCTCTCGTGTCTCTCCAGTACGATATGTACCGTATATGCGGTTTGTGTAAAATGAACTAACTCTGTTTTCTTTATTACAGAGTCGTTTATATTGATTCTCTCGTCTAGAACCCACACCTTTGGACCCCCTTACCCGACTGCATTCCAGCACCCTTTATTATTTTCTATTTCTATTTCTTTTTCATCATTTATTTCTTTTTCATCATTGATTTCCTTTATGTAATATATTAGTATAATAAATGGTCATAATCACAATGTATTTCTACTTTCTTCTTTGTTCTCTACCACTTGGCACTTTAGTATACATCATATAATATACACAGTTATATTTAATATCTTCCTTATTCTCATACTAACAGTTCCTTAGGATTAATATTATATCTATCTAGCTAATAGCAGATCCACATCATCAATATCTCACTCCCATTTTGCTCATAGCATCAATATACCTATTTAATAATATCAGGCTTCCATTTTAATATAGCACTCTGGGACCTCTGAATCCAGATGACGCTTACTCAGCGCCAATCTCTAATGGAACGCATAGTGGAATGCTCCTTGACTCACACATATGACCCTTAGCCAGCACTTAATCCATTTGGAGCGCATGGTGGAACGCGGGACGCCACTTCCTGTGACGTCACGCACCACCCTCCTTTCCTTCTAGGTACAGACACACACAGATGACGCTCAGCAAGCGCCTGATCTATTTGGAACGCATAGTGGAACGCAAGACGTCACTTCCTGTGACGTCACACGCCACCACCACACCTTCCTCTTCCTTTTAAGGCGCAGAACGGCGCGGTCTCTCCAGCTGACAAGCGGCGGATACCGCATCAGAGGAGAGAGACCTACGCCCCTGCCTTATATTCTGAAAAGTGAGTACTGCCACCAATGTTGATTACTCTGCAACTAACTTATCATTCATTAATAAGGTTCTGCAACTAACTTATCGTTCATTAATGAGGTTCTCACACACTGCCACCAATGTTCATAACATCAGACATACACTAAGAAGACCATTTAACAAAAAAGATTTAGATGCAGCACCCATCCAGTCTGCTTTACTAAAATCCCAACATTTTATCCTGGTACATAAATTGATCAATCATTAGACTAGTTATTACACTGCCACTAATGATACAATAAGATTCTATATATGAGTCATTTGGACCACTATATTATATAGACTACATTATACCATTTATGGAGTCATCCTGTTCCATATATTCTAAATGTAATGCATGCTCTGACATTCTAGGATCCTTACGGAGCCATTCTGGCCCATAGCCCTGGATTTCATTTTGGATAATATGAGTTTTACATATTTCCATTCTCTCCCTTCTAATTTACCTACATTTTATTTTTATCCATTATTGTCTCAATTCTATATCCTAGACCCTGACTAGGTATCATCAGTAGGGTTGAGCATTCCGATACTGCAAATATCGGGTATCGGCCGATATTGGCTGTATCGGAATTCCGATTCCGAATTCCGATATTTTCGTCTTATCGGATACCGGAATCGGGATGTCACTGTCACTGTCAGTGTCCGTCGGTCGGGTCTGTCAGGAGTCAGCGGCACTTACCTGGCAGAAGATCTCCGGCGGTCACGTCCTGGACTGCTTCATGGCCGCAATCTTCTTTCCCCGGCGGTCACATGCAGTTTCTCGCGATAACTGCAGTGACTGCTGGGTAATCCCGGCCGTAAAGCAGTCAGTCCGATGACGTCACCGCCGGGGAAGCAGGTAATCAGCTGTGCTGCGCGGATGTTAGGCTCTGCCTGTCATTGCGATGTAGCAGAGTTGGATCGTCGTGGGACTGTCGTTATGGACTGCGTCGGACAGGTGGTATACTGTTGGTTTGTTTTTTTTCTTTTTTTACAGGAGATCGATGGCGTCGCAGGAATGAGAGTACAATAAAATTAATGAAAACTGTGTTGTCTCTTTTATTTCATTAAAAGACTTTTTTCTTGCTGTGTCTTTTTTTTAAACATTTAATAACTTTGGGATTAATAATGGATCGGTGTCTTATTGACGCCTCTCCATTATTAACCGGGCTTATTGTCACCGTGCAATCAACGGTGACATTAACCCCTTATTACCCCGCTTGCCACCGCTACAGGGCAAGTGGGAAGAGCCGGGTAAAGTGCCACAATTGGCACATCTTTTGATGCGCCAAATGTGGGGCTGCTGTAGCCTGGTATTATCAGGCTGTTGAGGGCCAAAATCCATGGGCCTTGACAGTCTTTTAATACCAGGCCGCAGCAGTCTGCATTTTACTTGGCTGGTTAACAAAAATAGGGGGGATCCCCACGCCGTTTTTTTTTTCGAGGGGATCCCCTATTTTTGTTAACCAGCCAAGCTAAGCAGACTGCTGTGGCCTGGTATTATCAGGCTGGCAAGGTCCATGGATATTGGATCCTTACCAGCCTGAAAAACCAGGCCTCAGCGGTCTGCTTCATCTGGCTGGTTAACAAAAATAGGGGGACCCCACGCCAATTTTTTTCGAGGGGATCCCCTATTTTTGTTAATCAGCCAAGATATGCAGACTGCTGTGGCCTGGTATTATCAGGCTGGCAAGGTCCATGGATCTTGGCTCCTTAACAGCCTGAAAATCCAGGCCTCAGCGGTCTGCTTCATCTGGCTGGTTAACAAAAATAGGGGGGACCCCACGCCAATTTTTTTCGAGGGGATCCCCTATTTTTGTTAATCAGCCAAGATATGCAGACTGCTGTGGCCTGGTATTATCAGGCTGGCAAGGTCCATGGATCTTGGCTCCTTAACAGCCTGAAAATCCAGGCCTCAGCGGTCTGCTTCATCTGGCTGGTTAACAAAAATAGGGGGGACCCCACGCCAATTTTTTTCGAGGGGATCCCCTATTTTTGTTAATCAGCCAAGATATGCAGACTGCTGTGGCCTAGTATTATCAGGCTGGCAAGGTCCATGGATCTTGGCTCCTTAACAGCCTGAAAATCCAGGCCTCAGCGGTCTGCTTCATCTGGCTGGTTAACAAAAATAGGGGGGACCCCACGCCATTTTTTTTTCGAAGGGAACCCCTATTTTTGTTAATCAGTTCCCTCTGACGTCACTGATTGTGTCCCTGGCTGACCTGAAGTGAAAGTGGAAAGCAATCAATTAAGCTTTCCACTTAAGGGCCCGTCTCACATAGCGATATCACTACCGAGATCGCTGCTGAGTCACTAGTTTTGTGACGCAGCAGCGAGCTCACCAGCGATATCGCTGTGTGTGACATTCAGCGACGATCAGCCCCCCTGCCGGGTATCGCTGATCGTCGCTGAAATGTCAGGACCTTTTTTTGATCGCTGGTTTCCCGCTGACAGGCACACATCGCTGCGTGTGACAGGCGGGAGACCAGCGATCCGCTGGTAACCAAGGTACACAGCGGGTTTCCAGGCGCGGGGCTGTGCCTAGAAACCCGCTGTGTACCTTGGATACCAGCGCCCTGATGCAGGGAGCTGGTATCCAAGGTACACAGCGGGTTTCCAAGCGCTGCGCGGTGCCTGGAAACCCGCTGTGTACCTTGGTTACCAGCGGATCGCTGGTCTCCCGCCTGTCACACGCAGCGATGCGTGTCTGTCAGAGGGAAACCAGCGATCAAAAAAAGGTCCTGACATTTCTGCGACGATCAGCGATACCCGGCAGGGGGGCTGATCGTCGCTGAATGTCACACACAGCGATATCGCTGGTGAGCTCGCTGCTGCGTCACAAAACTAGTGACTCAGCAGCGATCTCGGTAGCGATATCGCTATGTGAGACGGGCCCTTAAGCGATGTTACCCGCAGTGTCGCTGTCCCAGATCGCTGCCTGAGCTGCCTGTTTGGCAGCTCAGCAGCGATCATGTAGCGATACACCAGCGATCCTGACAAGTGCATATCGTTGTCGGGATCGCTGGTGTATCGTTATGTGACACCCAGCCTTTACTCTCCTGTCAGGCAGGAGAGGAACTCATTCATTTGGGGTTTACTGTGAGGCTGCAGCATTAGCTGCGGTCCCTGCAGTAAACATTAACCCTTTCTGAAGGATTACACCGTGGGACCTGACTGTGCATGGGATAGGTAAGAATAATTTTGCTTTTTTATTTTATTTTTATTACAGGAAATGGTTTTTGCAGTAAAATAAAAGATGGTTAAAAACATGTGTCTTTATTTCATTAAAATGATTTTTAATTAAAGTGTGTGTGTTTTATTTATATTTCATGCAATAGGATTAATAATTGATAGTTGTCTAATTGACAGCTCTCAATTATTAACCTGGCTTAAGGTCACCTTTCAATAGCAAGGTGGCTTTAACCCCATATTAACCCATTCGCCACCGCTACAGGGCAATGGGAATAGACGGGCAAAGTGCCAGAAAGGGCGAATCTAATTATAGATTTGTCTTTCCTGGGGTGTCTGGGGGCAGATGTTAGTAGCCGGGGGGGGGCAAAAATAATGGTCCCTCTCTGGGCTATTATTATCTGCCCCCACTCACTGGCTTTGTCTGTCTGGTTGCGAAAATAGGGCGGGAGCCCACGCATTTTTTTTCAGCAATTTTACACCTCATATATATATATATATATATGTCATTGAATTTGTGACACATATATATATATATTTATATTTGTAGTTCATACACTTCTACATAGTATAATAGCCGCTAATTCAATTGCCGGCTTTTGTGAAAATGCAGAACCCGACATGAAATGACACTTGGTGTACATAGGGTTAACCATGTCTTTTCATGTCCTTTGCTATCTAATTTGCACAAACAATTAAATCAGACTATGTGTGCAAAATTTCACACCTGTAGGGGTTAATTAAAGGTGTAAATTCGTAGCAAAAAAGTCCGTTTTTTTTACAACAAATTTACACCTTTAATTAACCCCTACAGGTGTGAAATTTTGCACACATAGTCTGATTTAATTGTTTGTGCAAATTAGATAGCAAAGGACATGAAAAGACATGGTTAACCCTATGTACACCAAGTGTCATTTCATGTCGGGTGCTTCTGTCTTTTCACTGAAGCCGGCTTTACCCGGCAATTGAATGAGAGGATATTTTACTATGTAGAAGTGTATAAACTATACATATATGTATATATATATGTCACAATGACATGTATATATATATATATGTATTCTATGTGTGTATATTTAGTGTTTACAAGGAAAGAATGGGGTTTTTTTAGTTGCGATATTTTGTTCCCATAGACTTACATGGGACTTCCGGTATCGGTATCGGGTATCGCCGATATTTTAGTGATATCGGCGATACCATTCCGATTCCGATACTTTAGGATATCGGAAAGTATCGCTCAACTCTAATCATCAGATAAGAAACCTATACAATAACTAAACTATAAGAGGGACTCTCCCCCATAAGGTATATAATGACCAGTATCCATGTATGATCATTAATAAACCATATGATATATCACCTAGGATAACATGGAATTATACAAATAATCTAGCACCTTGTCTTCTTCTCAGGCAAGCTGCCTTCTATTCATACTATCTCCTTACCACAAAGCAGTCGGGTAAGTATTGGAACTTCTTTTATCACATCACAAAGTAAAATCCTCACCTAATATGGATCTACAATAGTTGTCCTCCTCTTGGTTATTCTCCCTAGATAAGTTCATTGGACATAGGAATGTATATATGTATATAGTATTGTTTTCTGCATGTTTTGGTTATATTTTATTCTTCACATATTGTAACATACTTTATATTGCTGTCAGATTGAGGAAGGCCCTTGTTGGACCGAAACGTCTTTTCTGTTCTTTGACTGCAATAAAATTGGAATTAACATCTGAAAGTTGAATGCCAAGTTTATCTACTTCACATTATCTAGAACTGGACATCCCTCAAAATTTGATGAAAAGATAAGAACAAAATTGATCCAGCAAGCTGCCAAGAGGTTTATGGTAACATTAAAGGAGCGCACATACTGGTTTTGTACTGCATGTGACAACTGTCTTCCATAGTCTTCATAATTCTGACCTGAGGGATAGAGTGGCAAGACAGAAGCCTTTTCTTACAAAAAAATTAAGCACTTTTATGTTTTGCTAAAACCTACATCAAGTCTGACAAAAGCACTTGGGAAAATGTGTTATGGTTTGATTAGACCAAGATTTAATTGGTCATAACTCCGAATGGTATGTTTTATGCAAAGCCAACACTGAGCATCATCAAATCAACACCATACCAGCAGTGAAGCATGGTGGAGGCATATCCTTTGGGGCTGTTTTTTGACAACTGGAACTGGGGCATTAGTCAAGGTGGAGGGAATTATGAACAATTCCAAATATCAGTCAATTTTGTATCAAAACATTCAGATCTGCGCTAAAAAGCTGAAGATGAAGATGAATTTCACCTTTCAGGATGACAATGACCTTAAGCATACCTCCAAATCAACAAAAAATGACTTTGCCAAAAGAAGATCACATTTTTGGAATGGTCCAGCCAGAACCCAGGTCTGAATCTGATTGAAAATCTGTGGGTGACTTGAAGAGGGCGCTGTACACAGTAGATGCTCTCACAATCTGACGGATTTGGAGCTATTGCAAGGAAGAGTGGACAAAGATGGCCAATTCTAGGTGTGGCATGCTGATAAAATTTTACCCAAGAGACTTTTATCCAAAAATATTTTGTTGAAGAGTATTTCAGCAAAGTATTATACGCATATTTTTTTTTTTTCACCGGAAAATACTTCAGTTTGTTTTTCAAATAAATTGTTGAGATTATGGGTGGCATTAAAGGTATTGTCGGGGCTTGGAGTTCAAGTCTGCAGTGACGTTATGTGACTGCTGCACACTTGCGAATCCTCACAGCACACACAATGCACTCTGTCAGTATGATCTGGTGATGGAGCAAGCGGGCATGTGACCGCAAATATGTGATTTACAAATAAAATATGCGGTCATGTGCAGAAGTGAATTAAGCAAGGCGGGATGTCTAGTCGGCATTTGGTTGGAAATATGCAAATCGTATATTTGTATTCACAAGACCAACCACGTGTGGCAGTGGAGAATCCAGACCGCACACTGTACTCACTGAGGATTCACAAGTCTGCAGTCACATAGAGTGACTGCAGCCAGGAACCCCAGGCCTGGACAACTAATTGAAAGATTTTAAAAAGTTCTGAAATTATTCTTAGTGATATATTTTTCCAAGACAAAAATCTGGAATTTTACCAAGGGTGTGTAGATTTTTATATTTATCTATCCATCTAGATAGATAGAAAGAAAGTCTACACACCCCTGGTAAAATGCCAGTTTTTTGTCATATAAAAATATATATGTTTGTGTATGAATAGATACATTTTTATGCCTCAGCTTGAATATTTTAAATATGATGAAATTAGTTGAAACATTTCCAAGAATTTATGAAATTCATTGAGATATGTGAATGCCTGACCTCCTCCATCCCCACACATCTACAAGTGTCATGTACTTTAAAGTATTGCATATCTCATTATATAAAGGTGTATAATGAGTCAGGGCCTCTGGGGAAATCACGTTTAATGTTAGATCGGTGCAGAAAAGAACAAATTGTACAATGTATAATTTAGGCTGATTAAGGTATGTGGTCGCTTCAGAGATCAAACCTATCTAAACTCTTTTCAGTTTACACTTATAAATTAATACTAAAAGCTAAATATTTGCTATATTCCTGTATGTAGAGTTGTAGCAATTATAAAACACTTGATCAGTGCATAGTATTGTCCTAATGTAATTTCCACTAATGATATTTATTCATCACAGGGATATTATGAATGATATCTGTCTATCCATGTGCTATGAAACATCAGGAACCCTTTTGTATGTTTTTCTGAAAAATTTTTCAATGTAGAAGCGCGCAAGTAGGAAGAAAAGGTTACGAAATGAGTCATGTAGCAAATATGAAATACTCCGTAAAATGTATGTATTTAGGATAAGCGAAAGAAGTTGACGGGAAGGACGCAAACTGAGTGAATTAGACATTAGACGTGAAGGATGTTGTTTAAGAGAACTCCAGGTGAATTTCAGTTTCCAGAAGACGCTCATTCACATAGAATGGAAGAAAAGGCTTATTTCATACAAGAATACCTTGCTTTTCCTAGGCCAATTTTCTTATGTGTTTGGTTTGTGACCTCCAAACTGCTAGCATCTCCACTACAGAGGACGTTGCATTCGTAGGCATGTTCCAATCAGTATAATTAAAAGACTTATACAAACAAAGGTGCCAAGTGTAATAAAACAGGCCTGATATCCTCCCATTATAGTGATTAATAGAAAGTCAAATGAGGATAAGACAACAATTTTTCTTTGCCTCTTCTTTTCATCTCACACCAACTTAATAAGGCTGGCATCCGGGTTAGATTTTTTTTTGTGGAAAGCCAAACCATGATCCCTTCTGATTTTTTAACTTTTGTTCCTTGCCTCCCCAAAACTCTCTAACATAAGAAACCTCTAGAATTGCTAGATTCCATGAAATTTCAACAGGAAAGGGAGAGTTTCCTACTTTTCCTTGAGTGCTCGAGGACTCCTTGTTTTCAGAGAGCCTCCCAGACTTTCCAGCTGAGTTGTCAAGTTTGATCAATCTCTTTGTGTCTGTCTGTTTGACTATCTATCTGCCTGTCTACACAACTTTTCTTGCTTTTTTCTTGCCCTTTTCCCAAATTCTCAAAGTTAAGATAAGAGATAACCATTAATACTAGGATAGTAATAATAATTACAATGAAATAGCAGTGGAGCGCCCGCCAGGGCCGTGGAGATTAGTCAGTACCGGACCGGTTCTTAAAGGGATGTGTCACGGCAGCAGTGACCTGTCCGTGGCCCTGGGTGTCCAATGAAAATGATGATGCAGATCCTCTGGGATGATGATAGGGCAGCAGTGATGGTTAAGCTCTCCATGGGTAGAGCTGTATCCCAGGGCAGTTAGGATGTTAAAAGTGATGTTGGTAGTGAGTGTGGTGCTGGACAGGTGGTGCAGGAATGATTCAGAGGACACAGCAGAGTGCAGTTTCCAACGTTTTACTCACAGTTCATGTGTACACAGATGCCCGCTTGGTGCCGTGTCCTCCAGGTGAGGTGTCCAGCAAACCCCCAGGTAGATGAGGATACACCTTTCGAGGACTCTTTCAGTAGGTTCCACTCCTAGCTGTCTCACTGCGCTGGCTTTCCACCCTTCCTGCCCAGCACCGTCACAAAAAGTGTCCCAAGCCAGCAGCTGCGGACCTTGTCGGGCGACATTCTCTGCATCTCCTTGCTCTTATATGGCTGCCTTTTCGGCGATTAATTGTGGATGTGGCTGGGGCAACTACAGCTTCCCCTGCCTCCAGCTTGCTAGCTGAGTCTTGTAGTCCTCCACTATTCCTGGGGGTTGGTTCCCCTACTGCGACCTGGTCCCTCCATTACTGGATTTGGGCCCCACTGGTGACTTCAGCACTCTCCATGTCCCTAGGACCCCTTCTGTACTCCCTGGAGCTTCCTTCAGCCTCCCCTCACAATTCTCTCTCTGCAGCCTCTCTGCTGCACTCCTCCTTTGGTCTCCTCAGACCAGGTGCTCTTCTTCCTAGCTCACTCTGACAGGGAGCTCCTTGTCAGCACGTCTGCTCACTTTCACTTCCTCCTCACAACTCACTGTTGTTCCCGCTCTCTAAGCACCTCCCCTTCTTCCTACTTTCTCCACCCACACCCCAACACCATTTCCTACCCAGCCTGAGATGAGGCCCTCCTCCCTAAGGGTACCTCCAGGTGCCCTGACTGAACTAGTGTGTGTTCAGTGCAAGTGTTAGAGTCCTGGGTAGTGATCCCTCCTTACCTGAGGGTGGGATACCACACCTCTGGATGAGGTGCCCCACAGCAGCAATACTATGTATATAGTTTTACTTGTCTTCAAATGTGCGAAGCAGCCAATCCTATCATATATTGGAATTCATACATGAGAAATCATGAAAAAATGTACAGTGACATCACTTGAGGGGGAAGCTTTGGTCTGTGCACACCAAGTAGTCTTAGGCTACTTTCACCCATCAGTTTTTTGCCGTCAGTCACAATCCATTGGCTTTTGTCGAAAAAACGGATTTGTCTCATCAGTTTTTTTTATCAGTTTCTTCCGTTTTACGATGGATCCGTTTTTTAAAAGCCGGCAATTCAGTGCGCTGTACAGTAAAATCACACTGACATGTTTGAATCGAAAGAATAGATATATACGCATAGAATACATATATATATATTTATAGTTCATAGAGTTCTACATAGAATAACAGCCGCTAAATCAATTGCCGGCTTCAGTAAAATCATTACCGAACCCGACATGATATGACACATGGTTTACATATAGTAAACCATGTCATATCAAAACGATTTATATATGTCAGTGTTTAATCAATTTAGTAGATTGTGTTTTAACCTGTCAGGAGCATGCTCGTTAAAAAAAACCGAATCTGTAGCCGGAATCCGTCATTTGATGAATGACGACGGATCCTGCGCCCATAGGCTTCCATTATAGCAAACAGCGGACAGCGATGGATCCGTCGCTGTCTGATTTTCCGAAGGAAGCAAAAAATTTGGCTTTGTGCGTCTTGTCCGGCTGACAGACCAAAAATTTTCGACGGATCCGTGGAACAATGGATGAAATGTACGGCCATCCGTAGTAATCCGTCGCTAATACAAGTCTATGAGAAAAAAATGATCCTGCGGCATCAGTCGCCGGATCCGGTTTTTTCAAAAAACGAAGGATTGTGACTGCTGGTATCCAAGGTACACGTCGGGTTTCCAGGCACAGCCCCGCGCCTGGAAACCCGATGTTTACCTTGGTTACCAGCTGATCGCTGGTCTCCTGCCTGTCACACGCAGTGATGCGTACTGGCCAGCGAGAGACCAGCGATCAAAAAAAAGTCCTGACATTTCTGACACGACCAGCGATTCACAGCAGGGGCCTGATCGCTGGTACGTGTCAGACATAGCGAGATCGCTGCTGAGATCGCTGTTTAGCAGCGATCTCGGTAGCGATCTCGCTATGTGAGATGGGGCCTTAACAGTGCACTCTCCTGCCGACTCATTATTACTGATCTGATCTGATTGTGTACATCACACAGTGCACATCTTGCAGCCCCTTACGCTGGTGTGTCGCTACATGATCGCTGCTGAGCTGCCAAACAGCTCAGGCAGCGATCAGGACAGCGACACTGCGGGTAACAAGCGACGCACGTCGCCTAGTTACCCGCAGTGTACGTTGGATACCAGCGCATTGATGCAGGGAGCTGGTAACCAAGGTACACGACGGGTTTCCAGGCGCTGCGTGGTGCCTGGAAACCCGACGTGTACCTTGGTTACCAGGAGATCGCTGGTCTCCTGCCTGTCACACGCAGCGATGCGTGCCTGCCAGCTGGAGACCAGCAATCAAAAAAATGTCCTGACATTTCTTACACGACCAGCGATTCACAGCAGGGGCCTGATCGCTGGTACGTGTCAGACATAGCGAGATCGCTGCTGAGATCGCTGTTTAGCAGTGATCTCGGTAGCGATCTCGCTATGTGAGACGGGGCCCTTAAACAAGCATCACTGATGACACTTCCCTTCAGGGAGGGGGCAGGGCTGTAACAATGACTGCAGCCTCTGCCCCCTGATGACGCTTTGTTTGAGTATCTCTGCACGCACTGGGATTCTCAAATGAAGCGTCATCAAATGGGAAGTAGTAAAAAAAGGAAATCAGTTAGATAGTGTAGCCAGGGAAGGATAGGGAATTTTTAACATAAGTACGCAGGGCATGCTGTTTAAATTCTTTTGAAGGAACACCAAGAATTGGGCTTCGTTGAGGACTGTAGACATTGGTTGGCCAAGGAACCCTAGTGCACATCATTCTTACTTCCTTTTAATAATAATAATAATCTTTATTTATATAGTGCCAACATATTCCGCAGCGCTTTACAATATAACAGTTTCAAAACACAAGTCATAAGTAACAACGTTAACAATACAATAATTAAAGCAAGATAAGATGACCCTGCTCGTGAGAGCTTACAATCTACAATGAGGTGGGGGAGATACAAAGTACAGATGTGTATATACAATGGTGTATTTACAATGATGGTCCAGCCATCTTGAGGGAGTGAGGGATGGATGGAGATAGTGAATGGGCTACACACACACACACACACATAGAATGACTTTGATTAATGAACGTGATAGGCCGCTCTGAACAGATGTGTTTTAAGGGAGCGCCTGAAACCATGCAAATTGTGGATAGTCCTAATTTCTTGGGGTAGAGCATTCCAGAGGATTGGCGCAGCACGGGAGAAGTCTAGGAGTCGGGAGTGGGAGGTACGGATTAGTGCAGAGGTTAGTCAAAAGTCGTTTGCAGAGCGTAGCAGTCGGTTAGGCCGATAGATGGAAATGAAGGAGGAAATGTAGGGGGGTGCCGCACTGTGGAGAGCTTTGTGGGTGAGAACAAGTACTTTGAATTGGATCCTATAATGAATGGGCAGCCAATGTAAGGACTGGCGAAGAGCGGACGCGTCCGAGTACCGATTAGCCAGATGGATGACCCTGGCTGCTGCATTAAGGATGGACTGAAGAGGGGAAAGTCGAGTAAGGGGGAGGCCAATTAATAAAGAATTGCAGTAGTCCAGGCGGGAGTGGATCAATGCTACAGTGAGGGTTTTTGTTGTTTCCATGGTGAGAAAAGGGCGGATTCTAGAGATGTTCTTTAGGTGTAGGCGGCAAGAGCGGGCAAGAGATTGTATATGGGAGGTGAAGGAGAGATTGGTGTCAAACATAACACCCAGACAGCGAGCCTGCTGCCGGGGTGTTATTATGGTGCCGCCCACGGAGAGGGAAATGTCAAATTTAGGGAGGTTAGTAGACGGGGGGAGCAGAAGAAGTTCAGTTTTGGAGAGATTGAGTTTCAGATAGAGCGCGGACAGACAGTCGGTGGCGTTCTGTAGAACAGCGGGGGTAAGGTCGGGGGATGACGTGTATAGTTGTGTGTCATCAGCATAAAGATGGTGCTGAAAGCCAAATCTGCTGATGGTCTGTCCAATTGGGGCCGTGTAGAGAGAGAAGAGAAGGGGGCCATGGACTGAGCCCTGGGGTACACCGACAGCGAGAGGAAGAGGAGATGACGTGGAGCCAGAGAACAAAACACTGAAGTAGCGGTCAGAAATATAAGAAGAGAACCAGGAGAGAGCAGTGTCCTTAATACCTAGTGACTGGAGCCTAGACAGTAGGATACGGTGGTCAACCATGTAGAAAGCTGCAGAAAGGTTGAGAAGAATGAGCAGAGAGTGGTCACCGTTACGTTTTGCTGTCAGAAGGTCCTTTTGAAATCATAGTAACATGTACCACAAAGATCATCTCAGTACTGGGACTCAGCTACACCCATTTAATATTTGGAGAAATCTGCCAGAAGTGGTCTTTATAGAAAAACTGTGGTAAAAAAATCCATGCCTTTGACATAGAAATAAGCCAAGCAATTCAACTATGCAAGAAAACATAGGGCCTGGTGTGCAGAAAAATGGCAGCAGGTGCTCTGGACAAATGAGTCAAAGTTTTAAATATTTGGCTGTAGTAGAAGGCATTTGGTTCATTGACCAGTTGGAGAGCAGTATAATATCAAGTGTCTGCATGCAACAGTGAAGCATGGACGTTTCTTGCAAGTTTAAGGTTGCAATTTAACAAATTGAGTTTTGTTATTTGGTCATGATTAATGGTGTCTTAAATGCTGAGAAACACAAGCAGATATTTTTATATCATGCAAATCCATCATGGTGGAGTCAGATTGGCTCCAAATTTACTATGCAGCAGGACAATGGCCCCAAACATACCATCAATATAGTGAAGGGCCATCATTAGTGTAAAGAATGAGGAGTCCTGGGAGTAATAATGTGGCCCCACAAAGCACTGATCTCAACATTACAGAGTCTGTTTGGGATTGCACCTAGAAATAGAAGTATTTGAGCAAGCCTATATCTACAGACGATCTGTGGCTGATACTCGAAGATGTTTGGAAAAACATCCCTACCGAGTCCCTTCCAAAATTACAAGTATGTGTACTCAGAAGAATTAATGCTGCTTTGAAGTCAAAGGGCAATCACACCAAATATTGATTTGATTTAGATTTCTCTTTTGTTCATTCACTTTGCATTTTGTTAATCGATTAAAGTAAACTATTAACACTTCTATTTTTCAAAGCATTTTTAGTTTGCATCATTTTTTCCATACCTGGATAAAACTTTTCCACAGTACTGTCGATGTAGTATGCATTTAGCGAGCTAAGAAATAACATTGAGATAATGGAGTAATTCTATAATTTCTTTAAGGAGTTTGGATTTCATTTCAGTGCTGATAGACGTACAGTAGATGCCTAAGGCTAGGGTCACACTGCTGTATTTTCTTTCTCCTGAGAGAATTGGGACGATTATGCTAATCACATTCTGATCAATCTATGATCAGAGTTTGAGCATGGTGTGGACCGATTTTCTCTGATGAGGAGAAGATGGAAAAAAAAAATGTCTCCATCTTCTCCATTCTGTCCGGCTGTGAAAATATCTCACTTTCACCAAACCCTACAGATCATGGTAAGGGTGGGTGTTCCATTTGGCATTATTCTACATTTATGGGTCTCCAAAGCTTCAAAGAGACTAGACAAGCTAAGATGCTGTTGCTTCCCCTGCTCCTGAGTTCTCTTAACCAAAGATATGCTACAACTGTACTGCCAAAAACTACCCCCAAGGACTTGACGTTGACAAACCGCCATCATTTTTTCCCTTTTGCAGAGTTTCCAATTTGATACAGCTTGGATGCTTATTCCAAATAAATTTTCTGAAAATAGAGTTAATTTTGTGGAAATACTGTAGTGGGACCCACATCAGAGAATTATGTAGTATATTTGTATGTACCAATACCAACAGAAGGGGCCTGGACTAAAGCTCCATCCTCTGTTTAAATTTCACAATAATTGGTATCAAATTTAACTTCTCGTAATCTGTAAAAGTGACCATTATCTGTGCTCTAAATATTGAAATTCTAAGACCACCCGCAGTCTGGAGCACTGATAGGTGGACATGTTTTGTCTATTATCTACAGGCAGTAGAGCAGATTAAAACCAGCTGATGGCCAAACCAGAGTAATAACCAAAACTTTCAATTACGGACATTGACATTGGTGAGGTAGAGGAGCGTCTACTAAAAATAACAATGTGTCATTGGCATAAAGAGTTACCATTTGACGCCACATCACCTCGATGAGAACCAACAATGTCTGGAAGCTCTATCATAATTGCTGCCAACAGTTCTACAGCCATCACAAAGAGCAGGGGAGATGAAGGACATCCCCACTACGGTAGACTCTGTGAGACAACCGTTGATTCGTAACCTCACCTTTGGTTCCTGATATAGCAATATAATTGATAATCTGAGGTTTAGATAAACTAAGGTCCCAAATGTGGCAAAATTACTGTCTGTATAGTTGTTTCCTCTTCAAAGTTATGGTAAAATGATCATACACAACTCCACCAATTTCGCCACCTATTCAAGTTTTACCAAAATAATCCAATGTTTTCATCTCCCTTTCAAGTATTGGACGCATTGCACAAAAACAGCATATGGGAGTAATTTAGTTTTACTGTGTAGCAATTTCACAATAATTGTTTTTTTACTGCTTTAATGTCCATTTAAATGGATAGCTTTGTAAGTAATGTGTGGAGCAATCTATATAGGGCTATATTACTTTGTTATCTGTTTCTTTGTACAAATATTGGAAATTAAGCATAATCTCCAGCATGAGAGCTGGAATTCTTCCATCTTTCCAACAACTATTTATGAACTTGACTTGCAAGAATACGTCTGATTCTATTTAAAACCTATTAATGACCTCTTCAGTCACAATAAGCCCGGAAATGAATACAATGGATTAACTGAGCGCAAAGTGTAAAGAAGTGTTTTCCATTATTTGCACCTTAACAATTCGACTTGTCTTTCTTTGTGATCCTGGACTGGTCACTTTATCTCTCGCTGCCTCTAAGGCTGAGCGATATCTCTACAGGACAAGCAGATTACATCTAAAAATTATGAAGAGATCCGAGTCCTGAAATAAAATTTAATTGCGTATCCATTTGGCCCGTAGCACGTGAATTGTCGGAGGACGAGCCGTTATTCACGGTGATATGACATTTATGATTTTGTAGGCCTCTGTCTCACTTCCCTTCTCGTTATTTTGTAGAATATATCTAGATTTCCCTTGTCTTGTGAAGGAGTGACATATCTCTTTTCTGGGTATCAGGAGGACCATGGATTATTAAACTTCAGAGGACAATAAATTCATGATTTTGCCAAAAAATATTTCACTGATTTAAAACTTATACACTGCAAGAAGAATCCCAGAATGGCAATCCTTCAGTCTGTTTTATGAAATGTTATTTTTTTATTTCTGTCTCAGGTTTTTACAAGATACGGGAAGTGCTATACTTTTAATTCAGGCCAGAATGGACGTCCACCATTAATAACTACAAAAGGCGGCACAGGGAATGGTCTGGAGTTAATGCTGGATATCCAACAAGATGAATATTTACCAGTGTGGGGAGAAACAGGTCAGTAGGATTCATGTTTTTTTCTTCATTGGCCTGACCCATTTTCATAAAAAAGCTGATTACGTACTGTGTATCTACTCTGCAGATGAGACCTCGTTTGAGGCAGGAATCAAGGTTCAGATTCACAGTCAGGATGAACCTCCTTTCATTGACCAGTTGGGATTTGGCGTGGCTCCTGGATTCCAAACATTTGTATCCTGTCAGGAGCAACGAGTGAGTACATATTTTATATTATGTTTTATATATCATGAAATGGCCATAAAGATACTTTAGGTTTGGATTAGCAGAACTTGTGACTCTCAATGTTCAATAGAGCTTTATAGCAACATTGGTGCTATGACTTGGCACATTTTCCATAATTATGGACTGATACGAATTGTCACACAAACAAGATACATTTTAATAGACCTTGGAATAATAATAAGTTCCATAATTGGATGCGTTAAAAAATGTTCCTGTGCTGAGTTGATTTTAAAAATGTGCCTCAGCTATGTACTGTGTAATGTGCTGAGCTGTTCCAGTTCATGGACGGCACATACCTGGCCAGGGAGGAGAGAGCATAAGTCACTTATGATAAGTGAGTATACAGAAAACATAGAAGGGACTCCCGGCTGCTGCCCTCTCAGGTAACACATTTCCCTGCCTTTTTTATCACAGGAGGGAGTGTTTCTGCCACATCACCAGTCTTGTGAGCTCATCATAAATGAAGTCAGTGACACATAGGCTCAGTGGCCGCTGGAGATCCTTCGTCAGTGACTGTATTTATGATTAGCTCAGATGGGCAGAAACACTCACTCCTGTGATAAAAAAGGCAGGGAAATTTGTTACTTCAGGCAGCAGTAGCTGTGAGCTCCTGTTGTTTCATTTGTATAGCTACTTATCATTGACTTATGCCTCCCCAGATCCTAGCAAGTAGCTGAGATATGTGCCGACCATGAACCAGAGCAGCTTTGCATAGTAAGACACAGCCATTACACAGGAACATTTTTATAACACATTCAATTGTGAAACTTATTTTTATTCCAAGGTCTATTGATTAAAATGTACTTTGTTCTTGGGAGAACCCCTTTAATCAGTAGATTCAGATTTCACATTGGTCAGACCCTCAATGATCATATATTGATGGCACATACATATAAGTTACATAATGTATATACAGTATACAGTACAGACCAAAAGTTTGAACACACCTTCTCATTCAAAGATTTTTCTGTATTTTCATGACTATGAAAATTGTACATTCACACTGAAGGCATCAAAACTATGAATTATCACATGTGGAATTATACATTACACTTTACAAAAAAGTGTGAAACAACTGAAAATATGTCTTATATTCTAGGTTCTTCAAAGTAGCCACCTTTTGCTTTGATAATTGCTTTGCACGCAGAAAAGGTGAACGGATGGACTATACATGCCTGGTTCCCACCGTGACGCATGGAGGAGGTGGTGTGATGGTGTGAGGGTGCTTTGCTGGTGACACTGTTGGGGATTAATTCAAAATTGAAGCGGTGAGCGGTCCAGCTCACCCCAAACCATCTCGATTGGGTTCAGGTCTGGTGACTGTGGAGGCCAGGTCATCTGGCGTAGCATCCCAACACTCTCCTTCTTGGTCAAATAGCCCTTACACAGCCTGGAGGTGTGTTTGGGGTCATTGTCCTGTTGAAAAATAAATGATGGTCCAACTAAACGCAAACCGGATGGAATAGCATGCTGCTGCAAGATGCTGTAGTAGCCATGCTGGTTCAGTATGCCTTCAATTTTGAATAAATCCCAACAGAGTCACCAGCAAAGCACCCCCACATCATCACACCACCTCCCCATGCTTCACGGTGGGAACCAGGCATGTAGAGTTCATCCGTTCACTTTTCTGCGTGCAAAGCAGTAATCAAAGCAAAAGGTGGCTACTTTGAAGAACCTAGAATATAAGACATATTTTCAGTTTTTTCACACTTTTTTGTAAAGTGTAATGTATAATTCCACATGTGTTAATTCATAGTTTTGATGCCTTCAGTGTGATTCTACAATTTTCATAGTCATGAAAATACAGAAAAATCTTTGAATGAGAAGGTGTGTCCAAACTTTTGGTCTGTACTGTATATTAAAATGGGAACCTGTGTCGCAAAAGCTGATGATTGTTTTCACTTTTAAACACATTGAGAGCTGCATTAATATAAATTTACTACACTCAATCAGTTATGTACTATTCATAATTTTTCATTAATTTAATTGCATGTAAGGTCATTGGTTTTATATATCAGGAGTCAAGACTTAATAAAGAAAAATCTGTTCCTTAGAATGTATTAAAGGTATTAAAATTAGGTAATTGGAATCTTACATAAACAAAAACAAATGCCAAATTACACAGTGTCATTATTTAATTAACAAAAACTAAGCCAAAATGCAGAAGCAGTGCGTGCAAAATTAATTGCACCCTTTTTGCTTCCATAGGAATTAAGAGTGTAAGTAGACATGTTATGCTAATCAAATGCCATTTACTAACTGTTCATCAGCAAGTGTGACCTCCTCTATAAAAGCAGAGGTTTGGGCAGTTTGCTGGTATCCAGCATTTAAGTGCTCAATACCAACAAATATAGTCAATGTTATGGAGGAAAGACATCAGTAATGGTCTTAGGAGCAGGAAAATGATCCGAAGCACATCAGAAAATAGACATTAGAATCTACACATGAATATAAGCAACTTTGTAATATATCTTATCAGAGAAAGCTGCTGCTTTCTCCTCCTGGACTGATCAGTCATTGTCAAAATTCTCAGTTCCTGGATAAAATCTGTATTCAGTGAAGACTGATTGTTACATTACTGAGATAGAAGATGGCAGTTAGTGCTGATGGAATCCTATGTAAATGATACATGGGAGGGAGGAGCTAGAGGCAGAGCTCCTCCCCTTCCCCTCTACATAAAATCTCATCTGTAGCAGCTGTCATATTCTATCTCAGTAATGTAACAATCAGCCTTCACTGTATACAGATTTTATCTGTGAAATGAGTCCAGGAGGAGAAAAAAGCAGATTCCTCTGACATTGTTGTTGTTTGTTAAATAAATAATGACCCGGTACGCATGTACACCATGATGTGATTGGATGGCTTTTCCGCTTTTTGATCAAAAATGTGAACTAAGTTATTTTTTTTTACGTTTAGCATCGATGGAATTAATGCATTCATTTATTGCCTTGAGCTCACGCACAGTGTACGTATATACAGTGTAATACGTCATGAGATGTTGTTTATTTACCCAATTTTAATACTTTACAAGGAGCAGATTTTTTTATTACGTCCTGATATGAAAAGCTAGTACTTATTTTTTCTCAAGACTGTATATCTAAGGGATAACGTTTCTCCTTATGAAGACCACCAAGCTGGTGTAGGAAGATTTATAGGCCATGCACTGCTTCTTGGGAAATAAAATATGCAAATATCCTCATCGCAGAGAAAAAGAACAGGGACTCTAGTGCCACCTTATGGAAATAGCGATCACAAAATTCATTAAAAAGTCTTGCGCTACTAGTTATGAAATAAAGCCAAACTAGTTTTCCACTTGCATATAGTATTTTTGCGGTTCTTGCCCTTCATCATTGCAGAACTGATATATATGTCATGGTGTGCTTCACGTCAAATTATCTTGGCAGCTTGCCTGTCTGCATCCGTCTTTATCTCCGATTTTCTCTTACTTTCTTCCTCAGCTAACCTACCTGCCCCCACCATGGGGAGACTGCAAGTCTAGCACCATGGACTCGGAGTTCTTTGATACATATAGTATTTCTGCATGTCGGATTGACTGCGAGACTCGGTATCTGGTGGAGAACTGTAATTGCCGTATGGTGCACATGCCCGGTAATGTATCTTATGTATTTCTATTATAATTACAAATTAGAATGTAGAATGTTGGTGTTTTTGTACAATCTATCTTTGCCAAATTAATGTTGCAAAAATCTATTCTGTTAAGGTGGATTTACAATAATCTCCTTGCGGCATTAACATTTTCCCCGCCCTATGACATATCATTACATCATACAGTGAAATGTAAAAGTTTGGGCACCCCAGGTCAAAAATAACTGTTATTGTGAAGAGTTAAGCAAGTTGAAGATGAGATGATCTCTAAAAGACCTAAAGTTAAAGATGACACATTTCCTTTGTATTTTAGGCAAAAAAATGTATTGTCATTTTTTACATTTTAAAAACTACCAAAAGGAAAATGGGTGTATACAAAAGTTTGGGAACCCTGCATGGTTAGCACCTAGTAGCACCCCCTTTTGCAAGTATCACAGCTTGTAAACGCTTTATATAGCCAGCCAAGAGTCTTTCAATTCTTCTTTGTATGGATTTTCATCCATCATTCCTTGGTAAATTCTTCCATTTCTGTGAGATTCCTAGGTCGTCTTGCATGAATTGTTATTTTGAGGTCTTGTCAGGATCCCATCTGGGTTGGAGCCGATGTTACTGCAAACACTAGGGGAAGCAGAGGCAGGTAACGTAGTCAGGTGGCAGCCGGAGGTCGGTACACAGGAAAGGCAGTTCGGTAGCAGAGGAGCAGGCAGATAACGTAGTCAGGTGGCAGCCGGAGGTCGGTACACAGGAAAGGCAGTTCGGTAGCAGAGGAGCAGGCAGATAACGTAGTCAGGTGGCAGCCGGAGGTCGGTACACAGGAAAGGCAGTTCGGTAGCAGAGGAGCAGGCAGATAACGTAGTCAGGTGGCAGGCCGAGGTCAGTTCACAGGAGAGCAGTGTTTGTAGCAGCAGGAACAGCAGGAGAAAGAGCTTGACTAAAGGCTGGAAGCACAATAATCTCGCAATGACACACCCACAGGGCCAGGTTTATATAGGGCGTGTAATTGGCAATCAGAGGCCAAACGAGAGAGCACTGGGTGAAGCCGATCAGGAACAACAGTCAATGGTATCCGGGTTCAGCAAGGAACTTTGTAGCCAGCAGAATAGCTCAGATGGTAGAGCTGCTGGCCGGTGGACAAGAGACACTGGGTTCGATCCCTGACAGTACTCCCCTCCTTCCAGGATGGCCTCTGGACATCTCAGGAGCTGGCCTATCTGGGTACCTCTGATGGAAGGCTCTTGTAAGTCCAGGAGCATGGACGTTGTCCTTTGGTTCCCATGAATTTTCCTCTGGTCCATAACCTTCCCACTGCACCAGATACTGCAGTTTACCTCTGAATTTTCAGGAGTCCAGAATCTTATTCACAATGTATTCTTCTTCACCACGGATCCTTTCTGGTGGAGGAGGTGGCTGAATTCTTCCTGGAAACGGGTTTTCACAGAAGGGTTTGAGCAAGGATATGTGAAACACTGGATGAATCCTCAGATTGTTGGGAAGTTTTAAACGAAAAGCAACCTGGTTAATTTTTGCAGAAATTTGAAAAGGTCCAATGAATTTCTGACCCAATTTGGAGGATGGCACATGTGTCTTAAGGTTTTTAGTGGACAGCCAAACTTTGTCTCCAACCTGAAGAGCAGGGGGCACTCTCCGATGTTTATCTGCTGCTTCCTTATATTCTTCCTGGGTCTTGAGTAATATCTCTGATAATTCCTTCTGGGATTCCTGTAATTTTGTAAGCCTGTCATTAACAGCAGGAATGGGAGTGTTCACTGGCAGATTAGGGATAAATACTGGATGTACTCCATAATTAGCAAAAAATGGGGTTTGAGATGTAGCGCTATGTATGGAGTTGTTGTAGGCAAACTCTGCTGTTGGTAAATAGTCCACCCAGTCATCCTGAAGATAGGAAATGAAGCAACGGAGGTATTGCTCCAAAGTCTGGTTCGTTCTCTCCGTCTGGCCATTGGACTGAGGATGGAAAGCGGTAGAAAGATTCACCGTGACTCCCAAGGCTGTACAGAAACTCTTCCAAAATTTTGACGTAAACTGAACGCCTCTGTCAGACACCACGCTATCAGGAATTCCATGTAACCTGAATACCTCTTTGATCATCAGTTCTGCAGTTTTTTCAGCAGTAGGAATTCCTTCAGTTGGAATAAAGTGGGCCATTTTTGTGAGTCGGTCCACTATGACAAGGATGACGGTCATCTGTTTGGAAGGGAGTAGTTCCACAATAAAATCCATAGAAATAGATCCCCAAGGCCTGGATGGAACTGGGAGTGGTTGCAAGAGTCCTAGAGGAGACGATCGTGGGGTCTTGTTTCGTGCGCATGTTAACCCCTTCACCCCCAAGGGTGGTTTGCACGTTAATGACCGGGCCAATTTTTACAATTCTGACCACTGTCTCTTTATGAGGTTATAACTCTGGAACGCTTCAACGGATCTTAGCGATTCTGAGATTGTTTTCTCGTGACATATTGTACTTCACGTTAGAAGTATAATTTCTTCGATATAACTTGCGTTTATTTTTGAAAAAAACACAAATATGGCGAAAATTTTGAAAATTTTGCAATTTTCAAACTTTGAATTTTTTTTCCCTTAAAACAGAGAAATATGTCACACAAAATAGTTAAGAAATAACATTTCCCACATGTCTACTTTACATCAGCACAATTTTGGTACCAAAATTTTTTTTTGTTCGGAAATTATAAGGGTTAAAAGTTGACCAGTGATTTCTCATTTTTACAACAAAATTTACAAAGCCATTTTTTTAGGGACCACCTCACATTTGAAGTCACTTTGACGGGTCTATATAGCAGAAAATACCAAAAAGTGACACCATTCTAAAAACTGCACCCCTCAAGGTACTCAAAACCACATTCAAGAAGTTTATTAACCCTTCAGGTGCTTCACAGGAGCTGAAGCAACGTGGAAGGAAAAAATTAATATTTAACTTTTTAGCCACAAAAATGATCTTTTACAAACTTTTTTTTTATTTTGACAAGGGTAAAAGGAGAAAATGGGCAGATAAAGTTGTTGTGAAATTTCTCCTGAGTACGCCAATACCCTATATGTGGGGGAAAACCACTGTTTGGGCACACGGCAGAGCTCGTAAGGGAAGGAGCGCCGTTTGACTTTTTCAAACTAAAATTGGCTGGAGTTGAGATTGGACGCCATGTCGTGTTTGGAGAGCCACTGATGTGCCTAAACAGTGGAAACCCCCCACAAGTGACACCATTTTGGAAACTAGACCCCCTAAGGAACTTATCTAGATCTGTTGTGAGCACTTTGAGCCCCAAAGTGTTTCACAAAAGTTTATAATGCCTGGGTGTGAAAAAAAAAAAAACAATTTTCCACAAAAATGATTTTTTAGTCCCAAATTTTTGATTTTTCCCCAAGGAAATTGGACCCCAAAAGTTGTTGTCCAATTTGTCCTGAGTACGCTGATACCCCATATGTGGGGGGGGGGAAACTGTTTGGGCGCACGGCAGGGCTTGGAAAGGAAGCAGTAACGTTTTGGAATGCAAACATTGATGGGGGTCATGTTCCGTTTGTAGTGCCCCAGATGAGCCTAAACAGTGGAAACCCCCCACAAGTGACCCCATTTTGGAAGCTAGACCCCCTAAGGAACTTATCTAGATCTTTGGTGAGCACTTTGAACCCCAAGTGCTTCACACAAGTTTATAATGCCCGGGCATGAAAATAAAAAATCCTATTTTTTTCCCACAAAAATTATCTCTTAGTCACTAATTTTTTATTTTCCATAGGTAACAGGAGAAATTGGACCTCAAAAGTTGTTGTCCAATTTGTACTGAGTACGTTGATACCCCATATGTGGGGGGGAACCACTGTTTGGGCGCATGGCAGAGCTCGGAATGGAAGTAGCACCATTTGACTGTTTCCAACCAAAATTGGCTGGAATTGAGATTGGACGCCATGTTGCATTTGGAGAGTCCCTGATGTGCCTAAACAGTGGAAACCCCCCACAAGTAACCCCATTTGGGAAACTAGACCCCCTAAGGAACTTATCTAGATCTTTGGTGAGCAATTTGAACCCCCAAGTGCTTCACACAAGTTTATAACGTAGAGCCGTAAAATTAAAAAATCATATTTTTTCCACAAAATTGATCTTTTCACCCCAATTTTTATTTTCACAAGGGTAACAAGACTCCAAAAGTTATTGTGCAATTTGTCCTGAGTACGCTGATACCCCATATGTGGGGGTAAACCACTGTTTGGGTGCATGGCAGAGTTTGGAAGGGAAGGAGCGCCGTTTGACTTTTTCAACGCAGAATTGGCTGGATGCCATGTCGTGTTTGGAGAGCTCCTGATCTGCCTAAACAGTGGAAACCCCCCACAAATGACACCATTTTGGAAACTAGACCCTCAAGGAACTTATCTAGATGTGTGGTGAGCACTTTGAACCCCAAAGTGCTTCACAGAAGTTTATAACGTACAGCCGTAAAATAAAAAATCCTTTTTTTTTTACAAAAATGATTTTTTCGCCCCCAATATTTTATTTTCACAAGGGTAACAGGAGAAATTGGACCCCAAAAGTTGTTGTCCAATTTGTCCTGAGTACGCTAATACCCAATATGTGGGAGTAAACTACTGTATGGGCGCACGTCGGGGCTCGGAAGGGAAGTAGTGACGTTTTGGATTGCAGACTTTGATGGAATGGTCTGGGGGCGTCATGTCGCATTTGGAGAGCCCCTGATGTGCCTAATCAGTGGAAACCCCCCACAAGTGACCCCATTTTGGAAAATAGACCCCACAAGGAACTTATCTAGATGTGTGGTGAGCACTTTGAACCCCGAAGTGCTTCCCAGAAGTTTATAACGTACAGCCGTAAAAATAAAAAAGCCTTTTTTTTTTTTACAAAAATGATTTTTTTCGCCCCCAATATTTTATTTTCACAAGGGTAACAGGAGAAATTGGACCCCAAAAGTTGTTGTCCAATTTGTCCTGAGTACGCTGATACCAACATGTGTGAGAAAACGACTGTATGGGTGCACGTCTGGGCTCGGAAGGGAAGTAGTGACGTTTTGGATTGCAGACTTTGATGGAATGGTCTGGGGGCGTCATGTCGCATTTGGAGAGCCCCTGATGCGCCTAAACAGTGGAAACCCCCACAAGTGACCCCATTTTGGAAAATAGACCCCAGAAGGAACTTATCTAGAAGTGTGGTGAGCGCTATGAAGCCCCAAGTGCTTCACAGAAAATTTATAACATACAGCCGTAAAAACAAAAAAATCATTTTTTTTTTACAAAAATGATTTTGTCGCCCCCAGTTTTTTATTTTCCCAAGGGTAACAGAAGAAATAGGACAAATTGCACAATAACTCTTGGGGTACAGAGTACGCTGATACCCCATATGCGGGGGTAAACTACTGTTTGGGCGCATGGCAGAGCTCAGAAGTGAAGGAGCACCGTTTGACTTTTTCAACGCAGAATTGGCGGGAATTGAGATCAGACGCCATGTCACATTTGGAGAGCCCCTGATGTGCCTAAACAGCAGAAACCCCCCAATTCTAACTCCAACCTAACCCACTACCTAACCCTAGTCCCACCTAACCACAACCTAACCTAAACCCTAACCTATCCCAACCATAACCCTAATACTAACTTTAGCGCCAATCCTAACCCTAACTTTAGCCGCAACACTAACCCTAATGGGAAAATGGAAATAAATACATTTTTTTAATTTTATTATTTTTCCCTAACTAAGGGGGTGAAAAGGGGGGTTTGATTTACTATTTATAGCGGGTTTTTGTGATTGGCAGCTGTCACGCTAAAAGACGCTTTTTATTGCAAAAAGTAGTTTTTTGCATCACCACATTTTGAGAGCTATAATTTTTGCATATTTTGGCCCACAGAGTCATGTGAGGTCTTATTTTTTGCGGGACGAGGTGACGTTTTTATTGGTACCATTTTTGAGCACGTGACATTTTTTGATAGCTTTTTATTTCGATTTTTGGGAGGTTAGAATGAACAAAAATCAGCAATTCATGAATTTCTTTTGGGGGAGGCGTTTATACCGTTCCGTGTGTGGTAAAATTGATAAAGCAGTTTTATTCTTCGGGTCAGTACGATTATGGCGATACCTCATTTATATCATTTTTTTATGTTTTGGCGCTTTTATAGAATAAAAACAATTTTATATAAAAAATCATTATTTTTGCATCGCTTCATTCTGCGAGCTATAACTTTTTTATTTTTTCGCTGATGATGCTGTATGACAGCTCGTTTTTTGCGGGACAAGATGACGTTTTCAGCGGTACCATGTTTATTTATATCTGTCTTTTTGATCGCGTGTTATTCCACTTTTTGTTCGGCGGTATGATGATAAAGCATTGATTTTTTGCTTATTTTTTTTTTTTTTTTTAAGGGGTTCACTAAACGGGTTAACTAGTGGGACAGTTTTATAGGGGGGGTCGTTACGGACGTGACGATACCAAATATGTGTACTTTTATTGTTTTGTTTTTTTTATTTACAGGAAGAAATGAATTTATTGGGGAATTTTTTTTTTTTTTTGATGATTTTTTTTACCACTTTTTATTTTTATTTTTTTTACTTTGTCCCAGGGTGGGACATCACAGTATTTTAGCAGATCGCTGGTGTGACAGTGTGCACAGCACTCTGTCTCACCAGCGATCGCTCTGGCATCGCTGCAGGCTTCCTCTGCGCCTGCTCTCAGCAGGCACTGAGGAAGCCGCCTCCCTGCAGGACCCCGGCGCCATCTTGGATCCGGGGACCTGGAGGGAGGACGGACCCTCGGAACAGCGGACACATCGCGCTGCTCTGAGGGTCTCAGGGGGGCGCGCAGGGAGCCCCCTGCCTGCGCGATCCTCCCCTGTGCCCCGGGCACACCGCGATCATGTTTGATCGCGGTGTGCTAGGGGTTAATGTGCCGGGAGCGGTCCGTGACCGCTCCTGACACATAGTGCTGGGTGTCAGCTGTGATATACAGCTGACACCCGGCGGCGATCAGCTACGCTCCCCCCGGGAGCGCAGCTGATCGCCTATGACGTACTATTCCGTCCATGGGAATTAGGTCCAGGGTCACATGGACGGAATAGTACGTCTGATGGCAGAGAGGGGTTAAACAGGTTGAAACATATTTCCTCACGTCCTTCCTACAATTAGGCCACCAAAAGAAACGAAGTAGTAAGTCTTGTGTTTTTGCAACTCCAGGATGTCCTGCCAGTTTAGAATCATGGACACTTTTGAGGACTTCAAGGCGGAGAAGATTCAGGTACATATATTTGGTGTTTCTGCATCCAAAACCCCTCTTTGAATGAAAGATCGACGTCTTCCAAAGGATGGTTAAGGAAAGAGTCCTCTTGATATCCATCTTTAATTCTATTACATAGTCCTCTAGAGTGCAATATTCCCAAAAAATTTTTAGGGCCTAGAATTGTATCGTCATTACTAGACCTCTCCTGAGGTTCCGAACACATCCTGGACAGGGCGTCAGCCTTGCCATTTTTTGAACCAGGCCGGTAAGAGTTATAAAATTGAATCTTGAGAAAAATAAGGCCCATCGTGCTTGCTTGCAGACAATCTTTTTGCTGTACGGAGGAATTCAAGATTCTTGTGGTCCGTGAGGACAGTCACAGGGTGATTGGCACCTTCCAGAAGATGTCTCCACTCGGAGAAGGCAACTTTACTGGCTAACAGTTCTTTATTACCAATGTCGTAGTTCTTTTCTGCAGATGACATGGTGTGGGAAAGAAACGCACATGGGTGAAGTTGCATCTTGTCCCCAACTCGCTGAGACAGAATGGCTCCCACTGCAGAGTCCGAGGCGTCCACTTCAACAGTAAATGGCAATTCAGGATTTGGGTGTACTAACAATGGAGCAGACGTAAAAAGAGTTTTCAACTTGTCAAAAGCCTCCTGTGCCTCTGGAGACCAGAAAAATGCTTTGGTCTTTTTTGTTAGTGTAGTAATTGGTAGTATGATCCGTGAAAAGTTCTTTATAAATTTTCGGTAAAAATTTGCAAATCCTATGAAACGCTGGACGTCTTTTAAATTTCTTGGAACAGGCCAGTCCACTACAGCATTGATTTTGCCGGGATCCATGCTCAGACCTTCTGGGGAGATGATATATCCCAGAAATTGGATACTGGTTTGTTCAAACTCACATTTTTCAAGTTTAATGTAGAGATGGTTCTCCTGTAGTCGTTCCAAGACTAACTGGACGTGCCTGCGATGCTCTTCCAAGGTGTCTGAAAATATAAGAATGTCATCGAGATAAGCCACAACGAATTGGTCCAAGAAATCTCGAAATACATCATTAATAAAATGTTGAAAGGTGGCTGGGGCATTGCTAAGGCCAAAGGTCATAACAAGAGATTCAAAATGTCCATATCTCGTTCTGAAGGCGGTCTTCCACTCATCTCCTGGGCGAATCCGTATGAGGTTGTAAGCCCCTCTAAGATCCAGCTTCGTAAAGATTTTCACAGAACGGAGTCTCTCAAATAGTTCAGGAATCAAGGGTAGCGGGTAGCGATTCTGGACAGTGATATTATTCATCTCTCTGTAGTCAATACATGGCCGCAGAGTGGAGTCTTTCTTTTCAACAAAGAACAGGGGTGCCCCAGCTGGAGATGTGGAAGGTCGAATAAAGCCTTTCTCTAAATTTTCATCCAGGAACTTTCTTAATACCTTCAATTCAGGTTCGGAAAGATTGTAAATCCGTCCAAATGGAATGGTTGCTCCTGGCAGCAATTCAATGGGACAGTCGTAAGGACGGTGAGGAGGTAATTGATCTGCTTTCTTCTTACTGCAGACATCAGAGAACTGCTGATATTGAGGTGGTAGTTTCTCTTCCTTCTCATGCGAAATCTCAGAGATTTGGACTTGTTGGAGAACAGGGGGTTCCTTATGACAATTATTCTTAAAGTAGTCAGATGGAAAGATGATGGTCCTTGATGCCCAGTTGATGGGAAAGGTTATGGACTGAAAACCAGGGGATCCCTAGAATAACCGGAAATTTCGGAGATGAAATAAAGTGGAAACTGACAGCTTCATGATGATCCGGGTCGATACAAATCTCCAGTTCGATTGTCTCATGCGTGACAGGTCCAGAAGACAAAGGTGATCCATCCACAGTTTCCATTTCAATTGGTGTGGATTTGGTCCTACTGGAAATATTATTATCACGTGTAAATTTTAAGTCCATAAAATTTCCTCCTGCTCCCGAATCCAACAGGGCAGAGCATTGTATTTTTTGGGTGCCCATTACAACCTGAATGGGGATTACAAAATGAGATGATGTGGTATGTATTTTGTCTATTTCTGGCGTTACTGATGAGATAGTCTGCAAGATGGAATCCGACTGCTGAGAAAGGTCCGTATTGCTGGCAGACCTGTTGTTGGTAAAGGCTATAGTCCTTTTGTTAGGACAGTTGATGGCATAATGTCCAGGGTCCCCACAATAGAGGTAGAGATGTTCTGCACGTCGCCTCTCCTCCTGTGCAGAGAGTGGTCTTCGGATGACGTCGATCTGCATCGGTTCAGACACGCCTTGCGTCTTTTCTTGGTGGTCTGATGCTGAAAATGAGAAGCCAGGGCTATTCCCAAGTGCTCGCAGTCTCTCCTTTCTCCTTTCAGTAAGTCTCTGGTCAATCCGGATACATAGTTGAATAAAGTCCTCCAACTGGTCAGGGGTCTCAACCCTGGCAAGCTCGTCTTTCACTGGTTCTGATAACCCTCGTCGAAATTGACTTCTCTGGGCCGCTGGATTCCAGGTGGTGTCGGCCACCCAGCGACGGAACTCCGATGTATATTCCGCAACAGAGCGACATCCTTGGCGCAAATTATGTAATTTGGTTTCTGCTGTCGCACAGCGGTTTGGGTCATCAAAAACTTGATTCATAGCTGCGATGAAAGCGTCCAGGTCATTAAGGAGACCATAGTCCTTTTCTACATAAGGTGAAGCCCAAGCAAGAGCTTCATCCGTCAGGAGATTTATCATGAAAAAAACTTTCTTCCTTTCACTGGTAAAGGGAGCAGGTTGCATCTGGAAGTATATGCGGCATTGATTGAGGAATCCTCGGTACTGCTGGCGATCCCCACTGAACTTTGCAGGCAGCGGCAGCCGCGCGTTTGATTCGGACCCTGAATTGCGCACGTCCAGAAGTTGTTTTTGTAGCTCAATTACTTCCTGTTGTAGACCCGTGAAATCAGTTTGTAACTTGGAATATTTTCCTTGAGAATCAGTACAAAAACTTTGAAGCTCCGTAACTTGCCGCCTCAGGGTGTTCACAGCGGACTCCATTTTGGCGCGAGATTATTCTGTCAGGATCCCGTCTGGGTTGGAGCCGATGTTACTGCAAACACTAGGGGAAGCAGAGGCAGGTAACGTAGTCAGGTGGCAGCCGGAGGTCGGTACACAGGAAAGGCAGTTCGGTAGCAGAGGAGCAGGCAGATAACGTAGTCAGGTGGCAGCCGGAGGTCTGTACACAGGAAAGGCAGTTCGGTAGCAGAGGAGCAGGCAGATAACGTAGTCAGGTGGCAGCCGGAGGTCGGTACACAGGAAAGGCAGTTCGGTAGCAGAGGAGCAGGCAGATAACGTAGTCAGGTGGCAGGCCGAGGTCAGTTCACAGGAGAGCAGTGTTTGTAGCAGCAGGAACAGCAGGAGAAAGAGCTTGACTAAAGGCTGGAAGCACAATAATCTCGCAATGACACACCCACAGGGCCAGGTTTATATAGGGCGTGTAATTGGCAATCAGAGGCCAAACGAGAGAGCACTGGGTGAAGCCGATCAGGAACAACAGTCAATGGTATCCGGGTTCAGCAAGGAACTTTGTAGCCAGCAGAATAGCTCAGATGGTAGAGCTGCTGGCCGGTGGACAAGAGACACTGGGTTCGATCCCTGACAGGTCTAGCCACAGATTTTCAACGATGTAGCAAGAGTGTCCCTGCACGATTCCCAACCTCCTCTTCCCCGGCAGGGACGCCGACTCACTCACCACCCGGTCTCTTATCGAGACAGCGCACACAGTTTTAAAGAGTCTTCAGCCAATGGCTGGGAGACACTGACTATTTAAGGCACCTCCACCTGTTGGGAGGTGCCTGAACAACATGTTCACTCTGCTTGCCTGCATGCTTGCTAGCTCTTAGGTCCCTGTTCTAGTATTCCTGTCTGTACCTGCCAGCACCTTCTGTGGGTGCCTGTATACCAGCCGTACCTGCCAGCACCTGCCATATCTCCCTTTATACCAACCGTGCCTGCCAGTATCTGCCATTCCTTCCTGTATACCAGCCGTGCCCACCAGCACTTGCCATTCCTGTTTACCTGTTGTACCTGCCTGTACCAGATGAGCCCTCCCATTAATAGCCGTTAAAGCTTCCTGCCCCTTTGTGGGTCAGATGTGGTGTGTCCGAGATCCATTCTGGAGTAGCACCTGGCGTCCATCTGGAGCCAAGTCTAACCACACCATCAGGAGCTCTAGCGAAGTGTCAGGTGGTCACCTAGTCATGCCCTTCCAGGCTCTCCTCGGTCCATGGCACAGTGGTTCCACAGATGTTCACATGAGGGGACTGTGAGGGCCATTGTAAAACTTTCAGCTTGCTCCTTTTGAGGTAGTCTATTGTGGATTTTGACGTGTGTTTAGGATCATTATCCATTTGTAGAAGCTATCCTATTTTCAACTTTAGCCTTTTTACAGATGGTGTTATATTTGCATCAATAATTTTCTGCAATTTCATTGAACAAAAATCAAAAAGGGTGAATAAGGTCTGATGAGTATAGAACCAAAGAAAAAACAGAAGCTAATAAAATTTAGCTTTTATTATTTATTCTTAAAAAGCTGAAGTCTCATTAAAAAAAACCCGGTGAGTAGGTCAAAAACCAGGGTCAGTAGATTGGTAATGGTAATTAAGTAGATCTGGGTTGAATTATAATTATGGTGGAAATCACATCTAAAGGAAGAGAAGTGAATCCTCCATTTCCCTTCCTAGCAGCGGAGGTTGGCACCCAATGGGGAAAGTAGTGGCGACCCAGCTCCATGTTGACTCACCCTATCTGATCCTGAAAGGAATTCCCTCACTAAGACATCACCCACACCCATTAAAGTGCTTAAGGGCAATATAACTCGGAAACCTGCCACAATCGTCTATAGATGGCATCTCAGTGAGTGCTCCTTTTAACACAGATCATTCAAAAAGTGCTCACTGCCTTAGTCTCAATATCAAGAACTGAATCCCTCTCTATATATACAGATCATAGGGATTTGTCCCACACTGATATAAAATATCTATGCAGAGTTCTAAAGAGATAGAAAGAAAGAAAATATTCCAATGTTCTAATGACATAGTCACAATGGACTTGAAATATACCTCTATCTGCACATATTCGGTAATCTGGCAGTTGATTATTTAAATTACAGTAATAGGTTTAGTTTTGTGACAATGTTAGCAATAAAATAGCATAATAAGAGAGTAATAGACTTATTGCAGCAAATGTACTCCCCTATATATAATGAGCACTCACAGACAGGTTTCAAATGAATACTGCAAAGAGGCTCAGAATAGATCCTTTAAGAAGGAGGGAGCACGCGCCCTAAGCACAGTGTGTGGGGATCTTCGTGTCAGGCACTTACCCCGGGTGGCAGACGACGAGGAAGGAGTGCTGGAAGGGGGCCCCAGCAGTGAGTGAATGAGCGTCCCTCTCGGGGAAAAGAGGCAGCTTGCAGGGATGTAGGAGATACAAACAGCACATAAAAACATTACCTCGTTGCAAAATTGGATTTTATTATAAAAAAATGTAAGGATTACAAATAGACTATACGTATTCGGCATTCTGCAAACAAAGTAAAACATAAATAAAACTATATAAATATCTTATTGCATTGATCATACTGACCCACAGAATAAAGTTAGTATGTCACATACAGTATACCACATGGCCAATGCTGTAACAAAATAACATTAACTGTGGAAAAATTACAACTTTCACTTTTTGTCATCTGGCACACATTAATTGCTGGAAGACTCTTTTTCTTTTTAGATCAAAATGTTCACTAGACCACTTGATAAATGCCCTGAGGCATGTAGTTTCCAAAATAGGGGCCCTGCCTGAAATCTCCACTGTACTGATACCTCAGGGGTTCAGCAAATGCAAAAACAAAATGGCACTACTTCCCTTTTGAACCCTGCCATATACCTATCCTGCCTGTGCCTGATTTCTCATCTACCTACTAGCCGTATCCCTCCAGTTTAACCAATTCCTGGCCAGTCCTGCTTCCCTACCCCTTTGGGGGTCAGATGCCAAATCTCCGAGGACTGTCCGGGAGTAGCACCTGGCATCCATCTAGAACCAAGTCTAACCGCACTATCGGGCTCTAGCGAATTATCAGGTGTTTGCTTAGTTATGCCCCTCCAGGCTCTCTCAGGACCGTGGCACAGTGGTGCCATAACCACGTGCGTAACAGTATATGACCACATATAGAATATTGTTACACTCAGGAGAAATTGTTTAACAAATTGTGGAGTTATCTGAGTTGCTATCAATTTGCAATTTCTGAGGTTGGTAACTTATGAACTTATCCTCTGCAGCAGAGGTAATTCTTGGTCTTTCCAGGGGCAGTCGTCATGAAAGCCAGTTTTATCATAGTGATTTCTTGTTGTCATGACTGTACTTAAGAATGCTTTTAAGGTTCTAGCCATTTTTCAGCTTGACTGACTTTCATGTCTTAAAGTAAAGATGGACTGTCATTTCACTTTATTTAGTTGTGTGTTTTTGCCATATTCCGGCTCAAAACTTTTCTGGAATAGGGTCAGGACTGTACCAACTCTGCAAAATATGACCTCTTGATGACTGAGTCATACCTGTTCTTTGGAAGCCAGTCCAGGTGACTACCTGATGAATCTCCTTGAGAAAATGCCCAGGGGGGTGTAAAGATGTTATCTAAAAGATGATAGTAAAAAGGGCTGGACTTTGAGGAATCAAAGGTATAACACATATTCTAGTTTGTTTCACTTGGATTGCTTTATTCCTTATTTTCCTATGTTCCTTTGTGGTTTTGCTGCATTCATTTTGAAACTACAATGTGCACATTCCAATAAAAATAAGGAAAACCATTGCATGAACTAGCTTTTTCCAAACTTTCCAGCGGTACTGAATCAAATATTCTAACACAGCCCCTCCAGTCCTTTCATCGTGTTTGTTATGTTTCGGTAGCTGAGGAGAAAAAGCAAAAACGGCAATACACCAGAGAGGCTGGAACCTATTGGATTGCAGTAATCTGAACTAAACACACAACTAGAGGTAGCCGTGGAGCGTTCCTACGTTGATCCTAGACGCCTCGTCACAGCCTGAGAGATAACTACACCTAAAGGCAGAAAGATGAAAGCTATCTGCCCCGGAGCAGATCCCCAAAGAAAATAGGAAGCCCCCAAACATGTAATGGCGGTTAGACAAGAAGAAGCACGGACACAGACAGAAAATAGAATGACCAAACGCTGGGGCCCAATCTGTCTAGACAGAAAAGTACAGGAAAGAATTCTGACTGCAATCCAACAAAAAACCCTAAAAAATACCAACTCTTCTGATTGCAAAAACACCTGAGATCACACGATCTCCACCACCTAAATCAGATCTCTGGTGTAACAAAACTAAGCCGCAGCCACTGAAAAAACAGGAAAAAGCAAATGAACAAATAACAGTGGCTACAGATAAACTGAGAGGAGCACAGGCCCCAGGAGGGGACCCGGCTGACCTCCACAAAAGTGCAGAAAATTATGCAAAAAGCAAGCACAAAAAGAACAGTAGCAAATATCTTATCTGAAAGCAGCAGATGCAGGCAAGACTCAGCAACTTCGAAATGAACCAGGAACCACAATTGAGACAAGAACAATTGATCACCGGCGACCATCATGGGAGGGAACCTCCCTTATATCAGTCCAGTCAGCGATCCCAGATTGCCATTCCTCGCTGCAAGGTTCAGTACTGTCTGTAACCACCAGAGGGAGCCTCTGCTCAGAAACCATCTCTAGCACATTCATAACAGTACCCCCCTTGAGGAGGGGTCACCGAACCCTCACTTGTGCAATCAGGCCGATCAGGATGAGCTCGGTGATAGGCACGGATCAGTTTCCTAGCATGGATGTCCGAAGCAAACACCCAAGAATTGTCCTCCTGACCATAACCTCTCCACTTAACCAAATACTGGAGTTTTTGTCTAGAAAAACGAGAATCCAATATTTTCTCAACCACATACTCCAGATTGCCCTCAACCAAAACAGGGTCAGGAGGCGCAGCCAGAGGAACCATTGGCTCGACAAACCTCTTCAATAAGGACTTGTGGAACACGTTATGGATCTTAAATGTCCCTGGAAGAAGCAAACGGAAGGAAACAGGATTAAGAATCTCCATGATCTTATAAGGTCCAATGAACCTAGGCTTAAACTTTGGAGATGCAACCCTCATAGGGATATTTCTTGAGGACAACCAAACCAAGTCCCCCACTTTAAACCGAGGACCATCAGTCCTATGCCGGTTGGCAAACCGTTGGTCCTTCTCCTGAGAGAGAGAGACAACCTCTCCACTACCTGGTCCCAAATCTGCTGCATACACTCCACAACAGAGTCAACACCCGGACAGACAGAAGCCTCCGCCTGTCCCGAAGAAAATCGAGGGTGAAACCCAGAATTGCAGAAAAATGGAGACATCAAGGTGGCAGAGCTAGCCCTATTATTAAGAGCAAACTCAGCCAAAGGCAAAAAAGAGACCCAGTCATCTTGATCAGCAGAAACAAAACATCTCAAATAAGTCTCCAAGGTCTGGTTTGTTCTCTCGGTTTGTCCATTGGTCTGAGGATGAAATGCAGAGGACAAAGATAATTGAACACCAAGTTTAGAACAAATGTCCTCCAAAATCTGGAAACAAACTGGACTCCTCTGTCAGACACAATGTTCTCCGGAATGCCATGTAACCGAACCACGTGCTGAAGGAACAAAGGCACCAATTCGGAGGAGGAAGGTAACTTAGGTAATGGCACAAGAAGTATCATCTTGGAAAACCTATCACAGATTACCCAGATAACGGTCATTTTCTGAGAAACAGGGAGGTCGGAAATAAAATCCATAGAGATATGGGTCCATGGCCTCTTGGGCACAGGTAATGGCATTAACAAACCACTAGAGCGGGAGCAAGGCTTGGAACGAGAGCAAGTCCCACAGAACTGCACAAATTCCCTGACATCACGAGACAAAGAAGGCCACCAAAAGGACCGACTCACCAAGTCTCTGGTACCAAAAATCCCGGGATGACCAGCCAACGCGGAACAATGAATCTCAGACATCACACTCTTCTTCCACTGGTCTGGGAAAAACAATTTCCCAATAGGACAACGCTCAGGTTTATCCTCCTGACACCCTTCCAGAGCCAGTCTAAAATTGGGCGAGATGGCGGAAAGTACTACACCCTCTTTCAAAATAACAGCAGGATCAGATAGCTCAGGAGAGTCCGCAAAGAAACTCCTCGAGAGGGCATCCGCCTTAACATTCTTAGTGTCAGGAAGAAAAGAAACCACAAAATTAAAACGTGTGAAAAACAAGGCCCACCTGGCCTGTCTAGGATTAAGTCGCTTGGCTGATTCGAGATAAACCAGGCTCTTATGGTCCGTGAGGACCACCACCTGATGTTTGGCTCCCTCCAGCCAATGTCTCCACTCTTCAAAGGCCCACTTCATGGCCAATAACTCCCGATTACCCACGTCATAATTACGTTCAGTTGGAGAAAATTTTCGAGAGAAAAAGGCACAAGGGTTACTCTTAGAGGTCTCTGGATCTCTTTGGGACAAAACAGCACCTGCCCCAATTTCAGAGGCATCAACCTCCACCTGAAACGGTAGAGAAACATCAGGCTACTGTAGAACAGGAGCAGAAGTGAATCTCTGCTTAAGTTCCTGAAACGCAGAAACTGCCTCAGGAGGCCAATTCACCACATCAGAACCCTTTTTGGTCAAATCAGTCAATGGTTTAACAATACCGGAGAAATTACCAATAAATTTACGATAAAAATTGGCAAAACCCAAAAATCTCTGAAGAGCCTTTAATGAAGTAGGTTGGACCCAATCACAGATGGCCTGAACCTTGACCGGGTCCATTTCAATAACAGATGGAGACAAAATGAATCCCAGAAATGAGACCTTCTGTATGCCAAAAAGACACTTTGATCCCTTCACATACAGAGCATTCTCTCTCAAAATCTGGAACACAGTCCGAACATGTTTCACATGAGAGTCCCAGTCATTGGAAAAAATCAAGATATCATCCAAATAAACAATCAGAAATTTATCCACAAAATCCCTGAAAATATCATTCATGAAGGATTGTAATACGGAAGGAGCATTAGTGAGCCCAAAGGGCATCACTAGGTACTCAAAATGCCCTCTGAGGTATTAAAGCCGTCTTCCATTCATCCCCGTGCTTAATGCGAATAAGGTTATACGCCCCCTGAGGTCAAGCTTGGTAAACCAACTAGCACTTTTCACTCTGGAAAGCAGGTCAGAAATCAAGGGTAACGGATATTGATACTTCACAGTGATCTTATTCAAGAGACAATAATCAATACACGGCCTTAATGAACCATCCTTTTTGGCCACAAAGAAAAAAACGGCGCCCAAGGGTGAAGAGGATGGTCTGATATGACCCTTCTCCAATGACTCCTTGATATAAGATCGCATAGCATCGTGTTCAGGTACAGACAAGTTAAAAAGGCGACCTTTAAGAAATTTACCACCAGGCACTAATTCAGTAGCGCAATCATAGCTCCTGTGAGGGGGCAAGGATGCAGATTTACTTTCACTAAATACATCCAAAAAATCAGTCAAAAAGTCAGGAACATCCTGAGACTGGGGAGAGGCAGAAAAAACTGGATTGTCAGTATTAACACATTGGCAGCCCCAACTGGTCACAGACACAGATTTCCAATCCAAAACAGGATTATGAGACTGTAACCAAGGGAAACCTAGTACAATAATGTCATGCAGATTATGCAGCACCAGAAATTTGCAACTCTCCTGATGATCTGGTTCAACCCTCATTATCACCTGAGTAGAAAACTGGGGTTTATTCTCCGCCAAAGGGGTAGAATCAATGCCCAGTAGGGGAATAGACTTCCACAGGGGTATCATGGGAAACCCACAATGTTTGGCAAAGTCAAAATCCATCAGGTTAATAGCTGCTCCTGAATCAACAAAAGCCTGAGCAGAAAATGTGGACAGGGAGCAAATCAGGGTAACAGTCAACAGAAATTTAGTCTGAACACACTACCCAAGACAACTGACCGTGCAAAACGTCTTCCCCGCTTAGGGCAGACTGAAATAGCATGAGAGGCGTCACCACAGTAGAAACATAACCCATTGCGCTTTCGAAACTCATGACGCTGAGCCCCAGAAGTCACTCCATCACACTGCATGGGCCCAGGAGCTGGCTCACAAGGCAACAACATCTCACGCATACCTCTGCGCTCACGCAAATGTCTGTCAATTTGAATAGCCAATGACATAGAATCATTGAGACCAGAGGGGACAGGGAATCCCACCATAACATCCTTTACATTCTCTGACAGCCCCTTCCGAAAAAGGGCTGCCAAAGCATCAGCATTCCATTTGGTCAGGACTGCCCACTTTCGGAATTTCTGACAGTACAACTCAGCGTCTTCAAGACCCTGATTTAATGCCAACAAGGTTTTTTTCAGCTTGATCAGTGACATTAGGTTCATCGTACAATAACCCCAGAGCCAGAAAAAATACATCAATATCATTCAAAACAGGATCCCCAGGTGTCAGGGAAAAAGCCCAATCCTGAGGGTCGCCGCGCAGGAGAGAGATGACAATTTGAACCTGCTGTGCTGCGCTCCCCGAGGACTTAGGTTTTAAGGCAAAAAACAACTTACAGTTATTTTTGAAATTCAGAAATTTAGCCCGATCCCCCAAAAACAAATCTGGCATGGGAATCCTAGGTTCCACAACCGGCAACCTAGCAAGATAGGTAGCAATACTCCGAACCTCGGTGGCAAGCTGATCCACACGGCCAGACAACTGTGCAAACTCCATTGAGAGAAAAAAAAATCCTCAGCACCCAGAGAAAAAGAGGGAAAATGCAACAAACAGAAAAAAAAATCTCTGACAACTCTGACAACTTTCTTTTTCTTTCCACACTATCTTTCCCTTCTGTGAGTACCATATAATTTTCAGTTTTGGCTGGTGATACTGTTATGTTTCGGTAGCTGAGGAGAAAAAGCAAAAACGGCAATACACCAGAGAGGCTGGAACCTATTGGATTGCAGTAATCTGAACTAAACACACAACTAGAGGTAGCCGTGGAGCGTTCCTACGTTGATCCTAGACGCCTCGTCACAGCCTGAGAGATAACTACACCTAAAGGCAGAAAGATGAAAGCTATCTGCCCCGGAGCAGATCCCCAAAGAAAATAGGAAGCCCCCAAACATGTAATGGCGGTTAGACAAGAAGAAGCACGGACACAGACAGAAAATAGAATGACCAAACGCTGGGGCCCAATCTGTCTAGACAGAAAAGTACAGGAAAGAATTCTGACTGCAATCCAACAAAAAACCCTAAAAAATACCAACTCTTCTGATTGCAAAAACACCTGAGATCACACGATCTCCACCACCTAAATCAGATCTCTGGTGTAACAAAACTAAGCCGCAGCCACTGAAAAAACAGGAAAAAGCAAATGAACAAATAACAGTGGCTACAGATAAACTGAGAGGAGCACAGGCCCCAGGAGGGGACCCGGCTGACCTCCACAAAAGTGCAGAAAATTATGCAAAAAGCAAGCACAAAAAGAACAGTAGAAAATATCTTATCTGAAAGCAGCAGATGCAGGCAAGACTCAGCAACTTCGAAATGAACCAGGAACCACAATTGAGACAAGAACAATTGATCACCGGCGACCATCATGGGAGGGAACCTCCCTTATATCAGTCCAGTCAGCGATCCCAGATTGCCATTCCTCGCTGCAAGGTTCAGTACTGTCTGTAACCACCAGAGGGAGCCTCTGCTCAGAAACCATCTCTAGCACATTCATAACAGTACCCCCCCTTGAGGAGGGGTCACCGAACCCTCACTTGTGCAACCAGGCCGATCAGGATGAGCTCGGTGATAGGCACGGATCAGTTTCCTAGCATGGATGTCCAAGCAAACACCCAAGAATTGTCCTCCTGACCATAACCTCTCCACTTAACCAAATACTGGAGTTTTTGTCTAGAAAAACGAGAATCCAATATTTTCTCAACCACATACTCCAGATTGCCCTCAACCAAAACAGGGTCAGGAGGCGCAGCCAGAGGAACCATTGGCTCGACAAACCTCTTCAATAAGGACTTGTGGAACACGTTATGGATCTTAAATGTCCCTGGAAGAAGCAAACGGAAGGAAACAGGATTAAGAATCTCCATGATCTTATAAGGTCCAATGAACCTAGGCTTAAACTTTGGAGATGCAACCCTCATAGGGATATTTCTTGAGGACAACCAAACCAAGTCCCCCACTTTAAACCGAGGACCATCAGTCCTATGCCGGTTGGCAAACCGTTGGTCCTTCTCCTGAGAGAGAGACAACCTCTCCACTACCTGGTCCCAAATCTGCTGCATACACTCCACAACAGAGTCAACACCCGGACAGACAGAAGCCTCCGCCTGTCCCGAAGAAAATCGAGGGTGAAACCCAGAATTGCAGAAAAATGGAGACATCAAGGTGGCAGAGCTAGCCCTATTATTAAGAGCAAACTCAGCCAAAGGCAAAAAAGAGACCCAGTCATCTTGATCAGCAGAAACAAAACATCTCAAATAAGTCTCCAAGGTCTGGTTTGTTCTCTCGGTTTGTCCATTGGTCTGAGGATGAAATGCAGAGGACAAAGATAATTGAACACCAAGTTTAGAACAAAATGTCCTCCAAAATCTGGAAACAAACTGGACTCCTCTGTCAGACACAATGTTCTCCGGAATGCCATGTAACCGAACCACGTGCTGAAGGAACAAAGGCACCAATTCGGAGGAGGAAGGTAACTTAGGTAATGGCACAAGAAGTATCATCTTGGAAAACCTATCACAGATTACCCAGATAACGGTCATTTTCTGAGAAACAGGGAGGTCGGAAATAAAATCCATAGAGATATGGGTCCATGGCCTCTTGGGCACAGGTAATGGCATTAACAAACCACTAGAGCGGGAGCAAGGCTTGGAACGAGAGCAAGTCCCACAGAACTGCACAAATTCCCTGACATCACGAGACAAAGAAGGCCACCAAAAGGACCGACTCACCAAGTCTCTGGTACCAAAAATCCCGGGATGACCAGCCAACGCGGAACAATGAATCTCAGACATCACACTCTTCTTCCACTGGTCTGGGAAAAACAATTTCCCAATAGGACAACGCTCAGGTTTATCCTCCTGACACCCTTCCAGAGCCAGTCTAAAATTGGGCGAGATGGCGGAAAGTACTACACCCTCTTTCAAAATAACAGCAGGATCAGATAGCTCAGGAGAGTCCGCAAAGAAACTCCTCGAGAGGGCATCCGCCTTAACATTCTTAGTGTCAGGAAGAAAAGAAACCACAAAATTAAAACGTGTGAAAAACAAGGCCCACCTGGCCTGTCTAGGATTAAGTCGCTTGGCTGATTCGAGATAAACCAGGCTCTTATGGTCCGTGAGGACCACCACCTGATGTTTGGCTCCCTCCAGCCAATGTCTCCACTCTTCAAAGGCCCACTTCATGGCCAATAACTCCCGATTACCCACGTCATAATTACGTTCAGTTGGAGAAAATTTTCGAGAGAAAAAGGCACAAGGGTTACTCTTAGAGGTCTCTGGATCTCTTTGGGACAAAACAGCACCTGCCCCAATTTCAGAGGCATCAACCTCCACCTGAAACGGTAGAGAAACATCAGGCTACTGTAGAACAGGAGCAGAAGTGAATCTCTGCTTAAGTTCCTGAAACGCAGAAACTGCCTCAGGAGGCCAATTCACCACATCAGAACCCTTTTTGGTCAAATCAGTCAATGGTTTAACAATACCGGAGAAATTACCAATAAATTTACGATAAAAATTGGCAAAACCCAAAAATCTCTGAAGAGCCTTTAATGAAGTAGGTTGGACCCAATCACAGATGGCCTGAACCTTGACCGGGTCCATTTCAATAACAGATGGAGACAAAATGAATCCCAGAAATGAGACCTTCTGTATGCCAAAAAGACACTTTGATCCCTTCACATACAGAGCATTCTCTCTCAAAATCTGGAACACAGTCCGAACATGTTTCACATGAGAGTCCCAGTCATTGGAAAAAATCAAGATATCATCCAAATAAACAATCAGAAATTTATCCACAAAATCCCTGAAAATATCATTCATGAAGGATTGTAATACGGAAGGAGCATTAGTGAGCCCAAAGGGCATCACTAGGTACTCAAAATGCCCTCTGAGGTATTAAAGCCGTCTTCCATTCATCCCCGTGCTTAATGCGAATAAGGTTATACGCCCCCCTGAGGTCAAGCTTGGTAAACCAACTAGCACTTTTCACTCTGGAAAGCAGATCAGAAATCAAGGGTAACGGATATTGATACTTCACAGTGATCTTATTCAAGAGACAATAATCAATACACGGCCTTAATGAACCATCCTTTTTGGCCACAAAGAAAAAAAACGGCGCCCAAGGGTGAAGAGGATGGTCTGATATGACCCTTCTCCAATGACTCCTTGATATAAGATCGCATAGCATCGTGTTCAGGTACAGACAAGTTAAAAAGGCGACCTTTAAGAAATTTACCACCAGGCACTAATTCAGTAGCGCAATCATAGCTCCTGTGAGGGGGCAAGGATGCAGATTTACTTTCACTAAATACATCCAAAAAATCAGTCAAAAAGTCAGGAACATCCTGAGACTGGGGAGAGGCAGAAAAAACTGGATTGTCAGTATTAACACATTGGCAGCCCCAACTGGTCACAGACACAGATTTCCAATCCAAAACAGGATTATGAGACTGTAACCAAGGGAAACCTAGTACAATAATGTCATGCAGATTATGCAGCACCAGAAATTTGCAACTCTCCTGATGATCTGGTTCAACCCTCATTATCACCTGAGTAGAAAACTGGGGTTTATTCTCCGCCAAAGGGGTAGAATCAATGCCCAGTAGGGGAATAGACTTCCACAGGGGTATCATGGGAAACCCACAATGTTTGGCAAAGTCAAAATCCATCAGGTTAATAGCTGCTCCTGAATCAACAAAAGCCTGAGCAGAAAATGTGGACAGGGAGCAAATCAGGGTAACAGTCAACAGAAATTTAGTCTGAACACACTACCCAAGACAACTGACCGTGCAAAACGTCTTCCCCGCTTAGGGCAGACTGAAATAGCATGAGAGGCGTCACCACAGTAGAAACATAACCCATTGCGCTTTCGAAACTCATGACGCTGAGCCCAGAAGTCACTCCATCACACTGCATGGGCCCAGGAGCTGGCTCACAAGGCAACAACATCTCACGCATACCTCTGCGCTCACGCAAATGTCTGTCAATTTGAATAGCCAATGACATAGAATCATTGAGACCAGAGGGGACAGGGAATCCCACCATAACATCCTTTACATTCTCTGACAGCCCCTTCCGAAAAAGGGCTGCCAAAGCATCAGCATTCCATTTGGTCAGGACTGCCCACTTTCGGAATTTCTGACAGTACAACTCAGCGTCTTCAAGACCCTGATTTAATGCCAACAAGGTTTTTTCAGCTTGATCAGTGACATTAGGTTCATCGTACAATAACCCCAGAGCCAGAAAAAATACATCAATATCATTCAAAACAGGATCCCCAGGTGTCAGGGAAAAAGCCCAATCCTGAGGGTCGCCGCGCAGGAGAGAGATGACAATTTGAACCTGCTGTGCTGCGCTCCCGAGGACTTAGGTTTTAAGGCAAAAAACAACTTACAGTTATTTTTGAAATTCAGAAATTTAGCCCGATCCCCCAAAAACAAATCTGGCATGGGAATCCTAGGTTCCACAACCGGCAACCTAGCAAGATAGGTAGCAATACTCCGAACCTCGGTGGCAAGCTGATCCACACGGCCAGACAACTGTGCAAACTCCATTAAGAGAAAAAAAATCCTCAGCACCCAGAGAAAAAGAGGGAAAATGCAACAAACAAAAAAAAAATCTCTGACAACTCTGACAACTTTCTTTTTCTTTCCACACTATCTTTCCCTTCTGTGAGTACCATATAATTTTCAGTTTTGGCTGGTGATACTGTTATGTTTCGGTAGCTGAGGAGAAAAAGCAAAAACGGCAATACACCAGAGAGGTTGGAACCTATTGGATTGCAGTAACCTGAACTAACCACACAACTAGAGGTAGCCGTGGAGCGTTCCTACGTTGATCCTAGACGCCTCGTCACAGCCTGAGAGATAGCTTTCATCTTTATGCCTTTAGGTGTAGTTATCTGCCCCGGAGCAGATCCCCAAAGAAAATAGGAAGCCCCCAAACATGTAATGGCGGTTAGACAAGAAGAAGCACGGACACAGACAGAAAATAGAATGACCAAACGCTGGGGCCCAATCTGTCTAGACAGAAAAGTACAGGAAAGAATTCTGACTGCAATCCAACAAAAAACCCTAAAAAATACCAACTCTTCTGATTGCAAAAACACCTGAGATCACACGATCTCCACCACCTAAATCAGATCTCTGGTGTAACAAAACTAAGCCGCAGCCACTGAAAAAACAGGAAAAAGCAAATGAACAAATAACAGTGGCTACAGATAAACTGAGAGGAGCACAGGCCCCAGGAGGGGACCCGGCTGACCTCCACAAAAGTGCAGAAAATTATGCAAAAAGCAAGCACAAAAAGAACAGTAGAAAATATCTTATCTGAAAGCAGCAGATGCAGGCAAGACTCAGCAACTTCGAAATGAACCAGGAACCACAATTGAGACAAGAACAATTGATCACCGGCGACCATCATGGGAGGGAACCTCCCTTATATCAGTCAAGTCAGCGATCCCAGATTGCCATTCCTCGCTGCAAGGTTCAGTACTGTCTGTAACCACCAGAGGGAGCCTCTGCTCAGAAACCATCTCTAGCACATTCATAACAGTGTTTGAGTCAGGTTCTGTTCTGTGGAATTGCAAGATATCATATGATAACTTAATAGTAAGACAAAAAAGCCTTTCGGGGAAAAACCACATGTGGCACTATAAAAGTATTCAGCTAGGGTTTCGAAAATTGGGGCAAAAAATTTAACTCAATCTGATTCTTTCAGATGCAGCTTTTGTTACCTCACTGATAAAGTAACTTAAATTTTCAGTCATTTCTTGAGACCAGTAGGACTAAAAAAAGATTATAAAACAAGATTACTTACTAATATGTTTATCTATGGGGGAGACTATATTACATATCATATACAGTATATTACATACAGTGTAATTAACTTATATATAATGGTGGATGCATCCATCTAGGCGAAGGTGGGATGGGTAGTGCCTGTGCAGTGTGGAGCTGGAGTCAGCGCATGTGCAATGCGTCGGAGTCAGCGCATGCACATACCACACTAGGTAAACTTTTTATTGAATACTCTGTGTATTCGGATTCACAGACACAATGACTTCAACAAAATGGCACTGGACATCATGGGATACGCATGTGTTGTCTCCGGTACCATTTTATTGAAGAATTTTACTACAACGTCAACATAGCAGTTCGCGAGCGCCGGCCATCGTCATTATGCCTATGGTCATCACGTGCGCACTGCTATGTTGATGTTGTAGTACATTACTTCTATAAAAAGGTGCCGATGTCAGTGTGTGCGAATACCGCAATTTCTGGCGCCATTTTATTGAAGACACTGTATAAATGTAGCAATAAAAATGCTTGCCACCAGGGCGTAGAGCGGGTTCAATAGCTGGCCTTATAAAGTCATGAGACACCAACCGGAGGAATCTGGAGGGACTTTCTCAAAGAATACACAGGAGCACTCACCCCAGGAGAACACTACTTTGTATGGAGGAGTGGGGGAGATAGTGGGTGAATGAGTGATCATTCACCTGACAGTTATCTACTGTCTATGTGGGGGACTTAAGACCCCATTATAATGTTGGACCCTAAACCCAGAGATGGATCTTTTGATTCCCCTTGTGGTATAAACTAAGCTATTTTATAACATAGTCATACAGAAGCAATATGCTGATGGCTGCTTCAGGCGGTGGACATTCCCCGATAGCTGGGCTGTTCGCTCATGAAGAGCTAGCATAGATAATAAATATAGAAATAAAACAGTTCTACTTTATTACATAATTATCTGTTGTTCATTACATTTCTGATTAATGCCAATATGCTTACTTTCAGTGAGCGCCTATCACTATGAGATACCACTCATTTATTGGACTTCTGCAAATTATGAAGGAATGGAAAATATTAAATGTCACTGTTTCAGCTGAGTGATGGTTTTCTGATAACCTTTGGAAGAGAGAATGTAGCTGTTTACCATTATTTTAGGATTAAATGGGAGGAACTTGGAGCTAATGAATAAAGACTTTCTAAAAAAAAAAGAGAGAAAATGATTCTGAATAGCAATTTCATGAATTACAAAAATAGAATTTGGAAGGCTGTAAGAAAGCTAAACGAATCAATACAAGAAGCAGCGAGCATTTGTCTTGGCAGCTCAATGATGAGATTAATATTTACTAATCATAGGTTCGAGCTGTTCCCACTAACGTTACAAAAAAGATTTGATTGAAAAGCGTGAAATGTTCTAGCTATAGGCTCTGATTCTAGAATAGCTTTCTACGCTTGTCTATAGAAGTGAAAAAAGAACACGACAACACAATATATCCACTATATTCACCCACTAAAATACCACTTAATTCTTAAATGAATTAAGTAGGAAGACAATAAGGTCCAAAAACAAATATACGGTATATTCATTGTTGTGGCAGAAATGTTGTCACCAACCAAAGTAATATATCAAACCTTTACCTGACTGCTTTCTCATTTATGGATGTCACCATTATGTGTGTTTCAGTTTGCCTGTCCCCAAGGACTTAATTGATCCTGTCCAAAAATGGACAACTTTATATAAATTCAAGCTGTGGACTACAAGCAGACCCATCCCAAGCCAATGGGGCTTGGTTTATTTTGTAATACCTTAACTTAATAATACTACGAACATATAGTACCTTCATAGCACTGACGTGTATGAAGGACTCCAATGTCCCTCAACAGCAGATATGGGGAGAAACCTAGATTAGGCATGATGGATTTCCTTTGTTCTGCTGGAAGGTAAATTGCTGCCAGCAGTGATTGGCAGCAGTTTGTCTCCTTTCCTTACAAAATAAGCATGCATACTTTGCCAGTGGATGTTGAGATTGCTGTTTCAGCCGTTGGTGAAAATACCATTTTCCTGAGATCTATCATGCGTGACTGTTTTACTTTTGTAAACAACTGGCAGGACATCCACACATCTGGTCAGTATGTCCACCTACGAGAAGTTTGGCCATAGACATAACCGTGTATTAGCCGAACCGGCGTAATATGTCATTCTCGCGATCATGAATGCGTTATTTCAGACCCATTTTGTGGTCATTATCTCATGGGAAGAGTTGTAAGAATTGGATGGGTTGAAATCAAAAATGTTCCATCAATGTTCTCCCTGTAGTAAACAAATAGCGTAAATAGTTGGCACTCGGTATATCAATTGTGGAGGTACCAGGAAGGAGAAAACGGTGAGAATGCTGAAAGCAGCACTCTCCAATTCAAGCTTCTTAGTAATGAAGAGGATTTTATTGGCAAAATGACAAATAATAATTCATGTATTCAATGTTTATTTCAGGCTCCCTCCGAGGCTTGATCTCAGTGTCACAGAATGCAGAGGAAGAAACTATGGTTCCTAAGTTCGGTTCACGCCTGAGCTGCTGGCAAAACTAACGGAGAGATGTTTTTCTGGTGTTGAGACAGCTAGAAGTGATATCACCACAAATTCCTCATCTGCATTCTGTGACACTGAGATCAAGACAATAAGCAATGAATACATGAATTATTATTTGTTGTCTTGCCAATAAAATCCTCTTTATTACCAAGAATCTTGAATTGGAAAGTGCTGTTTTCCTAAAGTACCCCTGTAGCAAATTTCAGGAGATATCAGCGGATTCTTGATCTGCACAAATGTCTAGCTTTAAAATGCCTTTACACAGCAGGACTACTGTGAACATGTGTTCCTAGGAATGCTCATTTCATGACAATTGTGCATTCTAAACATGCTGCTGATCATGAAACCTGTTCGCTCATTCACAGGTGAAATGATCTTCTAGTTTGCACAAAAGATTATCGTTTTCGGCAGCACATGTGCTGGCGAGAACAATGGCAGTGTATTCGCACTGAATGACCTATCACTGATCGCTCAGGAGTCAGCCTGGATAAGCAGGCTATTAAACGACCACAGACCACCAACCATTTTTCCAGTATGCAGTCCTTTAAGGCTGCACATAATACAGTGTAAATGGAGCTTTAGTCCTGGACAAATACGAAGCAACCAACAATAAGTAATCACCAAGTGAAGATATGGTTCCCCTGATAAAATTCCATGGCTGCATTAGAGGACGTTCACATTTTATGCACATCTGATTCCATTAATGGTGAACAATATTTTTTCCTTTGAATTATCGCGAAAATTGAAATCCCTAACCTCTCTTGTGGACAAGCCACTATACATGTGCACTTGTCGCCTGAGCATACAAATGTATATGGGAAACTTATGTACATAATAGTATGATGGTCTGTTTCAGACATATTTACTGTATCTTCATTGCCTATCACCCTGCTGGTGCCCAATGCCCTGTTACTTTAGTGTTTTACTGGGATGCCTTGGCAAGCATTAGAAATACTCATGCCAGAAAACGGCATTAAGTATTTACGGTATATCTCATTTATATCTCATTCCCTGGAGCCTGGCACCTGCCAAAAGGGACATTTGTGTAAGGTCTAAAACAATAAAAAAACATTCATTATACTCATGATTAGATGGCACTGAGCCCAACTTAACAAAATAACTTTTATAAAATGGATAGACCCCTTTGTACTATTAAATGGGGCACAGGTTTAAGTCTGTTTAAAAAAGTCCATAAAATAGCCTTACGGTCAACAGGTAATGAAGCTAAGATGAGATGAACCACTAAGGTTTCATATCTGATATCCAGGTATTAACCCCTCACGCTGTGTCCAATTTCCGTTTTTTCATTTTCGTTTGTTTCCTCCCCTTCTTCCAATAGCCATAACTTTCCATAACTTTTTTATTTTTCCATCCCCTTAGCCATATGAGAGCTTGTTTTTTGATGGATGAATTGTACTTTTAAAAAAAAGAAAAAAGAAAAAATAGGGCCCAATACTTTGGTATGAAATTAATCACAGGTTCACAAATACGTTATGTGGCCAATATACGAACATACACATACAGGTGGTTCTCCAAAAATTAGAATGTCATCGAAAAGTTAATTAATTTCAGTTCTTCAATACAAAAAAGTGAAACTCATATATTATATAGAGTGATCTATTCAAGTGTTTATTTCTGTTAATGTTGAGTTTCACTTTTTGTACTGTACTGAAATAAATTAACTTTTTGATGATATTCTAATATTGTGAGAAGCACCTGTACATAATGATTCTGCACACTGCGATACATGAACTCCACCCATCTTTCACTTACAAGATTTTAATTGCGACCGACGCTTGGTTCCCTTTTCACTCCTCATTCAAATAAGGCTGGTTTGGCACATGGAGAGGTAGAACAGTTAGTGGTTAGGGACCATCCATATTTAGGTGCACCTTGACATGGCTGGATGGCTTTTGAGCTCTTTGATCCAAAAACGCTATCTTAGTACCTTACATTTTTAACGTTTAAAGCAATATAGGAATATTGGAGTTCATGTGTTCATTAGTCGCAGTGTGCTGATGCACTGTGTATGTATAATTTTGGTAAAACTGACCAAGCAACATGATTCTCCAGGTCAATATGATTAAGCAGATATAAAACATGGTATATTACAGTAAGGAGACTTTAGAAATATATGCAAATTAAAATATTACCTTTGGAAGAATAATGACTGTTATTACATGAATTACATTGGGGAAAAAAAAGTATGTAGTCAGCCACAAATTGTGCAAGTTCTCTCACTTAAAAAGATGAGAGAGGCCTGTAATTGACATAGACCACAACTATGAGAGTCTAAATGAGAAAACAAATCCAGAAAATCACCTTGTCTGATTTGGCAAGATTTATTTTGCAAATTATGGCAGAAAATAAGTATTTGGTCACCTAAAAATATGCAACATTTCTGGCTCTCACAGACCTGTAACTTCTTCTTTAAGAGGCTCCTCTGTCCTCCACTCATTGCCTGTAGTAATGGCACCTGTTTGAACTTACCAGTATAAAAGACACCTGTCCACAACCTAAAACAGTCACACTCCAAACTCCACTATGGTGAAGAGTCTGAAGATCAATGAGCTGTCGAAGGACACCAGAAACCAAATTGTAGCCCTGCACCAGGCTGGGAAGACTGAATCTGCAATAGGCAGGCAGCTTGGTATGATGAAATCATCTGTGGGAGCAATAATAAGAAAATGGAAGACATACAAGACCACTGATAATCTCCCTCGATCTGGTGCTCCATGCAAGATCTCACCCCGTGGGGTCAAAATGATCACAAAAATGGTGAGCAAAAATCCCAGAACCACATGAGGGGACCTAGCGAATGACCTGTATAGAGATAGGACCACCGTAACAAAGGCTACCATCAGTAACAGACTACGCCGCCAGGGACTCAGATCCTGCAGTGCCAGACGTGTCCCCCTGCTTAAGCAAGTACATGTCCAGGCCCGTCTGAAGTTTGCTATAGAACATATGGATTATCCAGAAGAGTATTGGGAGAATGTCATATGGTCTGATGAAACCAAAGTAGAACTGATTGGTAGAAACAAAACACGTCGTGTTTGGATGAGACAGAATGCTGAGTTGCATCCAAACAGCACCATACCTACTGTGAAGCATGGGGGTGGCAACATCATGCTTTGGGGCTGTTTCTCTGCAAAGGGACAAGGACGACTGATCCTTGTACAAGAAAGAATGAAAGGGGCCATGTATCGTGAGATTTTGAGTGCAAACCTCCTTCCATCAGCAAGGGCATTGAAGATGAAACATGGATGGGTCTTTCAGCATGATAATGATCCCAAGCACACCGTCAGGGCAACGAAGAAGTGGCTTTGTAAGAAGCATATGAAGGTCCTGGAGTGGCCTAGCCAGTCTCCAGATCTCAACCCCATAGAAAACCTTTGGAGGGATTTGAGAGTCCGTGTTGCCCAGCGACAAGCCCAAAACATCACTGCTCTAGAGGAGATCTGCATGAAGAAATGGGCCAATATACCACCAACAGTGTGTGGCAACCTTGTGAAGACTTACAGAAAATGTTTGACCCCTGTCGTTGCAGACAAAGGATATATAACAAAATATTGAGATGAACTTTTGTTAATGACCAAATACTTATTTTCCACCTTAATTTGCAAAATAAATCTTGCCAAATCAGACAAGATGATTTTCTGGATTTGCTTTCTCATTTTGACTCTCATAGTTGTGGTCTACCTATGATATCAATTACAGGTCTCTCTCATCTTTTTAAGTGGGATAACTTGCACAATTGGTTGCTGACTAGTGTTGAGCGATAGTGCTCGATATCTAAAAATATCGTATCGAAATTGTATCGCCGATAGCACTAAATATCGTCGATATCCGATTTCGATACCGGAAGTCCCATGTAAGTTTATGGGAACAAAATATCGCAACTAAAAAAAACCTTTATTTCCTTGTAAACACTAAATATACACACATAGAATACATATATATATATATATACATGTGATTGTGACATATATATATACATATATGTATAGTTTATACACTTCTACATAGTAAAATATCCTCTGATTCAATTGCCGGGTAAAGCCGGCTTCTGTGAAAAGACAGAAGCACCCGACATGAAATGACACTTGGTGTACATAGGGTTAACCATGTCTTTTCATGTCGTTTGCAATCTGATTTGCACAACCAATTACATCAGTCTATGTGTGCAAAATTTCACACCTGTAGGGGTTAATTAAAGGTGTAAATTCGTTGTAAAAAAAACGGACTTTTTTGCTACGAATTTACACCTTTAATTAACCCCTACAGGTGTGAAATTTTGCACACTTACACTCATGTAATTGTTTGTGCAAATCAGATATCAAACTACATGAAAAGACATGGTTAACTCTATGTAAACCAAGTGTCATTTCATGTCGGGTTCTGCATTTTCACAAAAGCCGGCAATTGAATTAGCGGCTATTATACTATGTAGAAGTGTATGAACTATAAATATAAAATATATATATATATGTGTCACAAATTCAATGACATGTATATATATATATATATATGAGGTGTAAAATTGCTGAAAAAAAATGCGTGGGCTCCCGCCCTATTTTCGCAACCAGACAGACAAAGCCAGTGAGTGGGGGCAGATAATAATAGCCCAGAGAGGGACCATTATTTTTGCCCCCCCCGGCTACTAACATCTGCCCCCAGACACCCCAGAAAGGGCAAATCTCTAATTAGATTTGCCCTTTCTGGCACTTTGCCCGTCTATTCCCATTGCCCTGTAGCGGTGGCGAATGGGTTAATAAGGGGTTAAAATGACCTTGCAATTGAAAGGTCACTTTAAGCCAGGTTAATAATTGAGAGCTGTCAATCAGACAACTATCAATTATTAATCCTATTGTATGAAAGAAAAATCAAACACACACACTTTAATAAAAAAGAAGTTTAATGAAATAATCACACAGTTTTTGACCATATTTTATTTACCTGCTAAAACCATTTCCTGTAATAAAAATAAAATAATAAAGCAAAATTATTCTTACCAATCCGATGTACAGTCAGGTCCCACGGTGTAATCCATCAGAAAGGGTTAATGTTTACTGCAGGGACCGCAGCTAATGCTGCAGCCTCACAGTAAACCCCCAAATGAATGAGTTCCTCTCCTGGCTGACAGGAGAGGAAGTGGAAAGCTTAATTGATTGCTTTCCACTTTCACTTCAGGTCAGCCAGGGACACCATCAGTGACGTCAGAGGGAACTGGTTAACAAAAATAGGGGATCCCCTCGAAAAAAAATGGCGTGGGGTCCCCCCTATTTTTGTTAACCAGCCAGATGAAGCAGACCGCTGAGGCCTGGTTTTTCAGGCTGGTAAGGATCCAATATCCATGGACCTTGCAAGCCTGATAATACCAGGCCACAGCAGTCTGCTTAGCTTGGCTGGTTAACAAAAATAGGGGATCCCCTCGAAAAAAAAAACGGCGTAGGGGTCCCCCTATTTTTGTTAACCAGCCAAGTAAAATGCAGACTGCTGCGGCCTGGTATTAAAAGACTGTCAAGGCCCATGGATTTTGGCCCTCAACAGCCTGATAATACCAGGCTACAGCAGCCCCACATTTGGCGCATCAAAAGATGTGCCAATTGTGGCACTTTACCCGGCTCTTCCCACTGCCCTGTAGTGGTGGCAAGCGGGGTAATAAGGGGTTAATGTCACCGTTGATTGCACGGTGACAATAAGCCCGGTTAATAATGGAGAGGTGTCAATAAGACACCGATCCATTATTAATCCCAAAGTTATTAAATGTATAAAAAAAAGACAAAGCAAGAAAAAAGTCTTTTAATGAAATAAAAGAACAACACAGTTTTCATTTCTTTTATTGTACTCTCATTCCTGCGACGCCATCGATCTCCTGTAAAAAAAGAAAAAAAACAAACCAACAGTATACCACCTGTCCGACGCAGTCCATAGTAACGACAGTCCCACGACGATCCAGCTCTTCTACATCGCAATGATAGGCAGAGCCTGTCATCGCGACGCAGCACAGCTGATTACCTGCTTCCCCGGCGGTGACGTCATCGGACTGACTGCTTTACGGCCGGGATTACCCAGCAGTCACTGCAGTTATCGCGAGAAACTGCATGTGACCGCCGGGGAGAAGAGGATGGCGGCCATGAAGCAGTCCAGGACGTGACCGCCGGAGATCTTCTGCCAGGTAAGTGCCGCTGACTCCTGACAGACCCGACCGACGGACACTGACAGTGACAGACCCGACCGACGGACACAGACAGTGACAGTGACAAATCCGATTCCGGTATTCGATAAGACGAAAATATCGAAACGAATTATCGAAAGGCCGATAGAGCTAATATCGGCCGATAGCCGATATTTGCATTATCGTATCGCTCAACACTATTGCTGACTAAATACTTTTTTTCCCCACTGTTTGTTATAAGAAAATCAGTTAATGGGAGCCACCATCTTGGGATTGACAGCTCAGCGAGACACACCCCCATATTCCAGGCTGCTTTCTAGGCAGCGCCTCTGGTCAACAGCAGTGTAGTGACCCTAACAGCTTATTTATCTAATTGTACAGCTATAGAAACACAGAAAGTGTACATAAAGGGGCTTTCTATCCATATATACCATGTGTAGAGACAGAGAAAGGGCCTACAGAGTAAACACAGCATGCATTACCCATATTATCTTTTAAAAACTCACATTTATATCTCCTGGCCAAAAATGGAGCAAGTATATATACAGTTGTGCTCAAAAGTTTACATACCCCGGCAGAATTTTTGCTTTCTTGGCCTTTTTTCAGAGAATATGAATGATAACACCAAAACATTTACTCCACTCATGGTTAGTGATTTGGTGAAGCCATTTACTGTCAAACTACTGTGTTTTCTCTTTTAAATCATAATGACAACCTAAAACATCAAAATGACCCTGATCAAAAGTTTACATACCCTGGTGATTTTGGCCTGATAACATGCACAGAAGCTGACACAAATGGGTTTGAATGGCTACTAAAGGTAACATCCTCACCGGTGACCCATTTGCTTGTATTCAATGTGTGCATAAAAGCTGAGTTAATTTCTGGGATCCAGACAGACTCTTGCATATTTCATCCAGCCACTGACCTTTCTGGATTGTGAGTCATGGGGAAAGCAAAAGAATTGTCAACGGATCTACGGGAAAGGGTAGCTGAACTGAATAAAATAGGAAAAGGACACAAAAAGATATACAAGGAATTGATAATGCCAGTCTGCAGCGTTCAAACCGTGATTAACAAATGGAAAATCAGGTGCTCTGTAGAAACAAAACCACGGTCAGGTAGACCAACAAAATTTTCGTCTACAACTGCCAAGAAAATTGTTCGGGGTGCAAAGAAAAGCCCACAAATAACCTCAGCTGAAATACTGGACTCTTTGAAAACTAGTAGTGTGGCTGTTTCAAGATGCACAATAAGATGGTACTTGAAGAAAAATGGGCTGCATGGTCGAGTCGCCAGAGGAAAGACATTACTGTGCAAATGCCACAAAGTATCTCGCCTAGAATACGCAAAACAGCACAGAGACAAGCCTCAAAACTTCTGGAACAAGCTAATTTGGAGTGATGAGACCAAAATTTAACTTTTTGGCCACAACCATAAACGTTACATTTGGTGAGAGGTCACCAAGGCCTATGATGAAAGGAACACCATTTCTAGTGTAAAGCACGGAGGTGGATAATGATTCAAAACAAAACCAAGTCGACCTGTTATTTGCTACAGCAGAACAAAGTGAAGGTTCTGGAGTGGCCATCTCAGTCTTCTGACCTCAGTATCATTGAGTCACTCTGGGAAGATCTCAAGCACGCAGTTCATGCTAGACAGCGCAGGAATTTACAAGAACTGGAGGCTTTTTGCCAAGAAGAGTGGGCAGCTTTATCATCTGAGAAAATAAAGAACCTCACCCACAAGTGCCACAGTGCAAAGCCTGCCAAAAGTTACAAGCAGGATCATCCATACACCCTTGAAGGCACAAACTGTAATGCTTCATTCAAATATTGTGAACAGTGTGTAGTTATGGCAGGGCTGCCACTAGGAATTCTGGGGCCCCATACTGGCTAAATTTACGGGGCCCCCTAGAGACTCCGCCCAGGCTCCACCCTAGCTCCACCTCCACCCTTGCTCTTCCTCCACCACCCGAACTTTCCATAGTCCCTCTGCCCTTTCTTAGAAAAACTCCATTTCTGCACCACGCCCTCACCATTTACACATGTGAGGAGTGACAGCCTCAGCTCTGCTACATGTGAGTAGTAACACCCTCAGCTCTGCTGCATGTGATGAGTAACAACCTCCAGCTCTGCTACATGTGACAAGTAACACCCTCAGCTCTTCTGCATGTGACATGTAACACCCTCAGCTCTGCTACATGTGAGGAGGGACAGCCTCAGCTCTGCTACATGTGACAAGTGAAAGCCTCAGCTCTGCTACATGTGAGGAGGGACAGCCTCAGCTCTGCTACATGTGAGGAGGGACAGCCTCAGCTCTGCTACATGTGAGGAGGGACAGCCTCAGCTCTGCTACATGTGAGGTGCTACATGTGAGGAGTGACAGCCTCAGCTCTGCTACATGTGGAGTGACAGCCTCAGCTCTGCTACATGTGAGGAGGGACAGCCTCAGCTCTGCTACATGTGAGGACGGACAGCCTCAGCTCTGCTACATGTGAAGAGTGACAGCCTCAGCTCTGCTACATGTGAGGGACGAGTGACAGCCTCAGCTCTGCTACATGTGAGGAGTGACAGCCTCAGCTCTGCTACATGTGAGGAGGGACAGCCTCAGTTCTGCTACATGTGAGGAGGAACAGCCTCAGCTCTGCTACATGTGAGGAGGAACAGCCTCAGCTCTGCTACATGTGAGGAGGAACAGCCTCAGCTCTGCTACATGTGAGGAGGGACAGCCTCAGCTCTGCTACATGTGAAGAGTGACAGCCTCAGCTCTGCTACATGTGAAGAGTGACAGCCTCAGCTCTGCTACATGTGAGGAGGGACAGCCTCAGCTCTGCTACATGTGAGGAGTGACAGCCTCAGCTACTTGAGGTTGCTACTTGTCACCTGTAGCAGAGCGGAGGTTACTTGTCACATGTAACAGAGCTGAGGTTACTTGTCACATGTAGCAGAGCTGAGGTTACTTGTTAAATGTAGCAGTGCTGAGGTTGTTACTTGTCACATGTAGCAGAGCTGAGGTTACTTGTCAAATGTAGCAGTGCTGAGGTTGTTACTTGTCACATGTAGCAGAGCTGAGGTTATTTGTTAAATGTAGCAGAGCTGAGGTTGCTACTTGTCACAAGTAGCAGAGCTGAGGTTTCTACTTGTCACAAGTAGCAGAGCTGAGGTTGCTACTTGTCATAAGTAGCAGAGCTGAGATTGTTACTTGTCACATGTAGCAGAGCTGAGATTGTTACTTGTCAAATGTAGCAGAGCTGAGATTGTTACTTGTCACATGTAGCAGACCTGAGGTTGTTACTTGTCACATGTAGCAGAGCTGAGGTTGTTACTTGTGAAATGTAGCAGAGCTGAGGTTGTTACTTGTCAAATGTAGCAGGGCTGAGGTTGTTACTTGTCAAATGTAGCAGAGATGAGGTTGTTACCTATCACATGTAGCAGAGCTGAGGTTGTTACTTGTCACATGTAGCAGAGCTGAGGATGTTACTTGTCGCATGTAGCAGAGCTGAGGTTACTTGTCACAAGTAGCAGAGCTGAGGGTGTTACTTGTCACATGTAGCAGAGATGAGGGCGTTACTTGTCACATGTAGCAGAGCTGAGGGTGTTACTTGTCACATGTAGCAGAGCTGAGGGTGTTACTTGTCACATGTAGCAGAGCTGAGGGTGTTACTTGTCACATGTAGCAGAGCTGAGGGTGTCACTCATCACTTGTAGCAACCTTGACGCTGTTACTGGGCCAGGGGAAGGCTACTGGTGACTGGAGGCTTGCGTCAAACAGGTCCCAAGCCCGAGGCCTTGTTGGAATGTGGGCCCCCTGCTGCCTGGGCTGTTGTAATGTGGGCCCCTTGCTGCCTGGGCCCTGTTTGAATGTGGGCCCCTTGCTGCCTGGGCCCCATGCTGCCTGGGCCCTGTTGAATGCGGGCCCCCTGCTGCCTGGGCCCTGTTGAATGCGGGCCCCTGCTGCCTGGGCCCTGTTGAATGCGGGCCCCCTGCTACCTGGGCCCTGTTGAATGCGGGCCCCCTGCTGCCTGGGCCCTGTTAGATGCGGGCCCCCTGCTGCCTGGGCCCTGTTGAATGCGGGCCCCCTGCTGCCTGGGCCCTGTTAGATGCGGGCCTCCTGCTGCCTGGGCCCTGTTAGATGCGGGCCCCCTGCTGCCTGGGCCCTGTTGAATGCAGGCCCCCTGCTGCCTGGGCCCTGTTGAATGCGGGCCCCCTGCTGCCTGGGCCCTGTTAGATGCGGGCCCCCTGCTGCCTGGGCCCTGTTAGATGCGGGCCCCTTGCTGCCTGGGCCCTGTTGAATGCGGGCTCCCTGCTGCCTGGGTCCTGTTGAATGCGGGCTCCCTGCTGCCTGGGCCCTGTTAGATGCGGGCCCCCTGCTGCCTGGGCCCTGTTAGATGCGGGCCCCCTGCTGCCTGGGCCCTGTTAGATGCGGGCCCTCTGCTGCCTGGGCCCTGTTAGATGCGGGCCCCCTGCTGCCTGGGCCCTGTTGAATGCGGGCCCCCTGCTGCCTGGGCCCTGTTAGATGCGGGCCCCCTGCTGCCTGGGCCCTGTTAGATGCGGGCCCCTTGCTGCCTGGGCCCTGTTGAATGGGGCCCCCTGCTGCCTGGGCCCTGTTAGATGCTGGCACCTGCCCCCCTAGTCACCATTGAGCCAAGCCTCTTCTCACTGGAGAGAGACTCACGGTACTCACCCTGCTCGCCTGGGGCCTCCACCTGCTCATCCAGTCAGCCTGCCCTGCTGCCTCACTGGTCTGCCTGGCCGTCTGCTGTCCACCCACACATGGCACACACACGCTGCTCTGCTCCGGAATGAGGAAGTGGAGCAGCATGTGTTGTCATGTCAGGATGGACCATAATGCACCGGCCAGCAGCTTAAAGCTACAGTGCTCATTTCTGTTCACCGTCTGCATTTACCACACTGTAAACGCCACAGTGTTGTTATGCATCAGCGTTCAGAATCAGAAGCCTGAACAAAATGTCGGGAGGGGGCCCGAGCGCGGATCCGTTTGCCAGCGTGCTCGGGTCCCCCTTTTTTGCTCCTAATCACCGGGCCCCATACAGTAGTAAGGGCTGTAATGCCCTGATGGCGGCCCTGAGTTATGGTACTCCTACACTTACAAAGACTCTGCACACAGTGCAAAGACAGAAGAAAATTATAAGGAGGGTCATCTATAGGCCCTTGAAGGCAACAACTTGAGTGCCACATAAAAAAAATTAAAGTGTAATGTACTCCTACACTCATAAAGGCTTTGCAATAAAGTGCAAAACCAGGAAGAAATTATAAGGAATAACCTTGAAGGCAACAACTAGAGGGCCTCATTCAAATACTGAACATTAAAAACACTTGAGCTGCTGGCATCTGATGGTGTAGAAAAGTGGGGGCTAATCCAAGCTTTGTTCATTTTTATCAGAGTGAGCCTGTCAGCATTCTCTCTTGACAGACAAAAGCATCTGTCTGTTATGAGCCCTCAGACAAGATGGTAGCTGCAGGGCAGCACTAAAAATCCGCTCAGACAAGATGCTAGCAGCAGGGCAGCACAACACCTCCAACTTTATCTTTTGTTCCAAGGCCTGGTGTAGGGACAGTTGAACTCTGTGCTGGGACAATGATTTTGAAGGGCCTGATGATAGTAACATAGTTATTAAGGTTGAAGGAAGACTTTAAGTCCATCTAGTTCAACCCATATCCTATCCTAACCTGCCCTAACATGTTGATCCAGAGGAAGGCAAAAAAAAACCCAAGTGGCAAACAGTAGCTTCACATTGGGGAAAAAAATTCCTTCCCAACTCCACATACGGCAATCAGACTAGCTCCCTGGAGCAACACAGTATGATGGTGCAAGGACAGTTGCAGAGAGGGAGGCATCTGCACCACTGTCATGGACAGAGGATTGGGAAGCACCTTGCACAGGGGAAGAGGCAGTGGCCCCAGGCGTTCAGCCCAGCAAGTCGTGTGCTTAGATGAGATGCGTCTGATCATGCTGGTCGTGCTTAGGCTCTTAGTGGTCAGCAGCCCCTGCTGATCTTGGCATGGCACAGGTTGCAAATGACCATTTTTTGGTCTCAGAACTCTCTTTAAAAAATTCCCATACTGGGGAACACCTAACTCTTTGATGGAGAAATTCACCTGTGTCGGTACTCTGTGGAACAGTTGCCTGCCTTCTTCCTCTGGTCACCCCACTGCCTCTTCTTCCTGTTTCAGTGCTGCCGATCCCTCACCCTCAGTGCTGCTGGCTTCGCTCTGCATGCCAGTTTCCCAGGTTGGGTCAGTGACTTTGTCATTACACCACCGCACCCTGGTCCTCCTGACTTGGTGACTTTACAACAACCTGACTTATAGGCAATTGTGTCTCATCATCATCTTCCTCCTTAGACAAAATTTGACATTTCCCATCATCATCTTCTTATGGCCATGTATGCATCTCCTCCTGTTCCATTTGAACCATAAAGGGTGAGAGGCCACAATTAAGAAATTATGTTGTAAAGAGCTCCTCAGAGTGTCCTAGTGTGGGATCACTAGTCTCATGGGACTCAGCATGGTGGGAGGAAGGAGGTTTAGGGTGAGGATTAAGCAATCCAAACTTTTGGCTGGTGAGATTTGGACTGTGTGGAAGACTGGGTGGTGCTGCCAAGAATGCTGAAAGCATTATCTGCTATTCAACCAACCACCTGTATGCATTGGTGTGGCTTCAGAAGTCATGTCTCGTGCCTCCCTGCAAAGTGAGACTGGAACCTATGTGTCGCGGATGGGTGTTTTTTCAGCAACAGCCGTAGTCGCACCTGCCCCACTTCCTCCGCATCTGCGTGCATCAACAGCACTTCCACTTCCCCATCCCCTACCGTATGCTGCATTTTCTAATTGCTAGGTGTCTTGAAAACAAGTTTATTTTTAATAACAAAAAAAATTTGGTCACCTGCAGCTGACAAAGCATTTTGTTTTTTTTTAATAACACAGTAATGTAACACAAAGCACGTAAAAGTTTATTAATGACAAATTCAATCTATGGATGACAAATTAAATCCAGAAATATTTTTAAATGCGTTTTTGGAGTCTTATATACCACCGAAATGTAACAGAAAGCACATAATACTCTATGGGTGAATAATTGAATCCAGAAATATTTTTCAACTTTTTTTTAGTATTATATACCACCAAACTGTAACAGAAAGCACATAATTTTCTATGAATGACTAATTGAATCAAGAAATTTTTTTCAATGCTTTTTTGGAGTGTTATATACCACTGAAATGTAACAGAAAGGGCGTAATACTCTATGGGTGACTAATTGAATCCAGAAAATGTTTTCAAAGCTTTATAGGAGTGTTATATAAACACCAAAATGTATCACAAAACACGTAATACTCTATAGATGATAATATAGTATATTTTTTCACCCCCCAAAAAAAGAATGTGGTCAACTGCTGCGGCTATATATTTTGCAACAGCCTGCAAAGCCCTAATCCCTGCCTAGAGACTGTATTCAGCCACTCTCCCTGCTCCTTTAACAAAGGATACAAACAGCAGAGCACAAGATTAGACCTTACAAGGACTGTTAGTATGATGGTTCAGCATCAGCACCAGTATCAACACTACAGGATTCTGATTCATTAAACTATGCATACATGTGGATCGCCCACCAGGGCAGTGGGATACTCGGTACCGGGCCGGTGTCTTAAAGGGATGTGTCACGGCAGCAGTGACCCGGTCCGTGGCACTGGGCGTCCAATAAAAGGGGGATATTTACAAGGGATAATAGAGTTTGTAATAGTGTTCATGACACCACCTGTGGTTTCTGGTCAGAGGTGACCAGCGCTGCAGTGCAGATCTTCTGAGACTGATGGTGATGCAGCAGAGTTGGAATAGCTTCCCACAGGTGAAGCTTGTTGTCTCAGGGCAGAGATATGAAGTAGGAGATGATGGTGCTGGTAGATGTAGCAGAGTGGAGTGTGTGCCGCAGGAAGAATTTGAGAGGACACAGTCAGATGCAGTTTCCAAAGCTTTACTCACAGTTCTGGCTGCAGCACAGATGCCCGCTTGGCACAGTGTTCTCCAGGTGAGGGGCTCAGCAAACTCCCAGGTAGATTGGGATGCACCTTTCCAGGACTCCTTTCAATATGTTCCTTTCTCTGTCGTCTCCCTGTGTTGTCTTACTCGCCTCTCCTTCCTGCCAACACCTTGCAACCAGTGTCCCAAGCCAGTAGCCGCAGAACGTCTTCTCTGCTTTTCCTTGCTCCTATGTGGCCACCTTTTCTGCGAAGATAATTGTGGTTCAGTAGCTGAGGCACCTAGAGATGCCACTGCCTCCGGCTTGCTAGCTTGCTAGCTGAGTCTTAAAGTTCTCCACTAGGCTAAGGGGCTGGTGTCCCTTCTACGACCTGGTCCCTCCACAATTGGATCGGGCCCCACGGATGGATCACTCACTATACGTGCCCCAAGGACCCCTTCTTTCCTTCCAGAAGCTTCCCTTCTGTTCCTTCCGTAACTCACTTTCTCTGTCTGGGGCCGAGCTCCTATCAGCTCCAGGTCCCCTCCCAGACTGTCTGACTAGACTCTGTTTCCTGCCTTCTAAAGCCTCATTTCTCATCCTTATTACTAACTCCACCCACCCATGCACTCTTTCCTACCCAGGCAGGGATGAAACCATCCTCCCTCAGGGTACATCCAGGGTGCCCTGCTGCTATAGTCTGTGTTGGGTGCAGGTGTTATAGTCCTGGGTGGTGGTCCCTCCTTACCTGAGAGAGGGATATCACACCTCTGGATGAGGTGCAATACCTCTGTGGTGACTGACCCCTCAGGGGCACCACACATGGGCCTGGACAAGCACTCTCTCCCTCTAATAACAACTGTCCCTAAGCTGTGCTATGGCATCAGTGAGCCGAGCGTGGCGGCACCTGTCCTTTTATAACCTCTGATGAAGTAATGCGGCCAACCAATCACAGTAATGCCACTACCAAGATGGCTACAGCATTACCGTGACTCGCAGGCAATCCCCGCATGCTTATTGTGTGTGTAACAGGAGCTAAACATGCGGGGTGGGGATTCAAGTTTCAAATTCAAGCACGGCTAATGCTCACCAACTGCTGAGCACATCTGAGCACCCAGGTACTCGAGTGATATCCGAGTACACCGAGCACATTCGCTCATGCCTAGTATACAACACTGAGTAGCTACACCAAATTACACAGATGGCCAAGTGGCCAAAAATCTAGAGAATATGATTGAGACCAGGAGCATAAATAAACCCTCAGAAAAGGCCAAATAGATAAGTGCTTGCACAGACAGTAAAAAAGAAGTTCTCCTGAAAGAAGCTACACGCGAAACACGCATTGGGTCTCTCAGTGTATCTAATCAAGTTTTGTTCATTTACTGTCTGTGCCAGCACTTGGCTATTTGCACTTACTATAGTTTCTTGCATTGTCTGACTTACTGGCCTGTCGGACTGAACACTGCTTTTGGCCTCTTAGCTTTTTTTATATAGTTTCACTTATCTTTATATATGGTGACCGGCCACTTGGCCTTTTCTAAGGGTTTATTTATCTCCTGGTCACAATCATATGCTCTCGTTTAATGGCAACTTGGCCATGTTTGTAATTTGGTGTAGCTACTCGGTATTGCGTACATGATTGCTTATGTGACGTCTTTCTATATGAGACAGACATTTGTCTTGAACACTGAAGTTTGTTATTTGTATTTGGGTTCCCTGAGTGCTATAGACCTCTGTGGTACATTCTCCTTTTAACTCATGTTTTTTACCTATGTTTCCATTTTGCAAAATAATAAAAGTTTGAAATTATTACAGAGCCTAAGTACTTCTTATTCTTTGTAGGTTCTGTCTGTTATATAGAGGTGCTTTGATTTTGGCATTATTTAAGTTTTTAAATTTGAAAAATAGTTGCTCTCAATGTTTTAGTTGATCCTAAAACACTTAAGGTGCATTTACACCAGCCTATTTTGAGGCGCTAAACAACCGCCGATCAGAAAATTAACCAATCTGCAGTAATTTAACGGCTCTTCAGATGTGCAGTAAATGATCTGTAATAAATCGTTCAGCGCACATAGACAGCCATTGTTCTCGGCAGCACTAGTCCTGTTTATACGTGAGGATGCACTGACGAGAATGATGATCTTTTGTGCAGCCCAGAGGATCATTTCACCCAACAAACGAGCATTTTGCCCGTTCATCACGATTGGCAGCCTGTTTAGACTGCAAGATTATCATGCAGCGAGCATTCAAAAGAATACTGATTAACAATAATTTTACAGTGTAAATGGACCTTCAGTCTTAAAGTTATCCTTCATAGAACATGGATCTACTACTGATTAGCTCAGTCTTTGCTTGGTGGACTATTTCAGTCCAGCCCTCCCACCTTAGCCAAAGCATCTATTGTTTGTCCCACTGTAGAAATGGCACTGGGGGGGAGGCTCCTGCTGCAGCCAGTTGATTTATTGCAAGACACAGTATGGTAAAAATGAGGAAGGAGAACATGGGAGCTCTGGAGGCACGCAGAGGAGATTGACTTTCATATTTCTCATTCTTAATAGTAATATGAGACAAAATAGCGGAGGACATTAGTGGGATTAAGGAGATTAAAGGAGGGAGTGCTAGGATGATTAAAATAAAAGTGTGCATTTTCTGTTTCAGTGTTTTTCAAAATGAATTACTTGCTTCACTTCTTCTCCCAAAGTGGCCAAATAGTTTAGCATAAAAGTAAAAACACTATGTAAAAATCTTTTAATGCAGTCACTGAGGAACAATGAAACAGACTCATAATCTTTTCCCCAATAGTTAAAATTCCACAATTGCTAAAATAAAAAACAACAGTTATTCACAATTAATACAGTGTCTTGAAATGTCCATTAATGGGATCTTCCATACTGTATTCCATAGTTGGTGATGGTTCACGTCTTCTCTGTCCTTCCACGTCCCTACTATTCTATGCCCGCCTATATACTTTAGCTCAAATTTCAAGGGTATTTATAATAGTGGATGAAGGGAATAAAGAAGATAATTTCAGAGAAAAACAAAGACTAAAGGGATGTCCTGGATGCAATAATTAAAGGGAGATGGAAGGATCAGTGACATCACCACGTTCAAGATAACAAAATAGTAAACTCAACTCTATCTAAAACATATGTAACAGAAAACAATACAGTTATTGTTCAACATTTCAACATTTCCTGGAAATGGTGAAGAGTTAAAGTGCCAATAAAGAATATTTTAACTGTATCCTTTTATTCCCTGATATTACTGCTATAAACCCTATGATAATATGTCCATTAATACAATAAAAGTGATGGTGTTCCCTTTTTATTAATCAGGAGATGCAGCATATTGTACTCCGGAGCTGTACAAGGAATGTGCCGATCCCGCGCTAGGTAAGTCTTATTTCCATGCTGTGTTCTGATTAATGTCATTATTGCTGATCATTAGTAAACATTTAATCCCAGTTCACTCAAAATAGTATTTTAACTAAAATATTAGAGACACAAGCAAATAAAAAACATATATGATTTTGCATAAATCCACTACAGAGTACAGCAAAAAGTAGTAAATGGGGTTTTACAAAATAATATCTACAGGTGGAAAGAAAGTCTCTGTGGTTTATAGAGGTTGCTGCTAATTTGTTGCCAAATTTTGCTGCAGATTTGATGTAAAATATGTAGATTTGCTGTGGATTTTCAGCTAAAATAGCAGTGGAAGATTCCCACCACAAAGTCTGCAGGCTCTCGCAATACAAATGAGCCATGAGAACTATACCAAATCCTTCAATGCTTAAATAAGCACTCCCCCAAAAAATGTTATCCCCTAAGCTTTTTAAAATATGTGTCTGTGGTGTAGTGGAAGTGCATTAAAATACTTATCAATCGTTATCCTCCCTGGTTTCTAGCGTTGTTCCAGTCCTCTTCTTACTCATGTGACTTCAGTTACGACACTCCGGATCACAATGGTGTTTATGAGTGAACCGGAAGTCACTTTTATCGTGTAAGTCCACGAGCCCCGTGCTGACACTTCAAAGGCTTATTACATTGTAAAGCTCGCTTATAAGAAGATTGCCACTCAAAGTAGAAAGTAGTGAATGAGGAGATGCTTAATTTGTAGATTAGCAATCCAAAACAAAACACAAACGTCTTGTTCTATATTAGACTTTTATTTGTGTGTGAATTACCCAGAGAGACAAGTTTAACACAGAGCTTCAGAGCAAAATGAAACCCCGGGGTCCTCTGCTGGATGTAGAAGAGAGGCGCTTAAGCTTTGTGTTAAACTTTTCTCCCTGGGAAATCCGCACACTGATAAAGGTCTAAGATAGATCAAAACATTTGTGTTTTGTTTTGGATTGCTAATCTACAAATTAAAAATCTCATTCACTGCTTTGAGTGCCAATCTTCTTATAAGTGATCTTTACAATGTAGTAAGCCTTTGAAGCATCAGGACGGGGCGCCACGAACTTACACGATCAAAGTGACTTCCGGTTCACTCGTAAACACCATTGTGATCCGGAGTGCCGTAACTGAAGTCACATGAGTAAGAAGAGGACTGGAACAATGCTAGAAACCAGGGAAGTTGACGATTTGTAAGTATTTTAATGCACCTCCACTACACCACAGACACATATTTTAAAAAGTTTAGGGGATAACATTTTTGTTGAAAGTGCTTATTTAAGCATTCATGGATCTAGTATCCTTCTCATGGCTCATTTGTATGTAATCTACAAATTAAAAAATCTCACCATCATCACTACTTACAGTGCTAAGTCTCTTATACTTCAGAATTACGGGACAGGACCCTACTTTGGCACCGCAGGGTCAGAAGTGTTTTGGTTCTTTTCTACATTGTAAAGTTGACGTCCAATTCACACATAAATCACTGCACTCATCTGGAGAGTCAGAACTGAAGTTACATCAGTCAGAAGAGGACTAGAGTGGTGCTAGAACCAAGGAAAACAGGGATTGGTACGAATTCTAATGCACCTGCTCTACGTACACACACATTTAGAAAGCTTCAGGGGATAACATTTTTATGGGGAGTGCTTCTTTAAAGTTAATGTATAATCAGAAAATGAACTATTGTTTAAGCCAGGTTTTTGGGTTAAATGTATTTTAAAACAATTTATCAATTTTTTTTATCTCACAATCTGTATGACACAAAACAATTTAGAAATCTTGCAATTTTCACATTGGCCACTAGGGCCATTTTAGACTCCTAGTTCTTTACAGAAGGCATCTCATTGTCATAACAGGCAGGATTACAATGACAGGCAACACTGCTGATAGCTGTTATAGCTCACCTGATGAGTTGGATTTGCTAAGCCAATGGTCAGCATGGGATGCTCGGACTAGAGGTGTGGGTGCAGCAAAATACAGTGGAGTTAGATAAGCTTGAAAAGCACGTGGAACAGGTGGATTTGTAGGCAGGTGCCCGGAGCCAGGTGTAACTGGTGAGTTGAAGATGCTGGATATCACATGGAACAGGATATTCTCTACAGCACATGGAACAAAGTGAAACAATGGAGCTGAATATGCAGACTGGCACATTAATACAGAAGAGGTACCTGGACGGCCAAACGCTTGAGCGTTGGAATAGTAGAGGCATATGTGCAGCTAGGTACCTTGATACAGGAGAGCCAACTGTGCAGACTGACACTTTGGAATAGTAGAGCTGTGCATGCAGACAGAAACCTTCACACAGCATAGTCGAGTGTGCAGACTCACATCTTGGAACAGTAGAGCCATGTATACAGTCAGGCACCTTAATACAGTGTAACGAGTGTGCAGACAGGGACCTTGAAACAGTAAAGTGGTATAAATTGTAAGGTACCTTAATAAAGCAGAGCTGAGTGTGCAGACACTTACGTTGGAAAAGTAGGGCCTTGATGTAGACAGGCAATTTACAAAAGCAGAGCCATGTATGCAACCATGCATTTTGATACAGCATTGCTGAGTGTGCAGACAGGCACTCTGGAAAAGTAGAGCTCTGCATGCACACATACATTTCCTGAAAGAACAGGAAATATGAGCCTAGAACAGCCTCAATGCCCCGACTAAAAATTGCAAGTTTTCTATTTTCTTTTTTCAAATTATAAAATCTAAAAATAAAAAAAAATCTAACACAATAAACCCTATTTAAGCAATCGGTCATTCTTTGACGACACATCCCCTTTAAGGACTGCACTATGCTTACCGTCGGAAATGACAGAAAGGTTGACGAAACCTAATACTCTGCTAATCCTAATTTTTTGGTTGCATAAAACATGAGATGAACATCCGCACTGGCATTATTACGAGATGAGCAATTGGAATACATAAAATCACATCTGCATAAGCCATGTTTCACAAGGTAATATATGTCACCACCATGCTAAATAATCTGCCATAAGCTCATATACTATATATACGGATTATAGACGTGATTAGCATTGTGTTACCAATCCGTCTTCTGGGGAGGAACAAACACAAACATATTTGGGATTTGTGAGCAGTTCCTTGGTGCTCCACGGATGGCGTATTTTAGGCTACATTCTCCCACACAAGCACTGACTTAATTACTTTTAGGGGGAAAACTTGAACTAGAATTGTAGCAGCTTCTATTTAATTCTGTTCTTTACTCCCTTTAAGTCCAGGCCATTTTTTTTTCCTTTTTGAGCTTTTGTTTTTTTCCTCCCCTGCCTCCAAGATTCATAATTTGTTTTATTATTCTTCTTACAAAATTGCCATAAAAGGACTTGGTTTTATTTGTGGGACGAGTTGTAGATGTGACCGACACCATTCACCTTGCCATACAATGTACTGAAAAGTGGGGAGAAGTGGTGATAAAAATGCAATTCCGCCATTTTTGTTTTGTTTAATTTTTACAGCGTTCATTATATGATTAAAAAAATACCTGAAAGCTTTATTCTCCAGATCAGTACAATTACAGTCATACCAACCTTGTATTTTTTATTATTTTTTTAAGTTTAAAAAAATCTGAACTTTTTGAAAAATAATTGGTTTGTGATGCCATTTTCTGAGACCTATTAATCTTTTCTATTTTTCCGTTGACAGAGCAGTATCAGGGCTGTTTTTTTATGGCAAGTTGTCACCTTTTTTCTCAGAATTTTAGGGTGCGTACGACATTTTGATCCCTTTTTATCCCATTTTATGGTGAAGGTTCCATAACTAAAAATCGACAATTTGGTTGCTTCAATTTGCTTTGTTTCTGGCTTATTTTTTTTAGTTCTCCTATTTTTGGATTGGGAAAGGAGATTTGAAATATTTATGTTTTTATTTGTTTTTGTTTTTTTTGATCGTTTAAAAAAATGTATATTTCACTTTTTTTTTGTCATCCTATGAGGGACTTGAGCTTGTGATCGCTTGTACAATATATTGCAGTAAACTTGAATATTGCAGTATGTAGTAAAATGACAATCTCCTGTAAATCCCAACCTTTGGCTGGACTCCTCAGGTGTAACAACATGGCAGCGAAAGGGACCTTCTGTAGTCTCCCGTCTGAAATGGCAACACATTGGCACCCAACGATCACATTCAGCCGGTGTTCGGGCAGTAAAGAACCATTTATATGTTGCTGCTGTTAATGAGACGACATTCTGAAGGAATAGTCATGACATACGGATGATATATATTTGCAGCCATATTTCTAACACTTTCCATAAACTTTATAGGACATTTTGCAATCAAATTAATTAATGCCGTGCCTGCTGCATACTTAAAATAGAAGCAGATTTTACGTGACCAAATAAAATCCTCCATATATTAAAGGGGTATTCCCTTCTCCAAGCGCTAATCCCAATATGTAGTAGGTGTAATAATAATAATATTAACAAATACCTCCAATTAGAAATGTACTGTAGTTCTTCTGATTAGCTATGCTGTTTACCATATGTGCAGGGCAATGCAGTAGCTTAGGTATCCATGGTAACGACCACTAATATAGTGACAGTTAGTTGTTAGTGGTGTAACCATTAATCTCTAAGCTACTGCAATGCCCTGCACATGGGTAAGCAACATAGCAAATCAGAAGAACTATACTACATTTCTAATTGGAGGAATTTGTTAATATTATTATTATTACACCTACTACATATTGGGAGAGGATCTTGTAGATGGGAATACACCTTTAACACCAGTTAAATATGATATAATTGAAAAATACGCTCAGATCAGATTAGCTGAAGTCCTCACATGCACAAGCATTGCATTTCAGTCCTTTCATCCAATACATATTGCGTTATATCGGGGCTCACGTAGAGATATATTGAGATTCCATATCACAGTACGATAACTCCTGCTGCATTTTAGATTTATTTTTTGCAGATTAAAAATAAAAATTGCACGTAAACCAACATATTTTTCATATTGATAAGTTTGTTTCCTCTGAAATGCATTAACATTGTGTTCTGGATCCACGTGATAAGTCGCGTGTATGTGGAAATGAGACCCGATCATCAGAAGTCGGCTCAAGCGTTTGTACAGAATTGATTAGCGGTCTTTCGCTTTCACTTCCTTTAATACTCTTGTTCTGCAAAACGGATTTTTTTTCTTTATCTGAGATCCAGAAATCAGGTCCTCCGCTGTTACCCAGAACACAATTATAACGGGACATCCTAACGTCCTCCGGCTACGCCGTAGACATTCATGGCACTGGAAATTATGCATCGTACCTCAACAATTTTGTGCCTCTGAAAGAATGTTTGTGTTGCATCTGCTAAAGGTGACCGGACAGAATTCAGGAGTGTTATTAGTGCTGATCCCTCGTGCTATGGGATGTGGAAGACAAACACATAGATGAAACACTTACTTATTGACGCCAGCAGCAGTAACGTTAGAAGCAAAATACTCCACTGTGAACATTTTCTGTAGTTTACATATTTTGATAAGTAATATAGGCACGCTCACAGAAATAACATGGGCACCATATAATTTGGAATACAAGTACCTATATTTCCCCATGTGAATAATGAATAATAAATGTATACTCTCAAATGCTAGAAATACTAAAAAATGGAGTTCAATACATGATATGTAAAAAAAAGTATCAAAAGAGTCTTTATTAACTATTCAAATAGTACATAAAATTTACTTTAAAGAAGCACAAACACAGGATACATGACCCTAGAAAGTTCATACAAATACATAATCCATATAATCATGGGAATAAGGTGAAGGCATGCGTTGAGTCACACAAGATAACATTGCATACTAGTCAGCTTAATATAATAGTAATTAGATCCTCATCAAACATGTAATACAATGTTCCACTGACATAAATACACATAATAATTACAAATATCATTAAGAAATCCTAGGGACCTTCATTATATCCCCAAAAGAAAAAAATATCCTGTGCATTTAATTGCCAAAGTGCTTACCCATAGTAAGAATGGAGAGATGCCCAGGAGCCAGGTCCACCCCCTTGACGCGCGTTTCGCGTTCGCTTTTTCAAAATATTCAAAATATTTTGATAAGTTACTGATTTATTTTTCTACATTAAAACGTATTTCCCACCAAAGATATTTATGGTATATCCACAAGATATGCCATAATGACCTTATATCTGGAGGATGAAAACCTGCCTGGAGATTAAAGCCGATCTGTCACTAGATTTCACAATACAAACTATATACATTATTAAATAGGATTTGGATCTGATGAGACTGGTGTACTTACTTTGAAAATTTATATCAGAATAACTGTATAATTATGATAAAAAATTTGCATTTTATGAGTCCATCTAGAGAGTGACTAACAAATTAAAGCTGCACTCTGTGACGCTATAGCATGTAATCAGGGGCGGAACTATCGTGGAAGCAGGGGAAGCAGCTGCCATAGGGCCCGGGCTAGCAGGGGGCCCGTCCCTGCTGCAGCTGTCTCCCCTGCGGCTGTGTTCCGCCGCCCATGGCCTGAGAGTCGGCGGTTCCCTGTGCTGGCTGTCATGCTGACAGCCGGCGCAGAGAAGCTGCTGCGTGCCGTCTCCCAGGAATCAATTGCACTGGTGTCTATACAGACGCCAGTACAATTGAAGCTCTGACCGCCGGGTCAGAGCGACGTCTGCAGCGTGATCATGTCATGTGATCACGCTGCTGACGTCACTCGTCGGCGGCGCCCAGAAGGGTGAACACTGGTGGTGAGTGTGCTCCACTGTGGAGCTGAAGATACCACCGAAGATTAACGGGGGCACATACTGTGTGAGTGATAACTCTGCATTCTTGGCTGCATTACTACTTGAGGGGCACATTACTACTGATGGGAGAATAAGAGGGCTTATTACTAGTTATGGGGGCATAATGTGCCTGCATTAATAGTTATGCGGGACATGGTTACTAGTAATGGTAGCATAAGGGGGCTGCATTGCTACCAGTCCATTATATTATATTGTGTTTCCATAATGTCTGCTTTAAATACAGCTCTGATTTGGGCAAAAAGCTGGCCGTTATGAGACTGAAGAGTATTTTTTGGGCCTAGAGAATTGCTGTGATTTGCTCCGCCCACTGCTATTGGCTCCGCCCACTATCAGAACCCCGCCCCCCCCGCCGCCCGTTTGGGAGAGGGGGCCCCGTTCAAAATTTTGCTGTGGGGCCCCGCCATTTCTAGTTACGCCACTGCATGTAATCATGGAATATATGAAATTGGAATTGCATTGCTGCTATAGAAAATAAGTTAAAAATGAAGATACTTAGCACATAAATTGGCCAATTCATGTGTGTCCAGCAACCATCGACAAGGCAAAGTCTTTGTTGGAAACCTAACCTAATGTGATTCCTCTCCTGGGCCGATAGCCTACAATTATAAGGGAAGGTAGGATCAAGCTGTGATTAAAACCGCCATAAGCTGGGTGGAGTGCTCAGTCAGAGCCTATGTACAGTATACAAATTTCAAAGACTGACCATCACTTCTAAACAGAAATCAGGTGTGTACAGGTGAAAGCTAAGAGCAGCCACTTCCATATGTAGCTAACAAATTAAAGCTCCACCCTGTGATGCTATCACATGCAAACATGGAATATGAAATTGGAATTGCATTACTGCTCTAGAAAAAAAGGTAAAATGAAAATACTTAGCACATAAATTAGCCATTTCATGTGTGCCCAACAGCCATCGCAAGGAGGCCTTCTTTGCTGGGAACCTAACCTAATATGATACCTCTCCTGGGCTGATAGCCTACAATAATGTGGGTAGGTAGGATCAAGTTGGGATTAGAACTACCATAGGCTGATGGGTGTAGTGCTGTTTTTCTTTGATATTTGTATGCACAGGCTTTCTGACTGAGCACTCCACCCATCAGCCAATGGCGGTTTTAACCACAGCTTGAACTTACCTACTTATATTATTGTAGGCTACCTGCCCAAGAGAGGTATCATATTAGGTTATGTTCCCAGCAAAGGAGGCCTCCTTGTCGATGGCTGTTGGGCACACATGAATTGGCTAATTTATGTGCTCAGTATCTTCATTCTACCTTTTTTTCCAGAGCAGTAATGCAATTTCAATTTCATATATTCCGTATTTGCATACTATAGCATCAACGAGTGCAGCTTTACTTTGTTAGTCACATATGGCAGTGGACACAACAAGGTAAAGAAAAAAGTATACACCATTTTTTGGGATCAACCTATGCAAAAATATTTATTCCAAAAAATATATATAATGCAATATCAATTCACACATAGGCATGGACAAAACAGATAAAAACAGTTAAAAGGCCAAATAGGCAAGAGGACAAGAGCACTGACCAATTAATTAGAACCCAGGAGGACATGAAGGCACAAAAAGCACTAAGAAAATATAGGATACATATTCATTATCCATATCCAGGTCACAAGTAAATAACAAATATTAAATATTATACCTAAAAAAGGGGGGATAGTTGGAAAAAACACCTATCACCTCAAATAAGGTAATTGCTGACAGAGCAGAGCTCTAAAAAGTAGTGGTCTTATTCCCTGATGAAGACACTTGTTGTCGATACGCGTGGGGTCTGACCTCCCCATGGACTGCACTTAGCACTTTTTTTCATTCTCATGTCCGTTTGACCACTTGGACATTTCAGGTTCACAATTGTTGGCCGGGATTCATGGGTAACTAATGTTGCTTGTGTGATATGATGATTACATATCCTTTCTATATGATTTAAGTGCTGTGTATTGGCTACATTTATGTCTTGTTATTTGCCACTACTTGTCTTGTGCTTTCTGTGTAGAAACTTTGGCTGTCATACGGTTATGGAAGGCTTTGGGTATCACTATGGTGTGTGAAAGAGGGGGACCTAGTTGTGGCTCACAACCTTCTCTCAGAGCTGAATGTGGCTCGTAGAATAAGAAAGGCTGAGGGCCACTGTATTAACCCCTTTCTGACATCTGATGTACTATCCCATCCATGTGACCTGGGCCCCTAATGACCTACCGTGCAGTCACGTGACGCGGGGTCACGATCAGCTGACCCCATAAGTACGACCCGACTTGGTACGCGTCAACATATGCACGTCTGAGACAATCTCAGCCTGAAGCCTCTGCCAGAGATCAGTGAGGGGACGTCCCAGTCCGATGTCGTCATGGACATGTTCAGAGTACAAATCCTCTGCAGTGCATGACAGAGTTCTTTATGACAAATCCTGCACACTGCACTTATATGAAGCAGATCTGCATGCCATATAAGCGATCACGCACAAAATGAGTGTCCCATAGTGGGACACAGTGTAAAAGTAAGGATTAAATTAAAAAAAATTAAAATAATTGTAAAAATGTTTAACAAAAAAATAATAAATAATTTAAAAAAATCTAATTTATTATATCAATAAATAAATATTTGAATAAAAAAAATCTAAACAATAAAAATAAACATATTTAGTATCGCCGAGTCCGTAACGACCCAACCTATAAAACTGTCCCACTAGTTAACCCCTTTAGTCAACCCATAAAAAGAAAAACAAGGCAAAAAAACAATGCTTTATCATCATACCACCAAACAAAAAGTGAAAAAACACGCAATCAAAAAGATGGATATAAATAAACATGGTACCGCTGAAAACGTCATCTTGTCCAGCAAAAAACGAGCCGTCATACAGCATCATCAGCGAAAAAATAACAAAGTTATAGCTCTCAGGATAAAGCGATGCAAAAATAATTATTTTTTATATAAAATAGTTTTTATTATATAAATGCGCCAAAATGTAAAAAAATTATATAAATGAGGTATCACCGTAATCATACTGACCCAAAGAATAAAACCGCTTTATCAATTTTAATACACGATGAATGGTATAAAGGCCCCCCAAAAGAAATTCATGTATTGCTGGTTTTTGTTCATTCTGCCTCCAAAAATTCGTAATAAAAAGCGATCAAAAAATGTCATGTGCCCGAAAATGGTACCAATAAAAACGTCAACTTGTTCCGCAAAAAACAAGACCTCACATGACTCTGTGGGCCAAATGTGGAAAAATTATAGCTCTCAAAATGTGGTGATGCAAAAACTATTTTTTGCAATAAAAAGCGTCTTTTAGCATAAAACATAAAAACCCGCTATAAATCCCGCTATAAATAGTAAATAACCCCCCCCTTTATCACCCCTTAGTTATGGAAAATAATAAAATTAAAAAAATGTATTTATTTCCATTTTCCCATTGGGTTAAGGTTGGGGCTAAAGTTAGGGTTAGGGTTGGGGCTAGAGTTGGGGTTTGGGTTACAGTTGGGGCTAGAGTTGGGGTTACAGTTTGGATTAGGGTTAGGGTTTGCATTAGGGTTAGGGTTGGGATTAGGGTTAGGGTTGGGATTAGGGTTAGGGGTGTGTTAGAGATAGGTTGGTGGTTACGGTTATGGTTAAGGTTGGGAATAGGAATAGGGGTGTGTTGGGGTTAGGGTTGGAGTTAGAATTGGGAGGTTTCCACTGTTTAGGCACATCAGGGGCTCTCCAAATGCGACATGGCGTCCGATCTTAATTCCAGCCAATTCTGTGTTGAAAGAGTCAAACGGCGCTCCTTCCCTTCGGAGCTATGCTGTGCACCCAAACAGTGGTTTATCCCCATATATGGGGTATCGACATACTCAGGACAAATTGCAAAACAACTTGTGGGGTCCAATTATTCCTATTACCCTTGTGAAAATAAAAAATTAGGGGTGTAAAATATCATTTTTGCGAAAAAAATATGATTTTTTATTTTTACGCCTCCACGTTATAAACTTCTGTGAAGCACTTGGGGGTTCAAAGTGCTCACCACACATCTAGATAAGTTCCTTAGGGGGTCTAGTTTCCAAAATGGTGTCAATTGTGGGAGGTTTCCACTGTTTAGGCACATCAGGAGCTCTCCAAACACGACATGGTGTCCGATCTCAATTCCAGCCAATTTTGCATTGAAAAGTCAAACGGGGCTCCTTCCCTTACGAGCTCTGCCATGTGCCAAAACAGTGGTTCACCCTCACATATGGGGTATCAGCGTACTCAGGACAAATTGTACAACAACTTTTGGGGTCCAATTTCTCCTGTTACCCTAGTAAAATAAAACAAATTGGATCTGAAGTAAATATTTTGTGAAAAAAGTCAAATGTTCATTTTTTTTAACATTCCAAAAATTCCTGTGAAGCACCTGAAGGGTTAATAAACTTCTTGAATGTGGTTTTGAGCACCTTGAGGGGTGCAGATTTTAGAATGGTGTCACTTGTGGGTATTTTCTATCATATAGACCCTTCAAAGTGACATCAAATGTGATGTGGTCCCTAAAAAAAAAAGGTGTAAAAATGAGAAACCGCTGGTCAAATTTTAACTCTTATAACTTCCTAAAAAAACAATTTTGGTTCCAAAATTGTGCTGATGTAAATTAAACATGTGGGAAATGTTACATATTAAGTATTTTGTGTGACATATCTGTGTAATTTAAGTGCATGAAAATTCAAAGTTGGAAAATTGCGAAAATTTTCAAAATTTTCACCAAATTTCTGGGGTTTTTTTGCACAAATAAATGCAAGTCATATCAAAGAAATTTTACCACTATCATGAAGTACAATATGTCACGAGAAAACAAGGTCAGAATCACCGGAATCCATGGAAACGTTCCAGAGTTATCACCTCATAAAGGGACAGTGGTCAGAATTGTAAAAATTGGCCTAGTAATTAACATGCAAACCACCCTTGGGGTTAAAGGGGTTAAAGTACGCAATTTGTATTGTAAAATTGCACACATCAACCTCACTCTATTCTATAAGACTGACAGAAATAACTAAACTTGCAGTGTCAAAAGATTTCTGTTTTTCATATAGGAGGGGGTCTCAAAGGTAGGTTTCCCACCTATCAGACATGTATGACATATCCTGTGGTTCTCCGAATTCTGCGGTGGTAAAACTCCTTTAACAGTACTAGCTTAATTTCAATTCTTCTTTATATCTTCTCAACTTTTTCAGATTTCCTAGTCGAAAAGGACAATGACTACTGTGTATGTGAGACTCCATGTAACATGACACGGTATGGGAAGGAGATGTCCATGGTGAAAATCCCCAGCAAAGCTTCAGCTCGCTATCTGGCCAAGAAGTACAATAAAAGCGAGCAATACATATCGTAAGTATCCCTCACCATACATGCTGTTTCATTGAGTGCTATATGTATGAAATATATATATATATATATCTACGTGCTCATACTTAGTTTGCCAATTAATCTTTCAGTATATTTTTGGAGTGTTGCAGAAAACCCCATAAACATAAGGAGTATGTAGAAAACTAGCATCAGGGCAACATTGTGTCACGCTGTCTAATGATATGTATACAATGTCAGTAAACTATTAATACAGGAACAACACTCTATACAACAACTAGTATAGCAACATCAGCATGTAAGTATAGAATAGATTTACCTGACACGATATCTGCTGAACTCAGGGTTAATCTTGAGGACTTGATGAGCTGAAACAGGAAAGAGGTGGACCGGGATCTAACCTGACCCTAAACTGGGGTCCTAACTAATCCCTCACCTTGGAGGTACTGATAATGGTTCAGAGGTCCAAGTCTCCAACCTAACCCTGTCTCCTATCAGACCCTGAACCCTGTAATCAGTCCTAAGAAGGATCCTGACTACCACCAAAGGGATATGGGCTGATCTCAGCTAAATACACAGATTAGACATATAAGACAGACAGGATAACACTCGCTTGCATACACACTCAAACACCAAAGGAACATAAATGGTCTGGGAAATAAACTCTAACCAAGTTGAGCTTAGAACAACTAAGGAGCTCACAACTAAAGTCTATACAGATTCATTCCTATCTGTGGTCTGCATGAAGGTTTCACTGGCAACTCCCCAAGCAGACAACCAGGAATTTAAAGGAAACCAATCAACAAATAATCAATTGCAGCCGGGAGAAACTGCACCCAGTCCCAGCACCGAGCACAGACAGAATTAACTCCCTAGCTGCCAAACACAAAGAAACAGCAGATCAGCTGTGAGAAGTCAAAATGTGCAACCGCGACGATCTTCGTGGCAATGCACACATGACAGTACCCCCCCTTCTACGAGGGCCTCCGGACCCTCAGGGCCAGGCCTGCCCGGGTGAGTTCTGTGGAAGGTCCAAACCAAACGATCTGCGTTAACATCAGACGCAGGGACCCACGTCCTCTCCTCTGGACCATACCCCTTCCAATGCACCAAGTACTGAAGGGACCGGCGATTCAGACGTGAGTCAATGATCTTTGATACTTGAAATTCCAAGTTACCATTGACCAACACAGGAGGAGGAGGTAGAGGTGACGGTATGACTGGTGCCACATACCTTTTAAGTAATGACTTGTGGAACACATTATGAATTTTAAACGTAGGAGGGAGGTCCAGACGAAATGCCACAGGATTAATTATGGAACTGATCCTGTACGGCCCGATGAATCTGGGACCCTGTTTCCAGGAGGGCACCTTAAGTTTTATATTCCTGGTAGACAACCATACCAGATCGTTCACATTCAGATCTGGACCAGAAACTCTCCTCCTATCAGCCATACGTTTGTAACGGTTCCCCATCGCACTCAGATTATTCAATACACCTCTCCACACAGAAGCAAGTGACGACGAGAAACGCTCCTCCTCAGGAACCCCAGAAGGGCCCCCCCCCATTGAAAGTACAAAACTGGGGATGGAAACCAAATGCCCCAAAAAACGGGGACTTACCAGTGGACTCGCTCCGCCTGTTGTTAAGAGCGAACTCTGCCAGAGGCAAGAAAGAAGACCAGTCCTCTTGGTTCTCTGAAACAAAACACCGGAGATATGTCTCTAAGCTCTGATTCAGACGCTCTGTCTGACCATTGGTCTGCGGATGAAAAGCCGAGGAAAATGACAATTGCATCCCCCGACGTAAACAAAATGCCCTCCAAAATTTGGACACAAACTGAGACCCCCTATCTGACACCACATCAGAAGGCAACCCATGAAGTCTAACGATCTCCCTAATGAACACCTGCGCCAGAGTTTTAGCATTAGGGAGTGCAGGAAGAGCAACGAAATGTGCCATCTTACTGAACCTGTCAACAACCACCAGTATGACAGTATTCCCTGACGACGGAGGAAGGTCCGTAATGAAGTCCATAGATAAATGAATCCATGGACGCTCCGGAAGTTTCAAGGGTAAAAGGGTCCCAGACGGACGGGTATGAGGGGTTTTAGAGCGAGCACACACCCCACATGACGCAACAAAGTTATAACATCTTTATTAGCATTAGGCCACCAAAACCGGCGAGAAAGGAGATCTAAAGTAGCCTTACTCCCTGGATGTCCTGCTAGAGCAGAATTATGATGTGCCTCAATAACCTTTTGTCTCAACAGATTTGGGACAAACAGTCTCCCTGGAGGTCCTGCAGGGGCGTCCCCCTGAGCCTCTAACACCTCCTCCTCAAGCTCAGAAAATACAGCCGACACTACCACCCCCTCCTGAAGGATAGGACTCGGGTCATCCGTTTTCCTGGCCCCTGGGAAACTGCGAGACAAGGCATCAGCCTTTACATTCTTAGACCCCGGGCGATAAGTGACGACAAAATTAAACCTGGTAAAAAACAACGACCATCGAGCTTGTCTGGAATTCAGACGCTTAGCGGATTCCAAATACAACAGGTTCTTGTGATCAGTAATAACGGTAACCGGGTGGACTGCCCCCTCCAAAAAGTGACGCCATTCTTCAAAAGCTAACTTAATGGCCAAAAGTTCCCTATTGCCGATATCATAATTCCTTTCGGCGGACGACAATTTCTTAGAAAAGAAAGCGCACGGATGCCATTTACCAGGGGACGGACCCTGGGACAATATAGCACCCACCCCTACGTCAGACGCATCCACCTCCACAATGAACGGCTGAGATGCATCTGGTTGGATGAGAACGGGTGCCGAAGCAAAACATTTCTTCAAAGAGGAAAAGGCTTGGCAAGCTTTGTCCGACCATTTAGAAAAATCCGTCCCTTTTCTCGTCATGTCAGTGAGAGGTTTGACGACAGATGAGAAATTACAAATAAATTTCCGGTAGTAGTTAGCAAACCCCAAAAAAACGCTGCAGAGCCTTAAGATCCCCTGGCTGATCCCATTCAAGCACTGCTCTCACCTTTTCAGGGTCCATACGGAAACCGGAGGCTGACACCAAAAAACCCAAAAACTGAAGTTCCTGTACGGCAAATACACACTTCTCCAGTTTGGCGTATAGTTTATTGTCTCGCAAGATCTGCAACACCTGTCTCACATGCTCCTGATGAGACACAAGATCTGGCGAGTAAATTAAAATGTCATCCAAATATACAACCACAAACAGCCCCACAAGGTGACGAAAAATATCATTAACAAAATGTTGGAATACTGCTGGTGCAGTAGTCAGTAGGGTTGAGCATTCCGATACTGCAAATATCGGGTATCGGCCGATATTGGCTGTATCGGAATTCCGATTCCGAGTTCCGATATTTTCGTCATATCGGATACCGGAATCGGGATTGTCACTGTCACTGTCAGTGTCCGTCGGTCGGGTCTGTCAGGAGTCAGCGGCACTTACCTGGCAGAAGATCTCCGGCGGTCACGTCCTGGACTGCTTGATGGCCGCAATCTTCTTTCCCCGGCGGTCACATGCAGTATCTCGCGATAACTGCAGTGACTGCTGGGTAATCCCGGCCGTTAAAGCAGTCAGTCCGATGACGTCACCGCCGGGGAAGCAGGTAATCAGCTGTGCTGCGTTGCGATGACAGGCTCTGCCTGTCATTGCGATGTAGCAGAGTTGGATCGTCGTGGGACTGTCGTTATGGACTGCGTCGGACAGGTGGTATACTGTTGGTTTTTTTTTTTTTCTTTTTTTACAGGAGATCGATGGCGTCGCAGGAATGAGAGTACAATAAAATTAATGAAAACTGTGTTGTCTCTTTTATTTCATTAAAATACTTTTTTCTTGCTGTGTTTTTTTTTTACACATTTAATAACTTTGGGATTAATAATGGATCGGTGTCTTATTGACACCTCTCCATTATTAACCGGGCTTATTGTCACCGTGCAATCAACGGTGACATTAACCCCTTATTACCCCGCTTGCCACCGCTACAGGGCAAGTGGGAACAGCCGGGTAAAGTGCCACAATTGGCACATCTTTTGATGCGCCAAATGTGGGGCTGCTGTAGCCTGGTATTATCAGGCTGTTGAGGGCCAAAATCCATGGGCCTTGACAGTCTTTTAATACCAGGCCGCAGCAGTCTGCATTTTACTTGGCTGGTTAACAAAAATAGGGGGACCCCTACGCCGTTTTTTTTTCGAGGGGATCCCCTATTTTTGTTAACCAGCCAAGCTAAGCAGACTGCTGTGGCCTGGTATTATCAGGCTGGCAAGGTCCATGGATATTGGATCCTTACCAGCCTGAAAAACCAGGCCTCAGCGGTCTGCTTCATCTGGCTGGTTAACAAAAATAGGGGGGACCCCACGCCAATTTTTTTCGAGGGGATCCCCTATTTTTGTTAATCAGCCAAGATATGCAGACTGCTGTGGCCTGGTATTATCAGGCTGGCAAGGTCCATGGATCTTGGCTCCTTAACAGCCTGAAAATCCAGGCCTCAGCGGTCTGCTTCATCTGGCTGGTTAACAAAAATAGGGGGGACCCCACGCCAATTTTTTTCGAGGGGATCCCCTATTTTTGTTAATCAGCCAAGATATGCAGACTGCTGTGGCCTGGTATTATCAGGCTGGCAAGGTCCATGGATCTTGGCTCCTTAACAGCCTGAAAATCCAGGCCTCAGCGGTCTGCTTCATCTGGCTGGTTAACAAAAATAGGAGGGACCCCACGCCAATTTTTTTCGAGGGGATCCCCTATTTTTGTTAATCAGCCAAGATATGCAGACTGCTGTGGCCTAGTATTATCAGGCTGGCAAGGTCCATGGATCTTGGCTCCTTAACAGCCTGAAAATCCAGGCCTCAGCGGTCTGCTTCATCTGGCTGGTTAACAAAAATAGGGGGGACCCCACGCCATTTTTTTTTCGAAGGGAACCCCTATTTTTGTTAATCAGTTCCCTCTGACGTCACTGATTGTGTCCCTGGCTGACCTGAAGTGAAAGTGGAAAGCAATCAATTAAGCTTTCCACTTAAGGGCCCGTCTCACATAGCGATATCGCTACCGAGATCGCTGCTGAGTCACTAGTTTTGTGACGCAGCAGCGAGCTCACCAGCGATATCGCTGTGTGTGACATTCAGCGACGATCAGCCCCCTGCCGGGTATCGCTGATCGTCGCTGAAATGTCAGGACCTTTTTTTGATCGCTGGTTTCCCGCTGACAGGCACACATCGCTGCGTGTGACAGGCGGGAGACCAGCGATCCGCTGGTAACCAAGGTACACAGCGGGTTTCCAGGCGCGGGGCTGTGCCTAGAAACCCGCTGTGTACCTTGGATACCAGCGCCCTGATGCAGGGAGCTGGTATCCAAGGTACACAGCGGGTTTCCAAGCGCTGCGCGGTGCCTGGAAACCCGCTGTGTACCTTGGTTACCAGCGGATCGCTGGTCTCCCGCCTGTCACACGCAGCGATGCGTGCCTGTCAGCGGGAGACCAGCGATCAAAAAAAGGTCCTGACATTTCTGCGACGATCAGCGATACCCGGCAGGGGGGCTGATCGTCGCTGAATGTCACACACAGCGATATCGCTGGTGAGCTCGCTGCTGCGTCACAAAACTAGTGACTCAGCAGCGATCTCAGTAGCGATATCGCTATGTGAGACGGGCCCTTAAGCGATGTTACCCGCAGTGTCGCTGTCCCAGATCGCTGCCTGAGCTGCCTGTTTGGCAGCTCAGCAGCGATCATGTAGCGATACACCAGCGATCCTGACAAGTGCATATCGTTGTCGGGATCGCTGGTGTATCGTTATGTGACACCCAGCCTTTACTCTCCTGTCAGGCAGGAGAGGAACTCATTCATTTGGGGTTTACTGTGAGGCTGCAGCATTAGCTGCGGTCCCTGCAGTAAACATTAACCCTTTCTGAAGGATTACACCATGGGACCTGACTGTGCATGGGATAGGTAAGAATAATTTTGCTTTTTTATTTTATTTTTATTACAGGAAATGGTTTTTGCAGTAAAATAAAAGATGGTCAAAAACATGTGTCTTTATTTCATTAAAATGATTTTTAATTAAAGTGTGTGTGTTTTATTTTTATTTCATGCAATAGGATTAATAATTGATAGTTGTCTAATTGACAGCTCTCAATTATTAACCTGGCTTAAGGTCACCTTTCAATAGCAAGGTGGCTATAACCCCATATTAACCCATTCGCCACCGCTACAGGGCAATGGGAATAGACGGGCAAAGTGCCAGAAAGGGCGAATCTAATTATAGATTTGTCTTTCCTGGGGTGTCTGGGGGCAGATGTTAGTAGCCGGGGGGGGGCAAAAATAATGGTCCCTCTCTGGGCTATTATTATCTGCCCCCACTCACTGGCTTTGTCTGGTTGCGAAAATAGGGCGGGAGCCCACGCATTTTTTTTCAGCAATTTTACACCTCATATATATATATACATGTCATTGAATTTGTGACACATATATATATATATTTATATTTGTAGTTCATACACTTCTACATAGTATAATAGCCGCTAATTCAATTGCCGGCTTTTGTGAAAATGCAGAACCCGACATGAAATGACACTTGGTGTACATAGGGTTAACAATGTCTTTTCATGTCCTTTGCTATCTAATTTGCACAAACAATTAAATCAGTCTATGTGTGCAAAATTTCACACCTGTAGGGGTTAATTAAAGGTGTAAATTCGTAGCAAAAAAGTCCGTTTTTTTTACAACGAATTTACACCTTTAATTAACCCCTACAGGTGTGAAATTTTGCACACATAGACTGATTTAATTGTTTGTGCAAATTAGATAGCAAAGGACATGAAAAGACATGGTTAACCCTATGTACACCAAGTGTCATTTCATGTCGGGTGACCCGACATGAAATGACACTTGGTGTACATAGGGTTAACCATGTCTTTTCATGTCCTTTGCTATCTAATTTGCACAAACAATTAAATCAGACTATGTGTGCAAAATTTCACACCTGTAGGGGTTAATTAAAGGTGTAAATTCGTAGCAAAAAAGTCTGTTTTTTTTACAACGAATTTACACCTTTAATTAACCCCTACAGGTGTGAAATTTTGCACACATAGACTGATTTAATTGTTTGTGCAAATCAGATAGCAAACGACATGAAAAGACATGGTTAACCCTATGTACACCAAGTGTCATTTCATGTCGGGTGCTTCTGTCTTTTCACTGAAGCCGGCTTTACCCGGCAATTGAATCAGAGGATATTTTACTATGTAGAAGTGTATAAACTATACATATATGTATATATATATATGTCACAATGACATTATATATATATATATGTATTCTATGTGTGTATATTTAGTGTTTACAAGGAAAGAATGGGGTTTTTTTAGTTGCGATATTTTGTTCCCATAGACTTACATGGGACTTCCGGTATCGGTATCGGGTATCGCCGATATTTTAGTGATATCGGCGATACCATTCCGATTCCGATACTTTAGGATATCGGAAAGTATCGCTCAACTCTAGTAGTCAGACCAAAAGGCATGACAAGGTTCTCATAATGTCCCTCCGGCGTGTTAAACGCCGTTTTCCACTCATCCCCTCTTTTATCCTAATCAGATTATACGCCCCCCTGAGATCCAATTTAGAGAACCATTTGGCGCCAACAATTTGATTGAAGAGATCAGGAATAAGAGGGAGTGGATACGGATCTCGAACAGTAATCCGATTAAGTTCGCGGAAATCCAAGCAAGGGCGTAGGCCTCCATCTATCTTCTTCACAAAGAAGAACCCCGCGGCTACTGGGGAAGATGAAGGTCTAATATGCCCTTTGGCCAGACTTTCAGAAATATAATCTTTCATAGCCTGCCTCTCAGGACCAGAAAGATTATACAACCTAGCTTTAGGCAACTTAGCATCAGGAAGGAGATTAATAGAGCAGTCATACACGCGATGAGGAGGCAACTCCTGACACCCCTCCTCAGAGAAAACATCCCCAAAATCCTCCAAAAAAGGAGGCAATGTACTAGGCACGACCGCACTGATGACTGTGTTCATGCAGTTGCTTTTGCAAAACTCACCCCATTGGCTTATTTCTCTGGACTGCCAATTAATCACAGGGTTATGTTTAACCAACCAAGGAAGTCCCAACACAATGGGAGTAGGTAGACCCTCCAACACATAACAAGATAATTGTTCCCTATGTATTGCCCCTACCCGAAGGTCAATGTTATGAACCTCATGAACAAAGCTACCTTGGCCGAGAGGCCTGGCGTCAATGGAGAATATAGGGATCGGTTTGACCAATACACTCAGATGCATACCTTGAGCCTGAGCAAACTGAGCGTCAACCAGATTAGCCCCGGAACCACTATCAAGAAGAACAGACAATCTCTCCACTCTCGTACCAACTACCACCTCCACTGGTACAAGGAACTGAGAAGAACTGGCGGATGAAATACATACTCCCAGGTTGTCGTCCACCACACAACCTGGGATTAACAGTTTTCCGGCGACTTTTGGCTCAACAAGGCACGGGATGGACATTCTCCAACAAAATGTCCCTCTTTCCCGCAGAAAAAACATCTTCTAGTCCTGCAGCGTACCGCCAATCCCCTCCTACGAAATGATGTCCCTCCCAACTGCATAGGCTCATCCGAACAGACAAGGGGAACCTCAACATAAGGGACTTTAGTGGTAGGTGGAGAAACAACAGGGAGTGGGGTTACCTCACCCCTCTCCCGAAGCCGTCTATCAGTACGGATAGCTAAGGCCATAGCAGCCTCCAGTGAATGAGGAGACTCATACTGAGCCAAAACGTCTTTTAATTTATCAGAAAACCCATGACAAAACTGGCTCCTAAGAGCTGGGTCATTCCACTGAGTATCTGTGGCCCATCTACGAAACTCAGAAGCAAATTCCTCTGCAGGACGATCTCCCTGCTGTATCTTACGTAATTTTGTCTCAGCAAGAGAGACCCGATCTGGGTCATCATATACCAATCCCAGGGCAGTAAAAAATTGATCTACAGACAGTAGAGCCGGGGATCCCGGAGGAAGGGAAAATGCCCAGGATTGAGGGTCCCCTTGCAGAAGTGAGATAACAATTCCCACTCTCTGCTCATCACTCCCTGATGATCGAGGCCGAAGCCGAAAATACAATTTACATGCCTCCCGGAAGGTGAAAAATTTGTCTCGCCCACCAGTGAACCTGTCCGGGAGAGCTACTTTAGGTTCAACTCTGGTTTGCTCCAGGGGAGACAAAACTTTGGACTTAATGTCCATCAGCTCCATGGATAATCCCTGCAACTGCAGAGCCAGCTGGGCTACTGGATCCATGGTAACTGGAGATAATTTTATGGGCCAGTGAAAATGTCACGCTGTCTAATGATATGTATACAATGTCAGTAAACTATTAATACAGGAACAACACTCTATACAACAACTAGTATAGCAACATCAGCATGTAAGTATAGAATAGATTTACCTGACACGATATCTGCTGAACTCAGGGTTAATCTTGAGGACTTGATGAGCTGAAACAGGAAAGAGGTGGACCGGGATCTAACCTGACCCTAAACTGGGGTCCTAACTAATCCCTCACCTTGGAGGTACTGATAATGGTTCAGAGGTCCAAGTCTCCAACCTAACCCTGACTCCTATCAGACCCTGAACCCTGTAATCAGTCCTAAGAAGGATCCTGACTACCACCAAAGGGATATGGGCTGATCTCAGCTAAATACACAGATTAGACATATAAGACAGACAGGATAACACTCGCTTGCATACACACTCAAACACCAAAGGAACATAAATGGTCTGGGAAATAAACTCTAACCAAGTTGAGCTTAGAACAACTAAGGAGCTCACAACTAAAGTCTATACAGATTCATTCCTATCTGTGGTCTGCATGAAGGTTTCACTGGCAACTCCCCAAGCAGACAACCAGGAATTTAAAGGAAACCAATCAACAAATAATCAATTGCAGCCGGGAGAAACTGCACCCAGTCCCAGCACCGAGCACAGACAGAATTAACTCCCTAGCTGCCAAACACAAAGAAACAGCAGATCAGCTGTGAGAAGTCAAAATGTGCAACCGCGACGATCTTCGTGGCAATGCACACATGACAGTACCCCCCTTCTACGAGGGGCCTCCGGACCCTCAGGGCCAGGCCTGCCCGGGTGAGTTCTGTGGAAGGTCCAAACCAAACGATCTGCGTTAACATCAGACGCAGGGACCCACGTCCTCTCCTCTGGACCATACCCCTTCCAATGCACCAAGTACTGAAGGGACCGGCGATTCAGACGTGAGTCAATGATCTTTGATACTTGAAATTCCAAGTTACCATTGACCAACACAGGAGGAGGAGGTAGAGGTGACGGTATGACTGGTGCCACATACCTTTTAAGTAATGACTTGTGGAACACATTATGAATTTTAAACGTAGGAGGGAGGTCCAGACGAAATGCCACAGGATTAATTATGGAACTGATCCTGTACGGCCCGATGAATCTGGGACCCAGTTTCCAGGAGGGCACCTTAAGTTTTATATTCCTGGTAGACAACCATACCAGATCGTTCACATTCAGATCTGGACCAGAAACTCTCCTCCTATCAGCCATACGTTTGTAACGGTTCCCCATCGCACTCAGATTATTCAATACACCTCTCCACACAGAAGCAAGTGACGACGAGAAACGCTCCTCCTCAGGAACCCCAGAAGGGCCCCCCCCATTGAAAGTACAAAACTGGGGATGGAAACCAAATGCCCCAAAAAACGGGGACTTACCAGTGGACTCGCTCCGCCTGTTGTTAAGAGCAAACTCTGCCAGAGGCAAGAAAGAAGACCAGTCCTCTTGGTTCTCTGAAACAAAACACCGGAGATATGTCTCTAAGCTCTGATTCAGACGCTCTGTCTGACCATTGGTCTGCGGATGAAAAGCCGAGGAAAATGACAATTGCATCCCCCGACGTAAACAAAATGCCCTCCAAAATTTGGACACAAACTGAGACCCCCTATCTGACACCACATCAGAAGGCAACCCATGAAGTCTAACGATCTCCCTAATGAACACCTGCGCCAGAGTTTTAGCATTAGGGAGTGCAGGAAGAGCACAGACAGAATTAACTCCCTAGCTGCCAAACACAAAGAAACAGCAGATCAGCTGTGAGAAGTCAAAATGTGCAACCGCGACGATCTTCGTGGCAATGCACACATGACACATTGCTAACCACCGACCCTTCAACTCTCCTGTTGTAAATGTGATGTCACTATTACTGGAAAAGGTTGGGAGATGGCACCAGTGTTGTAAAGATTATGGACAAATAAACTGAAACTATATCCCCAACCCTATGGGGGCCATTTGCAGAATGCAGTCTGTTTATAGGAAAGTGATGGGTTGATGAAATGATGTTTTATCACTTCACAACAATGTAGTTATATCAGTCAGAGCTATTCCAATGGGAAGTTGAGCACACTAGGTAATGTATGTACAATATATTCTACAAGGAATGTCACCCAAAGACGTGAACATAAGAGAGGGAGACATTGTGGCATCCATGGGGTCTTCAAGAGCTGAGGTGGTGAGACATCTACAACATTAGTATGAACATAACAGAGGGAGACATTGTGGCATCTATGGGGTCTTCAAAAGCTGAGGTGGTGAGACATCTACAGCATTAGTATGAACATAACAGAGGGAGACACTATGGCATCAATGGGGTCTTCAAGAACGGAGGTGGTGGGTGAGACATCTACAGCATTAGTATGAACATAACAGAGGGAGACATTATGGCATCAATGGGGTCTTCAAGAACGGAGGTGGTGGGTGAGACATCTACAGCATTAGTATGAACATAACAGAGGGAGACATTATGGCATCAATGGGGTCTTCAAGAATGGAGGTGGTGGTTGAGACATCTACAGCATTAGTAAGAACATAACAGAGGGAGACATTTTGACATCAATGGGGTCTTAAAGAGCAGAGGTGGTGAGACATCTACAGCATTAGTATGAACATCACAGAGGGAGACATTTTGGCATCAATGGGGTCTTCAAGAGTGGAGGAGCTGAGACATCTACAGCATTAGTAAAGATGGGTGTGAAGAATTAATCCATCAATGATGAAAAGGAAATGGGGCAACCAAGCATAAAGTTCTTCTTCCCCATCCGGTGGCATCATTCAGTACATGACGATGGCTCCATTCTCATATCTGCTGTGTGGTATTAAATATAGTAGAATGTCAATGTACGAGACATCTCGCTGCAGTGGCCAGATGTAGCTTTTTACAACAGTACATTATACTTGACGATATTACTGCCATTAATGACTCTTCAGCCCTATTTTACATTTTCATGCAGTAAATTAAGAGTGACGTTTTGTAAACCCATACTGTGGCATTTACTGGATGAGTCTTGAGCTCAAATACGATCCCTAATTCCCAATTTACTTTGCATCGGATTCTTGGACATCTGTACAGGCTCATTTTATTTGTCTAAGAAACTCTTCAGAACAATTTTTCTGATATAATATTAGTATCGCTAGAAACACGAAAACCATACTAATTGCCACTTGTGACTGAAGCTCAAGCAAAGCAGCCTAACATCTTCATAACAGCCTGAAACATCCCCGTCTAGACATTATTTTTTTTTTTTTAGAATTAGTAAAGTCCAGCAAGAGGATTATTCTCCGCTGTGTGGAACCTAAATTTGATTGACTTGTTTTAATTCATGTTCTCACAGTGCTTTGTGTACGGATTGGCACTTTTATGTCCAGCTGGAACAAGATAAACCCCTTTTTTGTATAATGCTGAATTAGAAAGCAGTTCATTATTAACCTGGAGCTAAAGATTCAACTTATAGGAGATTTCATCCGATGGTTGACAATATGCCACTCAAAGTGCAGAGTTACCATGCGCTCAGCGCTGAATATTAATTCCCTATGAATAACATATTGTGAATTAATAAACCATTGCATATGAAAGGATCCAGGTCTACGCTGGGTAGCAGGGATAGCCGTTCAATCAGCTATGCTGTTATACTCTAAGAGATAGGTATTATATTGTTCTTGTGCCTTTATTGTTGGCAGATGTGCTTTGCTGGTAGCATAATAAAATCCTCAATTTTGTTAAGTAAATCCATAAATCATTCATCCATCAGATAACTAGCATGGGCGCAGACAGCTGAAATACTGCGTACAGGAGATTTCTTTATTGCATGTTTTATTAAACTGTGGAAATGTGAGAAAGCCTTTAAAAGAAGAAATTGTATAATTATGTCATCTTCCTTAAAGAACATCTTCTAGTTCTACAGAAATCTCAAATTCAACAGAACTTTACCATTATCCATGTGTCGGGGTGCGTCCCAGCTTTGCTGCTCCATTTCTTTAATACAGAGCTCCAATCTTCTGAGGCTGTTCTGGTCAACAGAAGTGGAGAACAATCTGCCACCCTCCTAAATACAGACAGTGACAGTCAAAGAAGAAGCAGAATGATTGATACGCCATCACATCCACAGGAGTCAGCTCCACAATACTGAGGTTCTTTATAGAAAAAGCAGAGACCCATGGATTAATCAATTACGCATCAGAATTTATCTAAAATGGTAACTTCTGCATTGATTTATAAAACAGGTGTACTTTAAATAAACTCGTCATCAACAGGTCAACATGGAAGAAAACTTTTTGGCCACCGTGACAGACCACTGTACAACCTCCTCAATTCTTTCCATACTGATTGTCCAATGGCTGTCAACAAACAGGGGTTTCCTGTAGTGTAACTGCCAAGAAGTTCAGCATGGCTGGCACTTGTTTTCAGAGTCTTGCGGAATTGAATTTCTTCTCACACGCAGCACAATTGATGGTTACTATTCATAAAAGTGGCAGGATACACTTGGTGGAATCTTAGGCTTTAGTAGAAAAACTCCAACTGAACAATTTGCAAAATGGTCTCTTTTTGAGGCCTGAGGGACCATGAGAACTGCCACAAATCCCCCAAATCGTCAGGTTGCACTTAAGATGACAGCTGCATCTCCACCAAACCTTCTGTGCTGCTGTTATTTTTTGAAGCTTCCATCTGATATAGCCTAAGAGTGCTTTCACAATGAGCTTGGTCCCATCAGGACTTACTTCCAAACCTCACCCTATTCCTGCGAAATGGGATTTGGGCGTATGCTCCAACGTCCATTAACTATAATGGTGCCGACAGAGTCAACATGTGATGTGTCATGCATCATTTTTGGATGTACATGCCCACTGGAGGCAAACACTCAGATGCAGTCTACTTTGCAAGCCCTGACAGGACAAAGCACAGTGTAAAAGTGCGCTCATTTGACCTAGGCTTTTCTCATTGGGATGCACAAGGCACTTGTCTAGGATTATCTCTTGATATAATTCTGTAAAGAGTACTTACATTTCCCACAAGTGGTCTCATATAATTTGGCCTCATCAATGGTTCCAAAAATGATCAATTTAAGGCCTTTCTTCCGTCTATTTTTACTATGATTATTGTGCATGCTAACCATAACATCAGCAAAATGCTGACTCTGTGGGCCCTTACCAACTCCGGTGCCAACTGCTCTGACAGGGTATGGTGGCACTGTCACATACAATGAGCTCCCAGGTAGTGATGAGCGAGCGTGCTCGGATAAGGTGCTATCCAAGCACACTCGTGTCCTAATCGAGTATTTTCGGCGTGATCGCAAAATTTGCTCGAGTCGCCCAGCTGCATGTCTTGTGGCTGTTTGACAGCTGCAACACATGCAGGGATTGGCTAACAATCAGGAAATCCATGCATGTGTTGCAGCTGTCAAACAGCCGCAAGACATGCAGTCCCAGCATATTTTTCGAGCATGCCGAAAATACTCGATTAGGACACAGGCGTATTCAGATAACACCTTATCCGAGCACGCTCGCTCATCGCCACTCCCACCCCATTACTTCTGTAAACCAACAGGCACACAGATTCTGTAAAGGACAAAAAACAATACAATGCAAAAAATGTCACAACAATACAATACAAAGTAACAGCAATGCAACAAAAGTAATACACATTTCCAATAGATACTTAGCTATAATGTTATTTAATGGAGAAACAAATGTAGCTTACACCCTGACCACACAATATACAGTGAGCAGGCTCAATACTATAGGCCATCTTGTAGGTTGCCTTGTTACGATGCTCCTCTAATGACGTTATATTTTAGAACTTGCAGTTTCTTATTCTGTATCTTTTATGTTTTCACCAAAACTTAACAAATTTTCCCTACCCATACACAGTGTGTGTCACTTTTTCTGCCATCAACATTTTATCATAGTAGAATTGGCAGGATAAGCCATAAATGTATTCTAGGAGCAGGTGCCACCTCTTGAATACAGATGTTCTCTGATCCCTGTCCTGCATGTTGAGGCATTCAATGCATCCAAGCAGAGAATACCTAGAGATGCAATATTTAATTGATTTATTGATACTAATATATATTAGGAAATTGCATGAACAGTAGTGCCCTAATATGCACTCATAATCAGAATTTCTCCATGGGCAGGTATTTTAACAAACACCAAGGGGAGCTGCAGGAACTCAGATTAGTAACCTATAATTCACTGAAAAATAGGGAATAATGCGCAACAAATTAAATAGATTCTCATAAAAACTGCAGAACTGCCAATATTTAACTGTTTTACACTATATGGACAGCCATCTTAATCACTGAATTCTGGTTCATCAATCAGCTTCATTGCCACGAGTGTAGAAAATCAAGCACCTAGCAATGCAGTCTGCCTTCACTTATACTGAGAAATGCTGAATTCTAGCGTACTAGTGTAACATGATGCCACCATTGTAATAGGTCAGATTCTAAGTCTCTTCCCTTCTAAATATTATGTGATAAACTGGGTGATATTACCGAAAAGTGGAAGCGATTGGGAACCACAGCACCTTGGCCACGAAGTGGAGACCATGTAGCCGAGTCATTGAGTACTGACGCATTTAGTACAGAAAAGCCACCAACACCCTGCTAACTTCAGGGTCCAAACCTCTTCCGGCATTAACATCAGCAAATACAATTGTGCTCCCGGAGCTTCATGGCATGGGTTTCCATAGCCAAACAGCTACATGCAAGCCTTATATCACCATGCACAATGCCAAGCAGTGGATGAAGTAGTGTAAAGCCATCACCACAGGAGCAGTTTAAGCATATTCTGTGGAGTGATAAATTACGATTCTGTATTTGGAAGTTTGATGGATGAGTTTTTATTTGGGAAATGTCAGGAAAACTTTTTTGGCTGACTGCATTGTACAAACTGTAAAGTCCGGAGGACGAGACAAAATGCTATGGGGTTATTTTTCAGAGGTGTCCTAGACCCCTTAGTTCTAGTGAAGCGAAATATTAATACTTTAGCATTCCAAGGCATTTTGGGCAATTGTATGCTTCCAACTTTGTGGAAACGATTTGAGACTGACTTTTTCAGGATGACCATACCCCAGGGCACAAGGAAAGAACCATAAAGGCATGGCTGGGTGAGATTGGTGTGAAAGAAATTGTCTCACCGCAGAGTCCTGATCTCAACCCCCAAGAACACCTTTGTGATGACCTAGAAATTAAATTGCAAGCCAGGACCTAATTTCCAAAATCAGTGTCTGGCCTCATAAATGCTCAGGCGAATGGGCTAAAATTCTCCAAGACATCCTCCAGAGTCTTGTAGAAAGCTTTCCCAGAATAGTGGAAGCTGTTTTAGCTGCAAAGGGACCAACACCATAAATTTGACATCCGTTTAGAATGAGATGCCAAGAAAGCTTTTTTAGGTGTAATGTGTCTAAATACCTTTGTCCATATAGTGTATATGTACATTCACCAAAGGTGAATATTTAGATATGCCACTCATAGTTGGCAGTTTGCCTCTGTTCTGTCTGAGAGTAGATAAATCTGAGCTTCGATTACAATTTCTCACTCACTTTCGCGGGCGTACTCAAAAGCTTCAACTTGTTAGAGAGCTGATGTATTTTATCATAACAGCGTCTCCTATCCATCATGTTAATATGCACAGTACACATTCAAGGATAAAGAACATTTTAAAAAGATATAAATAGATATAGTAATAAAGGCAGAGCTCAGTGTGAAGTTATTTATAAAGGAGGCTATAGTGCTAACTCAACCCACAAAGATCAGCTGGTCACTGCAGATCCGGCTTCATTAATCCTCCTCAATAACTTGTTCTTATTCAGGACAGCTGATTATTCTTTTTCCTTACCTTTGCTGCCAGAGGAGAATGATGCCACCTCCGAAGAACACATTAGTCAGTGCACCCAAATTAGTTTTCATCTGATGCTTTTGTAAGGGGTTGTAGGTTTAACCCCTTTTGTACCTTCTATGCTGCTAATGTAAATACTCATATATATATCGTTTTTCGTGATGCTTTGTTTAACATATATGTATAATATATATATTTGTACCGTTGTTGCGTAATTTCATGTCAGAATATGTATATTTCATCTTACTGCACCATATGTATTATAGGGACAGTGCAGTCTGGGTTATGGCCACTAGATGGGGCATTAGAGCATGTATGATACAATAAAGGTTTAGCTAGGCTGTAAATAGTTACTGTAGGAGAGGTCACTTAGTTTAGAGGGAGAGAGCTTCCTGGTTAGAGTCAGTCAGGGCGGGGAGCCCTTAGAGCTCGGGTGGCCTCTGGCCCAAGCCAGTTAGATGCCCCGCAATGCTTGTACAGAAGCGAGTGCCCAGTCATCCAGAACATGGGGGACAGCAGTGAGACAGCTACAGAAGAAACAGTCAAGTTACAGCAGCCTTGCCAGCAGCATATTCATAGCTGCAGAAGTGTGTAGAGGAGTTACCAGTAAAGTGACTGGAGGAGAAACTACATGGCAGGACAGACGGGCGGTTACTCATCATGTGACAGTTACTAGCATGGGCAGACATTTTAAGGCTGGAGCGAAACAGCCAGAGGAACTCCCAGAAGCACAGAGAGGATACCGAGGAAACATACAGTGTGGTACATCCCGTAAAGGAGCCGTGTGAGAGAGCAAGGGAAGAGAGGAAGGAAGATGTGATGTGTGATGTAAATGCTGTACTGTATTTGAACTTACTGCGAAGTTCTGAGAGTAAAGTTTTGCATTTTGGATTTTACTTCAACTGTGTCTCCAATCATTCACTTAAGGGCAAGGGTATCCTCACAAGAAGGAGGGAGAACCTCATCGGTGCGCAAGTGCGAACGGTGGTAAGTGTGACTTGAGATTCAGTGAAGAAGTATTTGAAAAACCTTTAATCAAATACTTGTGTGAATTGGTGAATTGGTGTGAGTGGCTGAATTGTGGATTGCTGAGTGCCTTTCTACCTGTTTATCCTTAGGGGGCTTTTTTTAACCTATTTTTTCTCTCTAAAGGATTAATCTCTTATTTTACTATCTGTGTGTTTAAAGGTTAAACTATATTGCATTTAAATCTTGGTGTAGCTATATTCACAAGGGGTTAATTAAGGGTGGGGGTTCATAATTAAGGGTTTATAAGGGCCAGCTGGTTGGGGCTCAAGTCTTTTTGGAAGTGCATTTGAGCAGCAGGGTGATTTGCTGCTGAAGGAGAAAAAAAAAAAATCTCTTTAAATCTTCTGCTTCAGCGAGTGTGAGCGAGCTGAGTGTGACCGGTGCGCAAGTGCGAACGGTGGTAAGTGTGACTTGAGATTCAGTGACTTTGGATTCAGGGAGTTTCCAAGGGAGGAATTACTGAATTGCTGTTATATTTTATTAATACTTTTTATTTATTTTTACTTATCTTTGCTGTCCGGTGAAATCCCCATTAGATATGTGCTCCACTATTGCCAATGCCATCCAGTGTACATCTTGCCACATGTATGCAGTCCTTGAACAGCCGGTCGAGGGTGCATACTGCTGTGTGAGATGTGACCACGTTGTGCATTTGGAAGCCCAAATCTTGGATCTAAATGTGCAGCTGGCAACACTGAGATCCATAGACAATATGGAAAGGAGTCTTCTGCTCACTGAGCAGACGCTCAATGGGATAGATGAGGGGGGGGATGCTAGGGTGGAGCTGCAGGACACTGAAGTAGGAAACTGGGTGACAGTTAGAAAGCGGGGTAGAGGGAAGAGCGCCAGGGAGGCTAGTCCTGATCTGGCACACCCCAATAAGTTTGCAAAGTTGGCAGATGAGGGGGTTGTCAGTACAGGGGTAGCACTGCTGCAGCCAGGCATGTCCTCTGAAAGCCGGGGGAGTGTCTGCTCCAGTAAGGGGGGAATTAGGAGAGCAGGGCAGGCCAGACAGGTGCTGGTAGTGGGGGACTCAATTATTAGGGGAACAGATAGGGCAATCTGTCACAAAGACAAGGATCGTCGAACAGTGTGCTGCCTACCTGGCGCTCGAGTCCGACACATCGCTGATCGGGTTGACAGATTACTGGGAGGGGCTGCTGAGGACCCAGCGGTCATGGTGCACATTGGCACAAATGACAAAGTTAGAGGTAGGTGGAAGGTCCTTAAAGATGATTTCAGGGAATTAGGCTGCAAGCTTAAAGCAAGGACCTCCAACGTGGTATTTTCTGAAATACTGCCGGTACCACGTGCCACACCAGAGAGGCAACGGGAGATTAGGGAGGTTAATAAGTGGCTCAAGAATTGGTGTAGGAAGGAGGGGTTTGGGTTCCTGGAGAACTGGGCCGACTTCTCAGTTGGCTACAGGTTCTATGCTAGGGATGGGCTGCACCTCAATGGGGAGGGTGCAGCTGTGCTGGGGGAGAAAATGGCTAGAAGGTTGGAGGAGTCTTTAAACTAGGGACTAGGGGGGAGGGTATTCATTTTATAGGAGGGGAAGGCAGTGCAGATAGAGACCTGGGCACAAATAATGAAATTGGGGGTGGGGGTGGCATGGGGGGTGGGGTTAGAACAGTTAATAATTTAAGAAAGAATAGAGGTTCAGAGAGATACATAAAGTGCATGTATACTAATGCTAGAAGCCTCACCAACAAAATGGCGGAATTAGAATTAATTTTGTTGGAACATAATTATGACATGGTGGGGATATCTGAGACTTGGCTGGATGAGATCCATGACTGGGCGGTTAATTTACAGGGCTATAGTCTGTTTAGAAATGACCGTAAAAATAAGCGAGGTGGGGGTGTGTGTTTATATGTAAAATCATCCTTAAAACCCATCCTGCGTGATATCTGTGAATCTAATGAAGATGTAGAGTCTCTGTGGGTGGAGATTAGGGGAGGGGGGCAAAATAATAAATTACTGATAGGGGTTTGTTATAAGTCTCCTAAAATAATGGAAGCAACAGAGAATATCCTCGTAAAGCAAATAGATGAAGCAGCAACTCAAGGAGAAGTCATTATTATGGGGGACTTCAACTACCCTGAAATACATTGGGGAACAGAAACCTGCAGTTACAGCAAAGGTAATAAGTTTTTGGCAACTATGAGAGACAATTACCTTTCACAACTAGTTCAGGACCCAACAAGAGGGGGGGCACTGCTAGACCTAATATTATCCAACAGGCCAGACCGCATATCAAATATAAGGGTTGGGGGTCACTTGGGTAATAGTGATCACAAAATAATAAGCTTTCATGTATCCTTTAATAAGATGTGTAGTCGAGGGGTTACAAGGACACTAAACTTCAGGAAGGCAAATTTCCAACGGATGAGAGATGATCTTGGTGCAATAAACTGGGACGATATCCTGAGACATAAAAATACACAAAGAAAATGGGAGACGTTTATTAGCATCCTGAATAGGACCTGTGCACAGTATATACCCTATGGGAATAAACATGCTAGAATTAGGAGGAAACCACTATGGCTAAATAGAGCTGTAAGGGGCGCAATAAGGGACAAAAAGAAAGCGTTTAGGGAATTAAAGCAAGTAGGTAGTGATAAGGCATTAAATAAATACAGAAGACTGAATAAATTCTGTAAAAAGCAAATCAAGACAGCAAAGATGAGGCAGAGAGACTCATTGCCAGAGAAAGTAAAAATAATCCCAAAATATTCTTTAACTACATAAATAGCAAGAAACTAAAAAATGATAGTGTTGGTCCCCTTAAAAATAGTCTGGGTGAAATGGTGGATGAGGATGAGGAAAAAGCCAATATGCTAAATGACTTTTTTTCAACTGTATTTACACAAGAAAATCCCATGACAGATAACATGATCAGAGATAAAAAAAATTCTCCATTAAATGTCACCTGCTTAACCCAGCAGGAAGTACGGCGGCGTCTAAAAATCACTAAAATTGACAAATCCCCGGGCCCAGATGGGATACACCCCGAGTACTGCAGGAATTAAGTACAGTTATAGATAGACCATTATTTTTAATCTTTAAAGATTCCATAATAACTGGGTCGGTACCACAGAACTGGCGTATAGCAAATGTGGTGCCAATATTCAAAAAGGGGGCAAAAACTGAACCTGGAAATTATAGGCCAGTGAGCTTAACATCTACTGTGGGTAAAATCCTGGAGGGTTTTTTAAGGGATACTATATTGGAGTATCTGAAGCTGAATAACCTCATGACACAGTATCACCATGGGTTTACGAGGGACCGTTCTTGTCAAACTAATCTGATAAGCTTTTATGAAGGGGTAAGTTCAGGACTGGACCAAGGGAATACAGTGGACGTGGTGTTCATGGACTTCTCAAAAGCTTTTGATACAGTGCCACACAAAAGGTTGATACATAAAATGAGAACAATGGGGATAGGGGAAAATATGTGTAAGTGGGTTAAGAACTGGCTCATGGATAGAAAACAAAGGGTGGTTATTAATGGAGCACACTCGGACTGGGTCACGGTTAGCAGTGGGGTACCACAGGGGTCAGTATTGGGGTCGCTTCTCTTTAACATATTTATTAATGACCTTGTAGGGGGCATACAGAGTAGTATTTCAATATTTGCAGATGACACTAAACTCTGCAGGGTAATAAATACAGAGGAGGATAATTTTATATTACAGGAGGATTTATGTAAACTAGAAGCTTGGGCTGATAAATGGCAAATGAGCTTTAATGGGGATAAATGTAAGGTCATGCACTTGGGTAGAACAAATAAGATGTATAATTATGTGCTTAATTGTAAAACACTGGGCAAAACTGTCACTGAAAAAGACCTGGGTGTATGGATGGACGACAAACTCACATTTAGTGGCCAATGTCAGGCAGCTGCTGCCAAGGCAAATAAAATAATGGGATGCATTAAAAGAGGCATAGATGCTCATGAGGAGAACATAATTTTACCTCTATTCAAGTCACTGGTGCGACCACACTTAGAATACTGTGTGCAGTTCTGGTCTCCGGTGTATAAGAAAGACATAGCTGAACTGGAGCGGGTGCAGAGAAGAGCGACCAAGGTTATTAGAGAACTGGGGGGTCTGCAATACCAAGACAGGTTATTACACTTGGGGTTATTTAGTTTGGAAAAACAAAGGCTTAGGGGTGATCTTATTACAATGTATAAATATATGAGGGGACAGTACAAAGACCTTTCTAATGATCTTTTTACTCTTAGACCTGTGACGGGGACAAGGGGGCATCCTCTACGTCTGGAGGAAAGAAGGTTTAGCCATAATCACAGGCGCAGATTCTTTACTGTAAGAGCAGTGAGACTATGGAACTCTCTGCCGTTTAATCTTGTAATGAGTGATTCCTTACTAAAATTTAAGAAGGGACTGGATGCCTTTCTTGAAAAGTATAATATTACAGGCTATATTCACTAGTTTCCTAGATACAGCGTTGATCCAGGGAGCTAGTCTGATTGCCGTATGTGGAGTCGGGAAGGAATTTTTTTCCCCAATGTGAAGTTTACTGTTTGCCACTTGGGTTTTTTTTGCCTTCCTCTGGATCAACATGTTAGGGCAGGTTAGGATAGGATATGGGTTGAACTAGATGGACTTAAAGTCTTCCTTCAACCTTAATAACTATCAGACCCCGGAATGGAGAGGCAAGTGTACTACATAAGGAATGTGGTGTGTCTGTGGAGGGAGGCCAGAGTATACAATGCCCGTAATACTCAGCCACAACTACTGCCCTGGCCAACAACAACACTGTCATCGTTGCTTTCCACGACATTTAGCATTTCCAGTGGAGCCCTGAGTGCTCATTGTCAGCCCTAGTGCATGATGAGAAGGAATCCCCTTGTAACGAATGGAAGCAGAGGCACAGGTGTTGCAGTGCACATTCGTTTATTGCTATTTTTGTGGAACCATGGGACCACGGACCGGGGGGCTCTGAAGGGAGCGTGACTAAGTGAGCCCCAGACACCTGTAGTAAGTCCCCTCGAACAGGATCAGATTGGAATACCCAGGGGACGCAGTTTCTACCTCCAGTTAGACCCCGGACACGTGGAAGCTGACCCAGCGGAACAGGTGAACAGGCAGGGATAACAGGTAGCGTTGAACTTGACTGGCGGGAAGTGGGAGAACGGGACGGAGCTGGCACAGGCAGTACTGACGTCATCATATGTAACGAAGTTACGGACGGCTGAGCAGAATTGAACTTCCACAGGCAGCACTGGTGTCGTCCCGGGTATAATGTAGTAAGCCGCAGGGAGTATGAGAAGACAAAAAGTATTAGCTGGGTACTGGCAGGAAACTGGAAAAGCACAGCAGATCACAGGCGCGTCAGAACACAGAACCGGAAACTAGCAACAGGAAACACTTGTTGCTCTGGTGCCCTCTCTATGGCAGAGGGGCCAGAAATACCACACACAAGAATATTATTGGTTAACAGCATTTTTGAAAAATGCGCGCTGTCTCTATAAGAGACCGAGAGCACGCTGGCGCGACCTAAGCCTCATTCCCGGGGATATGCTGGGTGCGTGCCAGAAAGCAGGAGCAGGAGAGAGAGCCGGGACAGGGCAGCAGGGAAACCAATGTGGGCACAGATGTTACAGTATCCCCCTCCTTACTTCCCCTATTTTTCAAACCTGCGTAAAATCTCTCCAATAGGAGAGGAGCCTGGATGTTCTCTCTGGGTTCCCAAGACCTCTCCTCAGGACTGAAGCTCTTCCAATCCACCAAGAAGTAGGTTTTACCCCGTACTCTCTTTGTGGTCAAGATCTCTTTTACCTCAAAGATATCCTCCTCACAAAGCTCAAGACTACAGGTTTGAGGAGGGAAACATGGAAAGAGTTAGGCACACATAAAGAAGAGGCAATTTCAGTTTAAACGAGACTGCGTTAATTTGTTTCAAAACTTTAAAGGGACCAATGAAGCGGGGACCCAATTTATAGGAGGGCATCTTCAAATGGATGTACTTGGAGGAGAGCCACACCTTATCTCCGGTCCGGAAGATAGGAGCATCCAGGCGTCTTTTGTCCGCATGTCTCTTTATACGTTAGAGAGTTCCTCTGCAAAGGTGTCAGATGCAGGGATGCCAGAGGGCCCAGAGATGGGAAGAGGGATTCCGGGTTGCAGTCCAAACACAATCTGGAAGGGAGACCTTCCGGAGAATTCACTTACTTGATTATTATACGAAAACTCGGCCTAGGGCAGTAACTTGACCCAGCCATCATGATGCGCATTGACGAAATGACGCAGGAAGCCGGACAAGATCTGATTGGTTCTCTCCATTTGCTCATTGGATTGCAGATGGTAAGCGGAAGAAAAGTCCAGTTCTGCCTCCATTAGTTTACAGACAGCTCTACAGAACTTCGAAGTGAACTGGACGCCCCTGTCGGACACAATGTGGAGAGGAAATCCATGGAAACGAAAAATGTGCTGTATGAAGTATTCAGCAGTTCAGGAGCAGACAGAAGCCCAGGCAGAGGAACGAAGTGAGCCATCTTCGAAAAACAATCCACAACAACCCAGACAGCAGAGCAGCCAGAAGAGATGGGAAGATCCGTAATAAAATCCATAGAGATGTGCCAGGGAGCGGATGGAATAGGAAGTGGCAGAAGCTGCCCGATGGCAAGCGTTTTACAGTCTTATTATGGGCACACGAAGGACAGGCTGCGACATACTCCTGGATATCTTTGCCTACGGTAGGCCACCAGTAATAATGGGAAATAAATATAACCCAAAAAGAAGGCAAAGTGTGAATATACTCATCCATATATTGAACAAAACCCAAAAAAATCATGGACTAGGAGTCATAATGAAAAATTGTAAACTTTATTTAAATACAAATCAAAAAAATAGATAAAACCAATAAGGTCAAGTAAAAGTCAGAATAACAAATACAAGGGAGAAAACAGCATCCGAATCTTAATCAGCAAGTCAGTTATAATGATGATATAACAAATTTGTACAGCAATGTAGACAATCCATACAGTCAGAATGGATCTCTGATTTTTATATATATGTAGATATAAATATATGCATCTGAGTACCTCCACTGAAGATCTATATACGACAATAAGTATTTATCAAATATTATACATAGATAGAATATGGTCAGTATAGACAAATTGATGTTTAAATAGCTAGTGCATAAGGTATCAAAGAGATCTCAAGCATAAAGACAAAGTGTGTCTCAATAATGATAACCAAAAAGTTTCTGAGGTTAGTGTTCAGTGCATAAAGCATCTGACCAGTTGATGGTGTATATATATGTCTCGACCCGCCACCACAATTGTGGGTTACCAGGGCAATGGGGTACTCAGAGCCGAGCCCATGGAAGTCTATGGGATTTGTCACAGGTAGCTGTGGCTCGGTCTGTGGCCCTGGCGGTCTGGCGTATGTTAGGGATATATTTACAGGGGATAGATTTATATACAGTTCGTGACGCCACCTGTAGTCTTCTGGTAATTTATACCAGCGCTGCTGTAGAGCTCTGAGGGGATGGTGAGGCAGCTAGATGTCGGGTCCCCTACAGGTAGGACTCTTCCCTCAGGTCGATGGTTAAGGCAGGGTTGTGCAGGCATGCAAGTAAATAACTCAGTCTCACACGGTCAGCGTCTTTCCATACCTTTACTTGTAAGATGGTAAGGCAGGTCCCAGGGAGGCTGATGGGGTTGATGGAGGATGAGCTTTGAGGCAACGGTTAAGCAAGTTAGGGGCCTCCTCTACTGTCCAATAATGGTGAGTCCAACCAGCCTGCAGCGTGGTTCCCTCTATAATTCCAGCTATTCCAAAGCTGTTCTGCCCAGTCAGTGTTGTGGTCGGAGCCTTCCTGTGAGAGAGTTGAATTCCTATTTCGCTGATCAGGCTCAAAGTCTTCACTCCCCCTGACCCCAGTTACGTACCGACTATTTGGGGCTGATTGCCGCGACCTAAGGTCCGGTAAATCTCTGGTTTTCTTACCACTATGCTTGTAGCTAATAGTGATCCTTCGGTCCCCAGTGACCGGTAGCAATGTGCAGGACTCCCCCAAGCCAAAAGCACTTTTTAAATATTCCTTCCACTTTGCCCTTCGATTTGCTCGACTCTTAATAGATATCTCGGTCTGTCTTCCAGTGGGGCACAGCTCTGACTAGGCTGAGGTGAACTAGACCACCTGTACTAGCCTCCACTTTCTGAACTGCTAACAGGCTCAGACTGGACACGTCTCCTCTGTCCAAGGACAGGAAACTGACTGACTAAATCACTCCCTTCCACACCCCTGCTGGGTGTGTCCGAAGTGTACGTGATGTTATGAAGAGCCCTTAACTGTTACCTCTCCACTCATCCTCCTGGTATTGTGTACCAGGGCTACACATTCCCCCATGGTAAACGACAGCACTCCCGGGCTGTAAAATACAAAGAGACAGTTTTGTTTATGCATGAAAACATCAACATTAAACATTAATTCGTCCCATCCGGGAGGTAAGGATGTCTTAAACGTTGCGAACAATAACATTATAGAGAAATACAAATATTAAATAAACATGTTCATAAAAATAGACAATATACTTGTGAAGGACCCGCACCAAACCTTCAACGTGGGTCCTGGGTGGGCTGCAGGACATCCGAATGCAGACCTCACTCAGTGCCACACCACACGGGTTTTCTGTTCAGAGGTAAGTCAAGGTTTCATGTGAAACCATTAAAAGGCACCTTAGTGCAACTATTTACAGGATACAGTTTTTGGGCTGGCTCAGTCCTCAGCCTCTGAGTCCATTATAAGACATAATAGGGAAAAACACATATATATATATATATAGACTTTTTACAGTATTCACATCAATTCGTTATAATCACTGCTGATATCTAATGGGTAACTTCCCTTTGGTGGTTCGCTCTGATCTACGTGGTGTAGCTTCAGGTATATCAAGTTGCGATCTGTCTGCACTGCGTAACGGCAAACTATAGAACTGCCTCAATCTTTCTATGGATCTGGCAAGCGTACTGATGGCTGGGCGGTGTGAGTCAGCTTCACCAGGGGATCCCATAGTATGGGGCGCTGCTTCTGATGATCCTTCTTGAGATTCCATAGGTTGAGGTGTTGCTGGAATGGGTAACTCCTGAACGGGCTCGACTGGCACCACGGGCACAACTGGAGGTAAAACTTCCTCTTGTGGCTGATAAAACTGCAACACCGGAACTATTACAGCATCTCCCAGTCTAGGCCAATCCGCAGGAAAATCTCCCAGATCCGTGTGTATGACCTCTTCCTTTCTTTCTCCTTGATTGATGACAGGGTTCTTTTCACAACGCTTTAAGGGTTCTGGACACAATTTCAAATGGTCTCTGGACACAGTGGTTGTTGTTCTTCCTCCGTCCTTACTGACGACACAAACTTTTCTGTTGTCATATTTGGAATCTTGTATGACGTAGGGTTCTTGCTCCCACTGATTATCCAATTTGTGCATCTTCCTTTTTCTTTTTAATACTACCTCTCCAGGCATCAAAGGCTTGGCAGGAGCATTTCTGTTGTAAACATCTTCCTGTTTCTCCCGTGCCTTATTGAGACTTTCCTCCACACAGATTTGTACTCTTCTGTATTGCTCTTGCCGATTGATGTCCCAGTTTTCAACGGCGTCGTCTGCCTCCGGTTCTACCACTCCAAATTCTAGATCCATTGGTAGTCTTCCGGGCCTTGCTCTCATAAGATAAGCTGGAGTGCAGTTAGTTGAGCTTACAGGTATATGGTTATACAAATCAACCAAATCAGGTAGTAAATCCGGCCATCGATTCCTGTCTTCCAACGGTATGGATCTCAACAAGTCAAGGACAATATGGTTCATTTTTTCACAAAGACCGTTGGTTTGAGGGTGGTATGGCGTTGTTCTAATTTTCTTGCACCCGTACATGTGACAGAATTCCTTGAATAAATCAGCTTCGAAAGCAGGTCCTTGATCGGTTAATACTTGCTCCGGATACCCATGCGGTCTGCAGAAGCTTGCTTGAAAGGTTTTTGCGGCCGTCACTGCGGTCTGGTCCTTAACTGGAACAACACCAGAAATCTGGAGTAATGGTCCACCATGGTCAAGGCGTACGAGTATCCAGATCTACTTGGCGACAATTTGACGTGGTCCAGGGCCACAATCTCCAGAGGACGAGTCGTCCGGATAGGTTGCAGGGGTGCCTTCTGACTACCGTAGTCCTTTCTTCTGAGACCACAGGGTCCACAGTTCCGACACCACCTCTCGATGGAGCTGCGCATCCCTACCCAGTAGAACCGGCATCTCAACAGGGTCTCCAGCTTTCTCCAGCCAAAGTGTCCTGCTTGATCGTGGTATGCTTCCAACACCATTGGGACGTCTGCCTTGGGGACCACGATTTGCCAGACCATCTCATGGGTTCTGGGGTTGACGTATCTCCTGCACAACTTCTCACGGTATAGGAACAACCTGCTTCTCTCGTTCCACAGGAGCTTGGCTGACATAGGTGCTTCCTTTTCCAAAGAGGAGCCTTCCTGTCTTAACAACTCCTTGATGCGGCTGACCACTGGATCACTGTCCTGAGTCTCTTTCCAACTGTGATGGGGTAAAGGATTTAATGTTGCACCATACTGCTTTCTGTGGACTCGATGCTCGTGGACTACCCCATTTCGATGGAACGCAGGTAGCTCAATTTCTTCCAGGTCATCCGATTCTTCTTCCGTATCAGAGTCATGCGGCATTCGGGACAACGCATCAGCATTAGCATTCTTTCGACCTGCCCGGTACTTGATAGTAAACTGGTAATTGGACAACCGAGCCATCCAACGCTGCTCCATGGCGCCCAGCTTGGCGGTTTCCAGGTGCGTTAACGGGTTGTTGTCTGTGTACGCCGTGAACTTATTGGAGGCCAGATAGTGCTTAAATCTTTCAGTAATGGCCCAGACCAGCGCCAGAAACTCCAGCTTGAAGCTGCTATAATTTTCCGGATTCCTTTCAGTTGGCCTGAGTTTTCTGCTGGCATATGCGATGACTTTTTCTTGGCCATTCTGCTTCTGACTGAGAACTGCTCCCAACCCTTCATTACTGGCGTCGGTGTACAACAGGAACGGTTGGCTGTAATCAGGATAGGTTAAGATCTCATCACCTGTAAGGATCTCTTTCATCTTTTGGAATGCTTCAGCCTGTTCTTTACCCCAATTAAAGGGAGGGTTTCTGCTCTTTAAGGATTGTCCTACCAGGAGGTCCTGTAAAGGAGCTGCCTTCTTCGTGTAATCTTTCACGAACCTTCTGTAGTAACCCGTTAATCCCAGGAACTGTCGCACTTCCTTAAGGTTCTTCGGCTCCGGCCACTTCTGGATGGCAGTGACTTTCTCTGGGTCCGGCGCTACTCCTTCCGAACTGACGATGTGCCCCAAGTATTGTACCTTCTGCTTGAGTAGATGGCATTTTGAGGGTTTCAACTTCATCCCGTACCTAGACAGGGACTCGAATACTTCTGCCAGGTGCTTCAGATGGTCCTCATATGTCTTGGAATACACGATAACGTCTCTAGGTATAGCAGCACGGTTTCAAAATTGAGATGTCCCAGACAGTTTTCCATCACTCTCTGAAATGTTCCTGGGGCACTGCTGAGCCCAAACGGCATTCTGTCGAACTCACAGAGCCCCATTGGGGTGGTGAAAGCCGTTTTCTCACGATCCTCCTCAGCCACAGCCACTTGCCAGTAACCACTAGTCAGATCAAGGGTAGAAAAGTAGTTAGCCGTTTTCAGAGCAGCTAATGATTCCTCTATACGTGGTAACGGGTATGCATCCTTGTGTGTTATGCGGTTCACCTGCCTGTAATCCACACACATTCTCATACTACCATCTTTCTTTTTAACCAGAACTAGAGGGGCTGCCCAGGGGCTACAACTATCCCTTATCACCCCGGCTTTCTTCATATCATTCAACATTTCTTTAGCCTTCTGATAATGGGCTGGAGGTATGGGCCTATATCGCTCTTTGATGGGAGGATGATTGCCTGTAGGGATATGATGTTGTACTCCCTTAATTATCCCAAAATCAAGTGGATTTTTGCTAAACACTTGGGCGTACTCTTGCACCACCCGTAATACCCCTTGCTTCTGGTGAGCGGGAGTGGTGTCCATCCCAACATGGAGTTGCTGACACCATTCCGCCACCTGAGTTGCTGGGTCATTGTCCTCCGCTATTTGACAGGAGTCTAAGGACTCAGCCGGGAGAATAGAATTATTATCAACAGCATGTAGTTTAGCAATGGTTGCATAACGGGGTAAGTTTACCTCATCATCTCCCCAATTGAGAAGCCGTACCGGTACTCTTCCATTCACCACTTCTACTACTCCTCTAGCAGTCATAAGTGTAGGTCTATGTTCTGAATGGTGGGGTTCTACTACAGCTTGGTAATTCTGTCCTCTCAGACCTATGGCTGCCCTGCACCAGATGATCATTTCACTCATTGGGGGTATCACAATAGGATCCGAGTCAGTGACCCGTACATTACCAATTTCGCCGTCTGTAAGCTTCGCTTGCTGCTGACACACCAGGGCCCGGATCTCTCTTTGGATTACTCCTCTCTGCCTTGGTCGGGCAATCTCAGCGAGCTGTTGGAGCAAGAACACAACTTCTCCCAAACAATTACCGATAATGTTAGTACCCAAAATTATATTTAAACCGTTCTCCTCATTTACAGTCTTTACTACCAGAAGCCCTTGGTCTTTCAACTCCTCTCTGCCCACCTTTACATCTACACATTTTGTTCCGAGTACTTCTACAGGAAGACCATTAGAAGCATACACGGTAAAGTCAAGGCTCGGAGGTTTAAGACTGTCCATTGACCAGTACTTGGTAATATAGGGCATCAGGTATTAGGGTCACCTGCGACCCAGTGTCTAACAATGCTGGAACAGCAATACCATCTAGAATAATAGACAGGTAGGGTCGCCCGCCCACATACCTGCGGTTCCAGTCTAGGGGGCCTGACGGGTATTCTCCTGGGTGTTGGCCCTTGGACCCAGGTTCTGCCCGTTTAAAGGACACTGTGGAGACAGATGACCTTTCCGGTTGCAGCGATAACAGATGATCTCTCGACGAGGAGGGTGTTGATCAGAGGTTGCTCCTGAGGGTGGCGTTGTCCTCCTCCGGGGGGCGACGTCTTCTTTCTTCTCCGGTGCATCCACGGGACGTCCTCTGGGCAGTCAGCTAACAAGATCTTCCCTTCCTCCTCTTTCCGCAGCTGTAGGGCACTCATCACAGCGGCCAGATTTTTAGTCAGCTGGCGCACCTCTGAGCGCAGACAGTCCAATTCACTAGGAGGTGTCATCTGCGCTTTGGCTTCAGCCACTAGCGGGGAAAAGGGGGTTACTGCCGGTTCCAGAGTGATTTCAGCCTGATGATGTTGGGTTGCCACCTCGGGTTTGCCCAGGGGCCGCAGCCCTTTTATTGCCATGTCCTTTAGGGCATCAAAGGTAGCATCCGGATGGTCTAAGGACCACCAGTTTACAGTTCTGCGTTCCTCTTGGGATCTCAATCCCTGTATAAATTGTTCTTTCAGCATTTTATTCTCGTCAATAGCATTTAAATTGTTAATTTGCTTGAGGGCTCTCAGGGCTCCTTGTAGTCGGCAAGCGTAGTCCCGGATGCTGTCACCTGGCTGTTGTGAACAGTGATAGAAGGCCATCCGGAGATCCGTTTCTGTGCGGTCTTCAAATATGGCATGTAGCTTAAGGAAGATCGCAGGTACCGACTCCTGATCAACGGTATCCCAAGTCTCCACTTCCCTCTCAGCAGCGCCGGTTAGCTGCCCTATTAGCACAGCAGCTTTTTGTCTCTCAGGCATGGAGTACATTTCTAGGATGCTGCATAACTTCCGCTTGAAGCCTGCTAATGTGCCTGGCTCACCGCTGTACTGGGGAAGCCATTTCGCCCCAGGCATATATGGGAGCGTTAGTGGCATGATCGGGACTACCGGACTGGGTGCAGGGCCTGCGCCCCCATCTGGCGCTACATTACCAAGCGGTGCGGGATTGGGGCCTCCGGCCAGGGCCGCACTGTCAGCCGGTTGTTGTGACATCTTAGCGCCCCCTTGGTTAAACGGAGCCTACCGGTTTCAGACGCTGCTATTTCACAGGCACCGCAGTGAGAACAGGACCTTCGTCGCAGGCGCTCTGATGTCAGAGCGTTCACTTCCTGTTGCAGGACCTGCCGATGAGTCAGAGCCGGGGGCGTGTCCAAGACTCTGCGTGCTCTTTCAGGTACGCCCACCTTCTTCTCCAGCGCCTTAGGGCGCGAATCTGGCGGCAAATATGGCGGTATTTGGCGCCAAACAACAGCAACAGTCTTTTTCACCAAAACACTCCACAGGCACACAGGGCTCGCAATGCTGCAAGTTTCGTATCCTGTTCGTGACGCCAATTTTGTCTCGACCCGCCACCACGATTGTGGGTTACCAGGGCAATGGGGTACTCAGAGCCGAGCCCATGGAAGTCTATGGGATTTGTCACAGGTAGCTGTGGCTCGGTCTGTGGCCCTGGCGGTCTGGCGTATGTTAGGGATATATTTACAGGGGATAGATTTATATACAGTTCGTGACGCCACCTGTAGTCTTCTGGTAATTTATACCAGCGCTGCTGTAGAGCTCTGAGGGGATGGTGAGGCAGCTAGATGTCGGGTCCCCTACAGGTAGGACTCTTCCCTCAGGTCGATGGTTAAGGCAGGGTTGTGCAGGCATGCAAGTAAATAACTCAGTCTCACACGGTCAGCGTCTTTCCATACCTTTACTTGTAAGATGGTAAGGCAGGTCCCAGGGAGGCTGATGGGGTTGATGGAGGATGAGCTTTGAGGCAACGGTTAAGCAAGTTAGGGGCCTCCTCTACTGTCCAATAATGGTGAGTCCAACCAGCCTGCAGCGTGGTTCCCTCTATAATTCCAGCTATTCCAAAGCTGTTCTGCCCAGTCAGTGTTGTGGTCGGAGCCTTCCTGTGAGAGAGTTGAATTCCTATTTCGCTGATCAGGCTCAAAGTCTTCACTCCCCCTGACCCCAGTTACGTACCGACTATTTGGGGCTGATTGCCGCGACCTAAGGTCCGGTAAATCTCTGGTTTTCTTACCACTATGCTTGTAGCTAATAGTGATCCTTCGGTCCCCAGTGACCGGTAGCAATGTGCAGGACTCCCCCAAGCCAAAAGCACTTTTTAAATATTCCTTCCACTTTGCCCTTCGATTTGCTCGACTCTTAATAGATATCTCGGTCTGTCTTCCAGTGGGGCACAGCTCTGACTAGGCTGAGGTGAACTAGACCACCTGTACTAGCCTCCACTTTCTGAACTGCTAACAGGCTCAGACTGGACACGTCTCCTCTGTCCAAGGACAGGAAACTGACTGACTAAATCACTCCCTTCCACACCCCTGCTGGGTGTGTCCGAAGTGTACGTGATGTTATGAAGAGCCCTTAACTGTTACCTCTCCACTCATCCTCCTGGTATTGTGTACCAGGGCTACACATATATATATGTGTAGAGAGAGTATATATGCAGCAAAATCATCAAAGAGGCAGGAGAGGATCATCAGTATGGAGGCAAAAATTGCCTTCCTGCCATAATAGCAAACATCCTATCACTGATAATACAGATGCATAAATGGAGATACAAAAGACAAAAAGCTGCAAATATTCAATATGGAGGTGAAACCACCTTCCTGCTCGAATGAACAATTACACTGTCACTAATGGTGCATATGTATAGGCATAACTCAAAAAGCAGGTGGTAGAAGGAGATAATCAATATAGAGGTAAAGCTACCTTCATGGTACAATGAAGCAAATGCTAACAGCGCAGAGTAAATCCACCTTTCTGCTACATAGAGCTGAAGTGCTACCAATAACAATGCATACACATAGGCATATATAACCAGGACAGAGAGGACATTCAGACTTACTGAGAAAGAGCTGGAAGGTCTTTGCCTCCATACTGATGATCCTCTCCTGCCTCTTTGATGATTTTGCTGCATATATACTCTCTCTACACATATATATATATATATACACCATCAACTGGTCAGATGCTTTATGCACTGAACACTAACCTCAGAAACTTTTTGGTTATCATTATTGAGACACACTTTGTCTTTATGCTTGAGATCTCTTTGATACCTTATGCACTAGCTATTTAAACATCAATTTGTCTATACTGACCATATTCTATCTATGTATATATATTTGATAAATACTTATTGTCGTATATAGATCTTCAGTGGAGGTACTCAGATGCATATATTTATATCTACATATATATAAAAATCAGAGATCCATTCTGACTGTATGGATTGTCTACATTGCTGTACAAATTTGTTATATCATCATTATAACTGACTTGCTGATTAAGATTCGGATGCTGTTTTCTCCCTTTTATTT
>JARQOD010000002.1:81839149-81875091 GCA_033576555.1 Oophaga sylvatica | reverse complement strand
CACTTTAATATAAAGTAAGATCTGGAGGCAGATTCTCTGGGAGATCTGTGTCTGGCCCATAGATCTTAACAGTTCATTTGCATATTTAGAAAAACCTGGATTTCTCTGGAATAAGACATTGGATTGGGGAAATCAAGGTATCGTTTTATTCAGATTCCTATGTCCTGCATGCCGATATAGACGATTACCTTTAAGAACCCCTTTTAAAGAGTGTTAGAAAAATAAGGCTGCTTTCTTCCAAGAACAGCACCACACCTGTCCATTGCTAGTGTTTGGTATTGCACTTTGGCTCTGCTGAAATTATTGGGGTTGATCTCCAATAGCCAATATATGCACAGGTGTGGCAGTGTTCTAATCCTGGAAAACCCCAGTAAGGGCCAGTTCAGACCAATGTATACTATCTCTGTACACCATTGAATGCACATGCAGAGCACGGAGGCCCATTATAGCCAGTACATCTGGTTGATTTTCCACACTCACCGATGGTCTGCATGGAAAAAATTGCAGCATGTAATATTCTGATCTGTTTGTTTCTGCTCGGTACCAGAATTATACATTGAATGTAAAGGCAGCTCGGGCACCCGACCACAATGCAAATGAGCACATGAAGCTGGCCTGTTTTTTCAGTATGGCCATCAGAACTCGGCCTCAGACTTCGTTATAATATAGTATTAATGTTTTACTATGTAAGTTCCTGTATTTTCTCTTCTGATTACATATAAGTATTTTTGCATGCAGTATATGTACTGCTGAATGTAACAATGTGTAGCGCTTCAATGGATTGCATGAGTTTTTACCATAAAAGTAATCAAAACCTTAAACATCACATCTGTGCATACGGGTTGCGGTAAGGAGTATTGGCAATGAGGACTTGTTTTGAAGCAGGTTTAATTCGGAATACGATATGGAAACACACGAAAATCATTGGGTATCAAAACGGAAACATATGGTCATAAAAATGGTACTATTTAAATCATAATACCAGTAGGTATCGTTCATTCCTAGTCATATGTGCATGAGGACTTATGGGCGAAACTCAAAAAATTAAAAGAATTATTGGTCTAGGAAACTCATTGATGCTTCAACATTTCTAGTGGTTCTGAATGAAGGAGAAATGGACTAGATACAGATTGCAATTGCAAATGATGCAAGCATTGTTCTTCTCCCATCAATTGGAACCTGTCTATATACTCCGTAAGTGATTGATGGAAGAAAAAGGATGGCTCTACTGCTACATGTGATGCCAATACTACTTATTATTTATTTCTGCTGCCTTGCAGTACATGTAAAAAAGCTAACCCATGTGGAATCTTCTTTCTATATACTTCTAATTACTTTTAATATAGATACATAATGCTTTGTCTAATGCTTATGTCTTTGCTGTCTAACTTGCAAATAAAAATCCCAAAGAAGGCTTAATCAAAAAAGCTCATCCATAATTAATGAATAACCCAAAACAAAAATGGACCAAAGAGCAAATTATAGAAAAATGATATTCAAATTTTATTAATACAAAATGACATGTAGATGAAACAGTTTTTTATTATAAACCATAACAACAAGGGAATAAACGACACCTAGATACCACATCCAGATCGGGCTGATATACTTAATCAAAAAAATAAGATCACAACATAATATATAGACCCAAAAATGATATCCTAAAGGCAAGGAGGAAAAGAAGAGGGCAAAGGGAAAGCCCAAATCATTAAAGCCTATAAGTACACATAAGGAACCATAATGATCTCTCCTCTTAAAAGATAAGGATAATATATATAAAGTGCAAGTGCAATAAACGTGGTCAAAAAGCAGACCTACTGAAAAACACTTAAGTGTATAAAAAACAAATGAGGAGAGGCTCCTAATACAAATGTACAATTGTGAATCCACTGCCTAATATGGGGCAATAATAGAGTAAAAAATCATGTGACCATACATGTAAAGATATAATGTGAGAAACCAACCTCAATGGAATGTGGACAGGAGGGACCCCAACGTGCGTTTTGCAGTTGTGCTTCTTTGGGGGCTTTTTTCAGTAGGTCTGCTTTTTAACCATGTTTACTTGCACTTTATATATATTAACCTTATCTTTTATGAGGAGAGCTCATTATGGTTCCTTACGTGTATATGTGTACTTATAGGCTTCAATGATTTGGGCTTTCCCTTTGCTCTCTCCTTTTCCTCTTTTCCTCCTTGCTTTAAGGATATCATTTTTGGGTCTATATATTATATTGTGATCTTATTTTTTTAATTAAGTATACCAGCCGATCTAGATGTGGTATCTAGGTGACGTTTATTTCCTTGTTCTTATGGTTTATACTAAAAACTGTTTTATCTACATGTAATTTTGTATTAATAAAATTTGAATATCAATTTTCTATCATTTGCTCTTTGGTCCATTTTTGTTTTGAGTTATTCACTAACTTGCAAATAGAAAGCAGGACAATGCTTTATGTACAGTATATCTACATATTATATCACACAATCAGTGACTATATTAAGACAGGCAATTTTGGCTCCAATCTTAATAAATTTGATACATGTTACACCAGTGTGCACTTTATTAAGAGGGACAAACATTTTAATGTATTCTGCACAATTCTTACAATGTGTTTTCCACAGAAGATAAAGTCTAACACTTCCACTAATAGCAGTCCACTTTTTAGAAAAGTGGTATGAGCAGTGGAAAAAGCAAAAAATGATGTAAATTATGGACCAAAAACAGCATGCCCCATCATTCGTAACTTTATTCCAGAGAATGGATGCAGGGGCAATGATAAATGTGTACAATGTCTACTTTGGGGGGAAAAAGATCTATAAGAAATCATGCAAATTAGCACTGTAGGAGAACAAAAGCAAATGCCATGTTGTAGAGGTAGCCAACCCTAAGTCAATGTCTGTTCTTTTATGGAACCATGCAAGTTAACTAGGTGTTAGGCGCTGGGATTCTCCCTCTGCTCAGGATGGATCATAGGCGCTGGCTAGCCGCTGCAAGTCCTGCTCAGCATAGACGTTGGTCCCAGTGTCTTGCTCAGGCTCATGGTGTACCTTTGGTTTTTGCTGGCCCTCCTGTCAAGTCAATGGTAACCAGTGTTATACAGGTGCAGCCCCACGTCCTGGAGTTTAAGTCCAGAGATCACTGTACTGGGCATGTCCGTGATGTGGTGTCTTCCTATTGGTGGTCGGATGTCAGCTTCTCCAGTGATGTGACAGCTCCGGATTTGCCAGTGGACGATGTCAGCATGAGTGTTTAGTGTGTAGCTTTGGGTATAAAAGTCTCCCAGCGGCGCACTTGGGTTCGCTAGTATCATTTATGGTCGGTGTGTGTGAGTGGATACGCTACCACTCTGTATGCACGTGTGTGTGGTTAGTTATCACCTGAGTTTTTAGCCTCTTAGGCCTCTTTCACACATCAGTTTTTCGCCGTCAGGCGAGATCCGGCAGTTTTTGAAAAAAGTATCCTTTTTTTTTTACCGCCGGATTAGTTTTTTTCTCATTGACATGCATTAGCGCCGGATCGCGCCACATGTCATTGCATTTCGTCCGTTTTCTGCCGGATCCGTCATAGATTTTAATTCCGGCGGCCGGACAGGATGCATCATGTAACATTTTTTTTTTCTGCCGGAAACAACAGATAGCGCCTGAAGCGGCACGTCAGGCTTGGTCATACAATACAAGTCTATGGGTGCCGGATCAGGCATAGGACTAATCCGGCCACCAGACTCCATTTTCTTCATCTACGCATGCCTGGAAGCCGAAAACCAAGGTCTCTCTCTCTCTCTCTCCGTGCCAGACATGCGTACAATACATTTTCCGGGTTAAAAAGTTCACGACGGATCCGGCTGAAAACCGGATCCGGCACATCAGTTTTTTACAATCTACGCAGGATCCGTCTTTTTAGAAATTGGACGGATTGTGCCTGATTGCATAAAAATGATGTGTGAAAGAGGCCTTAGGGTTTTTTCTTCCAGTTGGCTTAGCATCTGTCTCGTTCATGTGTGCGGTTAGCACAGTGGAGTTACAGAGCAAGATCCAACCAAAGAGCTGTGCTCCCCTGTGAAGTCAACAGAGTTTTGTAGCTAGCGTCTTTTTCTTTTTTTCTTTAGACTCAGCATCTTTTTCGGCCATGTGTGCGATTGGCACGGGTCAGTTTCAGAGCGAGCTCAATCCTTTATCTCTACCTCTCTGTGAAGCTAATAGAGCTGAATACTGTGCGTTCTGTTCATACTGCGTGGAGTTACCGCACTCGTATTAAGGGGAATGCTCACTGTTTAGTTCCGTCATTGTTCACATTGGCTGCAGGTTACATCTCTGCACGGTGGACCCCAAGTTGCGATCGCACTTCATTATTTATTTTATTTAGTGCGATCCGCCAACCCTAAAACTAGGGATCATAGGTAAACCAGAATCTCATCCACAGACAGCAAAACTCAAATTTTACAATGGTAAGGAGCAAGCGCCTCGAGACAACTGTCTGTGGATTAGTTTCTAGCTTTTCTCTAATCTGGTTGCAAAGCTCCTTGAAGGGTCAGACATTAACCTATAGCAAAAATCAAAAACTCGGCACTCAACGTGATCAAGCAAATTTTTAATGGTGTCCACAAAGTAACAAACGGAAACGTTTCGGTCCTAATAGCGGACCTTCATCAGTCACCGTTAAAGTTTGTGGGTGGACCCATGAAATCACTTCATGACTTAATCTTAGAAGAGCCGGAAGCTGTGTGTCGTGTCGGGCAGCATGGGGACGTGGTATCCACCGCTAGTCCAAGCTGCCTTACATTAGGACCGAAATGTTTTCGTTTGTTACTTTGTGGACACCATTAAAAATGTGCTTGATCACGTTAAGTTTAGTGCCGCGTTTTTGATTTATTGATATTACGGTGTGGGAACCTACTCCTGCACCTTTCTACGGCTATGCACATGCCTATGTTTCTACATTAACCTATAGCAGACCTGGACAAACTGTGGCCCACAAGCCTCATTCGGCCAGGAGCTATTCTTGTCTAGCCCAGAAACAATTCTGTACCATGTGCCCCCACCTGGTGTCTTGATTTCAACAGTATTTGTAATCTCTGAAAGCAGATACCGTTAAACACAATGGTGGAGAATGGAGCCATAGTCTCCCTCTTCCACCATTTAGCCTGTGCATCTGAGTCTCGGCACAGCAGGCGCCACAATCTCACTAGATTGTGCCTGCTGTGCAGAGCCTCAGTCCACATCTGCAGAATGGGACTCTGAGTATTTTTTATTTAGTGTCTGTCAGTACATATGTGGGGAAACTGGTGTCACGGGTGTGTCGCGGCGGAGATCGTCGCGATTGCACACCCTGACTTCGCACAGCTGAGTTTCTGGTGCTGGGTGTTTTTCGGCACTGAGGGAGTTAATTCTTTCTCTCTCGGTGCTGGGCTGACCAGCCTCGCCCATCTGCGATTGATGTTTTGTTAATTAGCTTCCTTCTTATACCTGTTGTGAATGGGTTTGAGATGAGTTCTGAGCAGAGGCTCCCTCTGGTGGTTACAAGCGGTACTAGTGAGGATTGGGAATCAGGTGTTACTGATTGGTCTTATTTAAGGGAATCATTTTCCCATCAGGGTTGCCGGTGATCAATTGTTCTGGTCTGAATCCTTCTTTCCAGTTTCCCTTGTAGCCTGCTGTGTCGTGTCTGCATCTCCTGCTATCAGATAAGACAATTTCTTATTTTGTGTTTTTGCTATATTTTTGCATTTTGTCCTGCACTTCTGTGGGGGCCTTCTGGGTCCCCTCCGGGGGCTTTTGCCCTCTCAGTTTAGTCCAGCCACTGTGTTTTGTACTTTTGCTTTTTGCAGTTTTTTCAGTGGCTGCTGTTTTTGTTACACCAGAGAACTAATTTAGGTGGTAGAGGTCGTGTGATCTCAGGTGATTTTGAAATTAGTAGAGTTGGTGTTTTTCAGGGTTTTCTGGGATTGCAGTAAGTACCCTTCCTGTCCTTTTCTATTTAGATAGTTTGGGCCCCAGCGTTTGCTCATACTATTTTCTTTCTGTGTCAGTATTTCCTCTTGTCTAACCGCCATTACATGTTTGGGGGCTTTCTATTGTCTTTGGGGTTCTGCTCCGGGGCAGATAGCTTTCCTATTTCTATCTTTAGGTGTAGTTAGTTTCTCAGGCTGTGACGAGGCGTCTAGGACCATCGTAGGAACGCTCCACGGCTGCCTCTAGTTGCGGTGGTTAGTCAGGGTACTGCAATCTCATAGATTCCAACTGCTCTGGTGTATTTCCTTTTTTACCTGCACTCCTCAGCTACCGTAACATAACAGTATCACCGGCCACAGAAAAATTGTATGGTACTCACAGAAGGGAAAAAATATTTTGAAGGAAGAAAAGTTGTCAGAGATATTTTTCTGTTTGTTGCATTTTTTTTTTTTTTTTTTTTTTTTTTTTTTTCCCTCTGTATCTCTGGGTGCTGGGGAGGATTTTTTCTCCCAATGGAGTTTGCACAGTTGTCTGGCCGTGTGGATCAGCTTGCCACTGAGGTTCGGAGTATTGCTATCTATCTTGCTGGGTTGCCTGTTGTGGAACCTAGGATCCCCATGCCAGATTTGTTTTCAGGGGATCGAGCTAAGTTTCAGAATTTCAAAAATAATTGTAAATTGTTTCTTGCCTTAAAATCTAAGTCCTCAGGAAACGCAGCGCAGCAGGTTCAAATTGTCATCTCTCTCCTGCGCGGCGATCCTCAGGATTGGGCTTTTTCCCTCACACCTGGGGATCCTGTTTTGAGTGATGTTGATGCATTTTTTCAGGCTTTGGGGTTATTGTACGATGAGCCTAATGTCACTGATCAAGCTGAAAAAGCCTTGTTGGCATTAAATCAGGGGCTTGATGACGCTGAGTTATACTGTCAGAGATTCCGTAGGTGGGCAGTCCTGACCAAATGGAATGACGACGCTTTGGCGGCCCTTTTCCGGAAGGGTCTGTCGGATAATGTAAAGGATGTTATGGTGGGATTCCCTGTCCCCTCTGGTCTCAATGATTCTATGTCATTAGCGATTCAAATTGACAGACGTTTGCGTGAGCGGAGAAGTATGCGTGGAGTGGTGTTGCCTTGTGAGCCAGCTGCTGAGCCCATGCAGTGTGATGGAGTGGTGTCTGGGGCACAGCGTCATGAGTTTCGAAAGCGCAATGGGTTATGTTTCTACTGTGGTGATGCCTCTCATGCTATTTCAGTCTGCCCTAAGCGGGGAAGACGTTTTGCACGCTCAGTTGTCTTGGGTAGTGTTCAGACTAAGTTTTTATTAACTGTCACTCTGATATGCTCTCTGTCCTCATTTTCTGCTCAGGCTTTCGTTGATTCTGGAGCAGCTATTAACCTGATGGATTATGATTTTGCTAAACGTTGTGGATTTCCCTTGATACCCCTACAGAAGTCTATTCCCCTACTGGGGATCGATTCTACCCCTTTGGCTGAGAATAAACCCCAGTTTTCTACTCAGGTGATAATGAGGGTTGAACCTGATCACCAGGAGTGCTGCAAATTTTTGGTTCTATATAATCTGCATGACATTATCGTGCTGGGTTTCCCTTGGTTACAGTCTCATAATCCTGTTTTGGATTGGAAATCTGTGTCTGTAACCAGTTGGGGCTGCCAATGTGTTAATACCAACACTCCTGTTTTTTCTGCCTCCCCCAGGCTGAGGATGTTCCTGACTTTTTGTTTGATTTTTCTGATGTGTTTAGCGAAAGTAAATCTGCATCCTTACCTCCCCATAGGAGCTATGACTGCGCTATTGAATTAGTGCCAGGTAGTAAATTCCCTAAGGGTCGCCTTTTTAACTTGTCTGTACCTGAACATGACGCTATGCGGTCTTATATCAAGGAATCATTGGAGAAGGGTCATATCAGACCATCCTCTTCACCCTTAGGTGCCGGTTTTTTCTTTGTGGCCAAAAAGATGGTTCATTAAGGCCGTGTATTGATTATCGTCTCTTGAACAATATTACTGTGAAATATCAATACCCGTTACCCTTGATTTCTGACCTGTTTTCCAGGGTGAAAAACGCTACTTGGTTTACCAAGCTTGACCTCAGGGGGGCGTATAACCTTATTCGCATTAAGCACGGGGATGAATGGAAGACGGCATTTAACACCCCTGAAGGGCATTTTGAGTACCTTGTGATGCCCTTTGGGCTCACTAATGCTCCTTCCGTCTTCCAGTCCTTCATGAATGACATTTTCAGGGATTTTGTGGACAAGTTTCTGATTGTTTATTTGGATGATATCTTGATTTTTTCTAATGACTGGGACTCTCATGTGAAACATGTTCGAACTGTATTCCAGATTTTGAGAGAGAATGCACTGTATGTGAAGGGATCAAAGTGTCTTTTTGGCGTACAGAAGATCTCATTTCTGGGATTCATTTTGTCCCCATCTGTTATTGAAATGGACCCGGTCAAGGTTCAGGCCATCTGTGATTGGGTCCAACCTACTTCATTAAAGGCTCTTCAGAGATTTTTGGGTTTTGCCAATTTTTATCGTAAATTTATTGGTAATTTCTCTGTTGTTGTTGAACCATTGACTGATTTGACCAGAGGGGTTCTGATGTGGTGGGTTGGCCTCCTGGGGCAGTCTCTGCGTTTCAGGAACTTAGGCAGAGATTCACTTCTGCTCCTGTTCTACGGCAGCCTGATGTTTCTCTGCCATTTCAGGTGGAGGTTGATGCCTCTGAAATTGGGGCAGGTGCCGTTTTGTCCCAAAAAGATCCAGAGACCTCTAAAAGTAACCCTTGTGCCTTTTTCTCTCGAAAATTTTCTCCTACTGAACGTAATTATGACGTGGGTAATCGGGAGTTATTGGCCATGAAGTGGGCTTTTGAAGAGTGGAGACATTGGCTGGAGGGAGCCAAACATCAGGTGGTGGTCCTTACGGACCATAAGAATCTGGTCTATCTGGAATCTGCCAAGCGACTCAATCCTAGACAGGCCAGGTGGGCCTTGTTTTTCACACGTTTTAATTTTGTGGTTTCCTTTCTTCCTGGCACTAAGAATGTTAAGGCGGATGCCCTCTCGAGGAGTTTCCTTGCGGACTCTCCTGAGCTATCTGATCCCTCTGTTATTTTGAAGGAGGGTGTAGTTCTTTCCGCCATCTCGCCTAATTTGAGACTTGCTCTGGAGGGGTGTCAGGAGGATAGGCCCGAGCGCTGCCCTGTTGGAAAATTGTTTGTCCCGGACCAATGGAAAAAGAGTGTGATGTCTGAGATTCATTGTTCCGCATTGGCTGGGCATCCCGGAATTTTTGGTACCAGAGACTTGGTTAGTCGGTCCTTTTGGTGGCCTACCTTGTCTCGCGATGTCAGGGAATTTGTGCAGTCCTGCGGGACTTGCTCTCGCTCCAAGCCTTGCTCTCGCTCTAGTGGTTTGTTGATGCCTTTGCCTGTGCCCAAGAGACCATGGACCCATATCTCTATGGATTTATTTCCGATCTTCCTGTTTCTCAGAGAATGACCACCATCTGGGTAATTTGTGATAGGTTTTCCAAAATGATACATCTTGTGCCATTACCTAAGTTGCCTTCCTCCTCTGAATTGGTGCCGTTGTTCCTTCAGCACGTGGTTCGTTTACACGGCATTCCTGAGAACATTGTGTCTGACAGAGGAGTCCAGTTTGTTTCCAGATTTTGGAGGACTTTTTGTTCTAAACTGGGTGTTCAATTGTCTTTCTCCTCGGCATTTCATCCTCAGACCAATGGTCAAACTGAGAGAACAAACCAGACATTGGAGACTTATCTAAGATGCTTTGTGTCTGCTGATCAGGATGACTGGGTCTCTTTTTTGCCTTTGGCTGAGTTTGCTCTTAATAATAGGGCTAGTTCTGCCACTTTGATGTCTCCGTTTTTCTGTAATTCTGGGTTTCACCCTCGATTTTCTTCAGGACAGACGGAGGCTTCTGTCTGTCCGGGTGTTGACTCTGTTGTTGAGCGTATGCAGCAGATTTGGGACCAGGTAGTGGAGAGGTTGTCCCTCTCTCAGAGAGGGCCCAGCGGTTTGCTAACCGGCATGGGACTGATGGTCCTCGGTTTGAAGTGGGGGACTTGGTCTGGTTGTCCTCGAGGAATATTCCTATGAGAGTGGCATCTCCTAAATTTAAGCCTAGGTTCATTGGACCTTATGAGATCATGGAGATTATTAATCCTGTTTCTTTTCGTTTGCTTCTTCCAGGGACATTTAAGATCCATGAACGTGTTCCACAAGTCCTTGTTGAAGAGGTTTGTTGAGCCAGTGGTTCCTGCTGCTGTGCCTCCTGACCCTGTTTTGGTTGAGGGCAATCTGGAGTATGTGGTTGAGAAAATATTGGATTCTCGTTTTTCTAGACGAAGACTCCAGTATTTGGTTAAATGGAGAGGTTATGGTCAGGAAGATAATTCTTGGGTGTTTGCTTCGGACATCCATGCTAGGAGACTTATCCGTGCGTATCATAGAACTCATCCTGACCGACCTGGTTGCTCAAATGAGGGTTCGGTGACCCCTCCTCAAGGGGGGGTACTGTTGTGAATGGGTTTGAGATGAGTTCTGAGCAGAGGCTCCCTCTGGTGGTTACAAGCGGTACTAGTGAGGGATTGGGAATCAGGTGTTACTGATTGGTCTTATTAAGGGAATCATTTTCCCATCAGGGTTGCCGGTGATCAATTGTTCTGGTCTGAATCCTTCTTTCCAGTTTCCCTTGTAGCCTGCTGTGTCGTGTCTGCATCTCCTGCTATCAGATAAGACAATTTCTTATTTTGTGTTTTTGCTATATTTTTGCATTTTGTCCTGCACTTCTGTGGGGGCCTTCTGGGTCCCCTCCGGGGGCTTTTGCCCTCTCAGTTTAGTCCAGCCACTGTGTTTTGTACTTTTGCTTTTTGCAGTTTTTTCAGTGGCTGCTGTTTTTTGTTACACCAGAGAACTAATTTAGGTGGTAGAGGTCGTGTGATCTCAGGTGATTTTGAAATTAGAGAGTTGGTGTTTTCAGGGTTTTCTGGGATTGCAGTAAGTACCCTTCCTGTCCTTTTCTATTTAGATAGTTTGGGCCCCAGCGTTTGCTCATACTATTTTCTTTCTGTGTCAGTATTTCCTCTTGTCTAACCGCCATTACATGTTTGGGGGCTTTCTATTGTCTTTGGGGTTCTGCTCCGGGGCAGATAGCTTTCCTATTTCTATCTTTAGGTGTAGTTAGTTTCTCAGGCTGTGACGAGGCGTCTAGGACCATCGTAGGAACGCTCCACGGCTGCCTCTAGTTGCGGTGGTTAGTCAGGGTACTGCAATCTCATAGATTCCAACTGCTCTGGTGTATTTCCTTTTTTACCTGCACTCCTCAGCTACCGTAACATAACATATACCTGCTGGTCTGCTGGGGAAGTTGCCGGTGAAAGCATTCATTCAGACCAGCAGAGCGGATCGTTTCTGAGAAGACTTAAGCTAAGAGTGCCTGTTGTGGTTTTTCCTCTCCTCGCTTATTGTTTATCTCCTTAACCTTTTGTGTTCCTCTGTAGTGGAAGTGTTGTATGCAAGGCTGTGTTTTCTTTACCCCTTGTCTGTCTCGTTTGTCTTAGACTGTGTGTAAGCTGTGACCTGCCCATTCCCTGTGGTAGTAATCAGGGTCCTTCTCAGGACTAGATTACAGTGGTCAGGGATCTACAGGAGACAGGGTTACGCTGGCGGCCTGACCTCTGTACCATTAACAGTATCTCCAGGTAGAGGGACTAGTCAGAACCCCAGTTCAGGGTCAGCATAGACCCCGGTCCACCTCTATCCAGAGACAGCGTGACACGTACACAGTATTGACCCACAATACATAGGATATTATGTCAGGTAAGACATTGCTGGCAGATACTATGTATACATGTTGATTTTCTCTATTATATGAAATTTAGAATGATGTCACATTAGATATAGGTTGCTATCTTTGAATATATCTGTTATACGTCGTGACATTTTCACCGGCCCACTCTAAAGATTCTCCCCAGCCACCATGGATCCAGTAGCCCATTTAGCTCAGCAGTTGCAGAGTTTGTCCATGGAGCTGACGGACGTTAAATCCAAGGTTTTGTACCCCCGGGAGCAAACCAGATTTGAACCTAAAGTAGCTCTCCCGGACAGGTTCACTGGTGGGCGGGACAAAATTTTTTACCTTCGGGAGGCATGTAATTTATTTTCCCGCCTTGCGGCCTCGGTCCTCGGGGGGAGTGAGATCAGAGGGTGGGAATTGTCATTCGGGCTCTTTACAGGGACCTCAATCATGGGTCGTTCTCTTTCCTCGGGCTCCCCGGCTCTCCGTCAGTAGATCCGATTTTTTTACAGCCCTGGTTGTCGTACTATGTTGACCGGATCGGGTTTCCCTTGCTAAACGAAGTTACGTTAGGGGTTTCAAGCTGGGTTCGTCCGGGGGGAATTTCTTCTAGTTCCTAGGTGTGGCCAGTATACTCAGGGGAATGACCAGGCTCTTAAGACCATTTGTCAAGGATTAGCTGACAATTAAAGATGTGTTGCTCAGTATGATCTCTACCCCTCACTAGAGTATTTCCTTTTTTACCTGCACTCCTCAGCTACCGTAACATAACATATACCTGCTGGTCTGCTGGGGAAGTTGCGTGAAAGCATTCATTCAGACCAGCAGAGCGGATCGTTTCTGAGAAGACTTAAGCTAAGAGTGCCTGTTGTGGTTTTTCCTCTCCTCGCTTATTGTTTATCTCCTTAACCTTTTGTGTTCCTCTGTAGTGGAAGTGTTGTATGCAAGGCTGTGTTTTCTTTACCCCTTGTCTGTCTCGTTTGTCTTAGACTGTGTGTAAGCTGTGACCTGCCCATTCCCTGTGGTAGTAATCAGGGTCCTTCTCAGGACTAGATTACAGTGGTCAGGGATCTACAGGAGACAGGGTTACGCTGGCGGCCTGGACCTCTGTACCATTAACAGTATCTCCAGGTAGAGGGACTAGTCAGAACCCCAGTTCAGGGTCAGCATAGACCCCGGTCCACCTCTATCCAGAGACAGCGTGACACGTACACAGTATAGACCCACAATACATAGGATATTATGTCAGGTAAGACATTGCTGGCAGATACTATGTATACATGTTGATTTTTCTATTATATGAAATTTAGAATGATGTCACATTAGATATAGGTTGCTATCTTTGAATATATCTGTTATACGTCGTGACATTTTCACCGGCCCACTCTAAAGATTCTCCCCAGCACCATGGATCCAGTAGCCCATTTAGCTCAGCAGTTGCAGAGTTTGTCCATGGAGCTGACGGACGTTAAATCCAAGGTTTTGTACCCCGGGAGCAAACCAGATTTGAACCTAAAGTAGCTCTCCCGGACAGGTTCACTGGTGGGCGGGACAAATTTTTTACCTTCCGGGAGGCATGTAAATTATATTTTCGGCTGCGGCCTCGGTCGTCGGGGAGTGAAGATCAGAGGGTGGGAATTGTCATCTCGCTCTTACAAGGGGACCCTCAATCCTGGGCGTTCTCTCTTCCTCCGGGCTCCCCGGCTCTCCAGTCAGTAGATCGATTTTTTACAGCCCTGGGTCTGGTATATGATGACCCGGATCGGGTCTCCCTTGCTGAAACGAAGTTACGTAAGATACAACAGGGAGATCGTCCGGCAGAGGAATTTTCTTCAGAGTTCCGTAGGTGGGCCACGATACTCAGTGGAATGACCCGGCTCTTAAGAGCCAGTTTTGTCAAGGATTATCTGACAAATTAAAAGATGTGTTGGCTCAGTATGATTCTCCCCCGTCACTGGAGGCCGCTATGGCTCTTGCTATTCGCATTGATAGACGGCTTCGGGAGAGGTGTGGGTAACTCCGCCCCCTGTGATGACTCCACCTCCTTCTAAAGTCCCTAATATTGAGGTTCCCCTGGTTTGTTCGAGGAACCTATGCAGTTGGAGGGACATCATTTCCGAGGGAGGGGATCGGCGGTGCGCCCAAAACAAGAAGGTGTTTCTTCTGCGGGAGAAGGGACATTTTATTGAGGGGTGTCCATCCCTTACTGTACTGAGCAAGAGTCGCCGGAAAACTATTAATCCCAGGTTGTGTGGTGGACGACAATCTGGGAGTATGTATTTCGTCCCCAAGTCCGTCTCAGTTTCTCGTACCAGCGGAGGTGGTGGTAGGTACGAGAACTGAGAGGATTTCTGTTCTTCTGGATAGTGGGGCCGCGGCTAATCTGGTGGACGCTCGGTTTGCCCAGGTGCAAGGTATGCAACTGAGTGTATTGGCCAAACCTATCCCTATATTCTCTATTGACGCCAGGCCTCTCGGTGAAGGTAGCTTTGTGCAAGCCGTGCATAACATAGACCTTCGAGTGGGGGCAATACATAAAGAACTATTGTCTTGTTATGTGTTGGAGGGCCTTCCCACTCCTATTGTGTTGGGACTTCCTTGGTTAACTAAACATAACCCAGTTATTCATTGGCAATCCAGAGAGATAAGCCAGTGGGGTGAATTTTGCAATAGTAACTGCATGAACACGGTCATCGGTGCGGTCGTGCCTAGAACCTTACCTCCTTTTCTGGAGGACTTTGAGGATGTGTTTTCAGAGGAAGGGTGTCAAGAATTACCTCCTCATCGCGCATATGACTGTGCTATAAAATTGCTTCCTGATGCTAAGTTATCAAAATCTAGGTTATATAACCTTTCTGGTCCTGAGAGGCAGCTATGAAGGATTACATTTCGGAAAGTCTGGCCAAGGGGCATATTAGACCTTCATCTTCCCCAGTGGCCGCGGGGTTCTTCTTTGTGAAGAAAAAAGATGGAGGCCTACGCCCTTGCCTGGATTTCCGTGAGCTTAATCGGATTACGGTCCGAGATCCGTATCCGCTCCCACTTATTCCTGATCTCTTCAATCAGATTGTGGGCGCCAAATGGTTCTCTAAGTTGGATCTCAGGGGGGCGTATAATCTGATTAGGATAAAGGAGGGGGATGAGTGGAAGACGGCGTTTAACACTCCGGAGGGACATTATGAGAACCTTGTCATGCCTTTCGGTCTGACTACTGCCCCGGCGGTGTTTCAACATTTTGTTAATGACATCTTTCGCCACCTAGTGGGACAGTTTGTTGTCATTTATCTAGATGACATCTTAATTTACTCGCCGGATCTTGTGTCTCATCAGGAGCATGTGAGACAAGTGTTGCAGATCTTGCGAGATAATAAACTGTACGCCAAATGGGAGAAGTGTGTATTCGCTGTACAAGAACTTCAGTTTTTAGGATTCTTGGTGTCAGCCTCCGGTTTCCGTATGGACCCTGGGAAAGTGAAGGCTGTGCTTGAATGGGATCGGCCAGAGGATCTTAAAGCACTGCAGCGTTTCCTGGGGTTTGCTAACTACTACCGGAAATTTATTCGTAATTTCTCATCTGTGGCAAACCTCTCACTGACATGACAAAAAAAGGGACGGATTTTTCTAGGTGGTCTGACAAAGCTTGTCAAGCATTTTCCTCCTTGAAAAAATGTTTTGCTTCAGCACCCATACTCATCCAACCTGATGCATCACAACCGTTCATTGTGGAGGTAGACGCATCTGACGTAGGAGTGGGTGCGGTATTATCTCAAGGTCCGTCCCCTGGTAAATGGCATCCGTGCGCTTTCTTCTCTAAAAAATTGTCGTCCGCCGAGAGGAATTATGATGTCGGCAATAGGGAACTCTTGGCCATTAAGTTGGCTTTTGAAGAGTGGCGTCACTTTTTGGAGGGGGCAGTCCACCCGGTCACCGTCATTACTGATCACAAGAACCTGCTGTATTTAGAGTCTGCAAAACGTCTGAATTCCAGACAAGCTAGATGGTCGTTGTTTTTTACCAGGTTTAATTTTGTCGTCACATATCGTCCTGGGTCAAAAAATGTAAAGGCTGATGCCTTATCTCGTAGTTTCCCGGGGGCCGGGAAGACGGAGGACCCGGTTCCTATTCTTCAGGAGGGAGTTGTGGTGTCGGCTGTATGCTCTGAGCTTGAGGAGGAGGTATTGGAGGCTCAGGGGGACGTCCCTGTAGGACCTCCAGGGAAACTGTTTGTTCCAGATCAGTTAAGACAAAAGGTTATCGAGGCACATCATAATTCTGCTTTGGCAGGACACCCAGGGAGTAAAGCAACTGTAGATCTCGTTTCTCGCCGGTTTTGGTGGCCTAACTTAAATAAAGAGGTGGTAACTTTTGTCGCGTCCTGTGGGGTATGTGCGCGCTCTAAGACCCCACATACCCGTCCGTCTGGGGCCCTTTTACCGTTGAAAATCCCGGAGCGTCCATGGACCCATCTGTCTATGGACTTCATTACGGACCTTCCTCCGTCTTCAGGTAAAACTGTCATACTAGTTGTAGTTGACAGGTTCAGCAAAATGGCACATTTTATTGCTCTTCCTGCTCTTCCTAATGCTAAAACTCTGGCGCAGGTGTTCATTGGGGATATTGTGAGACTTCACGGGTTACCTTCCGATGTGGTGTCGGATCGAGGGTCTCAGTTTGTGTCCAAATTCTGGAAGGCATTTTGTTCTCGTCGGGGGATGCAGTTGTCATTTTCTTCGGCTTTTCATCCGCAGACTAATGGTCAGACAGAGCGTCTGAATCAGAGCTTAGAGACATATCTCCGGTGTTTTGTCTCAGAGAACCAAGAGGACTGGTCTTCTTTCTTGCCTCTGGCAGAGTTCGCGCTTAACAATAGGCGGAGCGAGTCCACTGGTAAGTCCCCGTTTTTTGGGGCATATGGTTTTCACCCCCAGTTTTGTACTTTCAATGGGGGGGGCTCTTCTGGGGTTCCTGAGGAGGAACGATTTTCGTCGTCACTTGCTTCAGTGTGGAGAGGAGTGCTTAATAATCTGAGCACTATGGGGAACCGATACAAACGTATGGCTGATAGGAGGAGAGTGTCTGGTCCGGACCTAAGTGTGAACGATCTGGTATGGTTGTCTACCAAGAATATAAAACTTAAGGTTCCCTCCTGGAAACTGGGTCCCAGATTCATCGGGCCATACAGGATCAGTTCAATAGTTAATCCGGTGGCTTTCCGTCTTGACCTCCCTCCTACATTTAAAATCCACAATGTGTTCCACAAATCGTTGCTTAAGAGGTACGTGGCACCAGTTATACCGTCACCTCTACCTCCTCCTCCAGTGGTGGTCAATGGTAATTTGGAGTTTCAGGTATCGAAGATCATTGACTCACGTCTGAATCGCCGGTCCCTTCAGTACCTTGTTCATTGGAGGGGGTATGGTCCTGAGGAGAGGATGTGGGTTTCTGCGTCGGATATTAACGCAGACCGTTTGGTTCGGGCCTTCCACACTACTAACCCAGATAGACCAGGCCCTGAGGGTCCAGAGGCCCCTCGTAGAAGGGGGGGTACTGTCACGGGTGTGTCGCGGCGGAGATCGTCGCGATTGCACACCCTGACTTAACACAGCTGAGTTTCTGGTGCTGGGTGTTTTTCGGCACTGAGGGAGTTAATTCTTTCTCTCTCGGTGCTGGGCTGACCAGCCTCGCCCAGCTGCGATTGATGTTTTGTTAATTAGCTTCCTTCTTATACCTGCTGGTCTGCTGGGAAGTTGCCGGTGAAAGCATTCATTCAGACCAGCAGAGCGGATCGTTTCTGAGAAGACTTAGGCTAAGAGTGCCTGTTGTGGTTTTTCCTCTCCTCGCTTATTGTTTATCTCCTTAACCTTTTGTGTTCCTCTGTAGTGGAAGTGTTGTATGCAAGGCTGTGTTTTCTTTACCCCTTGTCTGTCTCGTTTGTCTTAGACTGTGTGTAAGCTGTGACCTGCCCATTCCCTGTGGTAGTAATCAGGGTCCTTCTCAGGACTAGATTACAGTGGTCAGGGATCTACAGGAGACAGGGTTACGCTGGCGGCCTGGACTTCTGTACCATTAACAGTATCTCCAGGTAGAGGGACTAGTCAGGACCCCAGTTCAGGGTCAGCATAGACCCCGGTCCACCTCTATCCAGAGACAGCGTGACACGTACACAGTATTGACCCACAATACATAGGATATTATGTCAGGTAAGACATTGCTGGCAGATACTATGTATACATGTTGATTTTCTCTATTATATGAAATTTAGAATGATGTCACATTAGATATAGGTTGCTATCTTTGAATATATCTGTTATACGTCGTGACAACTGGGCAGCATTATGCTATGTGTGGAACTTTGTGGGTATCATCCTGGCATGCTGTAAGGGCATCATACTGTGTGTATGGGAGTGCAGCTGGGGTATCATACTATCTGGCGCGCTGTAGGGGCATCATACTGTGTGGGGGAGCTGTTGATCAAGGTACATCTATACAATATATACAGTATACCTAAGGCTAAATAACAGGAGCAGTGTGATAAAAAGCAGTAAACTATATGGCTATGATCAGCTGCTACTAGTAAAAATAAACTTTACAATGAGCCTTATCATGACATGTATTACCAGTAGCAGTCAATATACTTTTATTCTGCTCAATATTAAGCTATAAAAATTAATATAAAGTAATGCTGACATAATATTATTGAGTAAAAATGAAGTTCAGCATGTTGGTCCGACTGTCCACAACAGTTATAGTATCTCATATGACCCCTTAGAAAAATGAATTTCCCACCTCTGACTGGAGGGTTAGCTACCTCCATTAGGCGAAACATAGTTTTTGATTTTTTTTACATTTTGAGAGCTAATTTGCATATAATGTCTCCTGATTAGAGTTGAGCGATACTTTCCGATATCCAAAAGTATCGGAATCGGAATGGTATCGCCGATACCATTAAAATATCGGCGATACCCGATACCGATACCGGAAGTCCCATGTAAGTCTATGGGAACAAAATATCGTAACTAAAAAAACCCCATTCTTTCCTTGTAAACACTAAATATACACACATAGAATACATATATATATATATATATACATGTCATTGTGACATATATATATACATATATGTATAGTTTATACACTTCTACATAGTAAAATATCCTCTGATTCAATTGCCGGGTAAAGCCGGCTTCTGTGAAAAGACAGAAGCACCTGACATGAAATGACACTTGGTGTACATAGGGTTAACCATGTCTTTTCATGTCCTTTGCTATCTGATTTGCACAAACAATTAAATCAGTCTATGTGTGCAAAATTTCACACCTGTAGGGGTTAATTAAAGGTGTAAATTCGTTGTAAAAAAAACGGACTTTTTTGCTACGAATTTACACCTGTAGCGGTGGCGAATGGGTTAATAAGGGGTTAAAATGACCTTGCAATTGAAAGGTCACTTTAAGCCAGGTTAATAATTGAGAGCTGTCAATTAGACAACTATCAATTATTAATCCTATTGTATGAAAGAAAAATCAAACACACACACTTTAATAAAAAAGAAGTTTAATGAAATAATCACACAGTTTTTGACCATATTTTATTTACCTGCTAAAACCATTTCCTGTAATAAAAATAAAATAATAAAGCAAAATTATTCTTACCAATCCGATGCACAGTCAGGTCCCACGGTGTAATCCTTCAGAAAGGGTTAATGTTTACTGCAGGGACCGCAGCTAATGCTGCAGCCTCACAGTAAACCCCCAAATGAATGAGTTCCTCTCCTGGCTGACAGGAGAGGAAGTGGAAAGCTTAATTGATTGCTTTCCACTTTCACTTCAGGTCAGCCAGGGACACCATCAGTGACGTCAGAGGGAACTGATTAACAAAAATAGGGGTTCCCTTCGAAAAAAAAATGGCGTGGGGTCCCCCCTATTTTTGTTAACCAGCCAGATGAAGCAGACCGCTGAGGCCTGGATTTTCAGGCTGTTAAGGAGCCAAGATCCATGGACCTTGCCAGCCTGATAATACCAGGCCACAGCAGTCTGCATATCTTGGCTGATTAACAAAAATAGGGGATCCCCTCGAAAAAAAAATGGCGTGTGGTCCCCCCTATTTTTGTTAACCAGCCAAATGAAGCAGACCGCTGAGGCCTGGTTTTTCAGGCTGGTAAGGATCCAATATCCATGGACCTTGCAAGCCTGATAATACCAGGCCACAGCAGTCTGCTTAGCTTGGCTGGTTAACAAAAATAGGGGATCCCCTCGAAAAAAAAACGGCGTGGGGATCCCCCCTATTTTTGTTAACCAGCCAAGTAAAATGCAGACTGCTGCGGCCTGGTATTAAAAGACTGTCAAGGCCCATGGATTTTGGCCCTCAACAGCCTGATAATACCAGGCTACAGCAGCCCCACATTTGGCGCATCAAAAGATGTGCCAATTGTGGCACTTTACCAGGCTCTTCCCACTTGCCCTGTAGCGGTGGCAAGCAGGGTAATAAGGGGTTATTGTCACCGTTGATTGCACGGTGACAATAAGCCCGGTTAATAATGGAGAGGTGTCAATAAGACACCGATCCATTATTAATCCCAAAGTTTTTAAATGTTTAAAAAAAAGACACAGCAAGAAAAAAGTCTTTTAATGAAATAAAAGAGACAACACAGTTTTCATTTTTTTTATTGTACTCTCATTCCTGCGACGCCATCGATCTCCTGTAAAAAAATAAAAAAAACAAACCAACAGTATACCACCTGTCCGACGCAGTCCATAGTAACGATTGTCCCACGACGATCCAGCTCTGCTACATCGGAATGACAGCAGGGCCTGACATCCTGGCGCAGCACAGCTGCTTACCAGCTTCCCCGGCGGTGACGTCATCGGACTGCTTTACGGCCGCGATTACCCAGCAGTCACTGCAGTTATCGCGAGATACTGCATGTGACCGCCGGGGAGAAGAGGATGGCGGCCATTAAGCAGCCCCGGATGTGACCGCCGGAGATCTTCTGCCGGGTAAGTGCCGCTGACTCCTGACAGACCCGACCGACGGACACTGACAGTGACAGTGACATTCCGATTCCGGTATCCGATATGACGAAAATATCGGAACTCGGAATCGGAATTCCGATACAGCCAATATCGGCCGATACCCGATACTTGCGGTATCGGAATGCTCAACCCTACTCCTGATACTTACAGTATAAAGACAGGTGGTAAGGCAGTAAAAGAAAATCTTAGAAGTCATAAGATTTCAAGGCTCCCATCTTTTGGATAACTGTAAGGCACAAGCTCACCAGTGAAGAGCTTCCATAGAGCTAAATATTTACAACCTTATTTCAAGTGTAACATTTTTATTGAATCTGATGGATAACGAATGGCGTCATCCAGAGTTGTGAGCAAGAGCCATTAAATGGAAACTGATGTATCCTGACAGCCGTGTTGTGACATCCAGCCCTACAGGTCTGCTATATGGAATTACTGGTTCGAAGGCTGTATATAAAGAAAACCAGCCAAAGAAAAACAGGTTAAGTTACTATATGCCTGTGTGTTTTATGACAGGCCTCAAACCAAAATATGGAAGCTTTTCACATAGACCAAAGCTTTTCTGACAACAATTTGAAAAGACTTATGGATGGCCCAGAGGTTAACCTAATCAGTGGGAAGTATGAAGAAGTCGTTGAGAAGTAGATACATGCTGACAAAGACCAGAATGTTGAGGAAGAGCTCAGGGAAGGATAACCTATATCAGGATTTTTAGAATCTTGAGAGAATCATAACTACATGTGAAGTTAAGTTGCAGAATTTTTTTAGATTTGTGTCAGATTTTCCAAAAAATAAAAATATCCTAGGAAAAAGTGTCTTCTGTGAAATGTAGTCTTTTCCATTGTAGGTAGTGTTGTTTATTTTATCGTTTTTTTTTTTGTTTTGTTTTTTTCAAAAAAGTGAGTAAGTCATCAGTGGCATTGCTTTTTTTTTACTGACCAGCTACATTGTTGTGTTATTGTTCATGTATACTGACTTTTGTAAGAATTATAAAATGTTTGCGCGTAGTTGTAAATATTTACACTGGCAGGTATCATTGATATTAATACCATAATTGTAATTGTGCTAAACGATAGAACGATAGTTTACATTTTGGCCTTAAGAAAAACTGTAGAAGGTCTGAAAGATTTTCTTTTCCTGAAAAAAAAATTTGATTTGTAGGGATAGATAGAGATCAAAAAATGGAGGCAGCACACCATTCAAAGTGAAAAAATAGACGTGCTTCTGTTTAATAGCCCATCACAGCGACGTTTCGGCTCACACTGAAAAAGGAACTGAAATACATCCTAAGAGCTTGACTGTAGCTGGCAGACTGCCTTTTTCACTTTGGATGAAGTCCGTTGTGAGTGACATAAGCAGGGTGGCATGCAGGTTTATGATATATTGATATTTTTGTGGTATCATGTATATCATGTATATAGTAAGTGGTATAGCAACATTTCTGGCCGCCATGTGTCCTATTCAGGACCAAGATTAGGTGCCATGATTAATCCCACACACAATGCACAGCAGATAAAGAAAAGAGGAGTTTCTGTTCCATTATCTGTCACATTCAGAATAAATTAGCGTGGATAACATTTTACAGCATAAATGAACAGTGTTGCTGTGACTCCAGCACTGAGATGAGACATTAAACGCTTACTATAAACCTCAGCACCTGAGTGTGAACGTGCCTTTCTCACTGTTATAACTGAAATTTGATCCCTGCGTCAAGGTCATAATCTGTCTTCAACCCTGTATTTCTTAAGACAAATTGTACCATTGAATTGATAGTGATCCATGCAGTTGGGCAGGGAGAGAGGATTCTGATAAATCTAGAAGGATGTATTATTCTGCAATTAGCTATATCACAAAAGTTACTTGTCAAATTTTCAAAAACATTGAAAAACTTTTTAAAAAAAAAATTAGCATAATATAGAGACATTCCACCATCCATGAAATTCTAGAATAATTACTTTTATTTTTTGGTTTTTTTTAAGAAATCTGGCATATGTCTCTCCATTCAGACCCTCCAGCAGAGGAACCTGGGCACATGCTTTGCAGGGTACATCTAAAGTGTTCCTCTTGATGTAACTAGATCTATATATTGTATCATCAAGGTTTTCAAATTACTTCTGCTGTACATAGCCAGAATTGTATCTCGTGGTCTCAATATACAAAATGATTCCTCTGTGCACTAAACTTCAGTGCCACATCTTCACCGCTAAAAATATGTGAAGAACAGAGCCCCAAGCTAAGTTCTTCAGCTTAAAAAAGGGTATTTCTGTGTAATTTTTTTCATCAGCAGTATGTATTATTACATGGAGACATGAACACAGTTTTCACTGTCAGACTGTATTCAAAGCCAGGAGTCCTTATGTCATCTCAGTGAGAAGTATTTTTTTGTTCTTCACAACACTGTGAAGATCCGTGTTGGATGGTAAGGCTTCCGGCTGGCATGCAGACAGGCTCTCAGATAATGTAAAGGCAGCCCGCTGTGACTGATTCTCTGTACATTTCAATATAGCTCTGAAATAAACAGATTACAGTGAGTATAGATTTTATACATTTTAATTAAAGCCTTTTAATTGATGGTTGGACACATCCCAGGTTCTAGATTACTGTATTGTTTGAGAGTATTTTCTTTATTTCAAACAATATAATTATTTCCTTTTTATCACTTATAACAAGTTTATCTAATTTGTGTGACCAGCCACGGTCTCTATGACCTGACCCTGAGGATTTTGTTATTGATCTTGCTGTATATCCAGGCTTGGACTGGCCCTCAGGGAAGCAGGGGAATCCTCCAGTAGGCCCCTGTGAAGGAGTACTAATGATCATTTTCAATATAGTTAATTCTATATTTACAGAGAACTTCATTATACAAACTATTCAGTTTAAGATTACATAGAAGCATACGTAAACCTTTGTACTAGGGTCAGGTTATTTTTCCATGCAGTTGAACGTTGGACCGCTAAATTCGATGTTACTGGTGGGCCTTGCCACCCCAGTCCCACACTCTATATATCTACATATTCTTATCTATTTACATTCTTGCTTTAACAGGGAGAACATTTTGGTACTGGATATTTTCTTTGAAGCATTGAATTATGAAACTATACAGCAAAAGAAAGCATACGAGGTGGCTGGACTTCTCGGTGAGATATCTCATTAACCAAATCAAAGCTTTCATTTTAGCATTTGTGTACATTCATTATGGTTGTGACTGTCTAGAAATGTGTAGCCTAATGTTTTACATCAGCCACACAGGCATAGCAAAAGTATCTCACAAAATCTTTTCATCTTACTCAAAAAGCTGACAATTTCATTAATGGGCTTTCTCTGGGAAGAATTTGAGCATTACATTGGAGGTCATTCTAACATTTTTTTAAGGTTATCCACATAATATTTATCATTTTTTAGAATACAATATTCAAAAGGACATTTTCTATTTGTTTTGTTTTTTTGCATTCTTATTTAATCATTAGTTTTATACAATGGAGCCAATTTTATAATCTCATGTAAAAGCTATCTAATATCTAAACACATAGATAAAATAGTAATCCAGCTCACCCATAAACTGAAGTTCTCCGTTAGTGCAGTGACATGAGAGTCTGTGTCGGCAGCAGGAAATGAAGACAACTTGGTAGGGAAGATGTCCAGCAACAGATCCGGAGAGGTAAGTGTTAAAAACAACTATTTATTTAAAAAAATGATTAAAAAATTTTGCAACGCTTTTTTTGTATCATTTTTGTAAAAATTTCACAACATCCTAGCTCTAGAATGCATACCATACTATGACTAAGAACATGTAGTTCGAAACGCGTCAGTCTGGTGCATTCCCAGGGATATGCAATTTTTACTAAAATGATACAAAACATTTTTTGAAATTTTTTTTATCATTTTTTAAATAAATAGTTGTTTTTCACACTCACTTCTCCAGATCTATTGCTGGACATCTTCCCTACCAAGTTGTCCAATATCTAAACAGTGTATCTAGACAGTCTTAAAATGTGTCAATTGTGATTCATACTGCTTGATATATTTGGTGTATCTTTATACACTTTTATCTAATTTTACACTACAGCCGGCTTTGACATTCCCTGTTTCTACCGAGTAAGCCATGTTTTTTTTTTTTTTTTAATAAGGTTCAAAAAGTGTTTAAAACTCTCAATAAATGTGGCGAACAGCACGTACACCTGAATTCCACCTTAATGTGTATACAATGTAAGAGACCTTTGGAGGACATTGACGTTTTATGTTCATTTCTTCATAATACTGTCCATATTGTCTGCATAGCACGGTAGGATCCTTTTGCTCTGAAAATGATAGCCTAGCAGAAAAAGTAGATGTTGTTACAACTTTGTCTTAACTCACGCCTACAACATGTGCCTCTGTGGCCAAGCAGCACCACAATTACACTGCGAGTGGCTGGGAGATGCAAGCACGGTCAAGTCAGGTACTTGTATTGCTGGGACTGATCAGTGAGCTTGTAGGTTACTACATTAAACCAGATTTACTTAGCTCTCTGCTATGAACCACACCTCCATATAACGCGCTTGCGCATTGCAATCTGCGGGCAAAGCATACTGCACGTGCGCAATTCAAGATTGCAATGCGCAGGCGCGTTATATGAAAGGGCAACGACTACAATTCCCAGAAATAATGGAGACAGCGGCGAACAACATGTTAAGGCAAGTACCCAAAACACCACCCATCTGACATGACTGCCATCATTTAAATATCCCGCCAATTTAGGGTGACAGATTCCCTTTAAATGCCAGTCTTTGATAAGGATTACGAGCAAAATACCCTGATACAGTGATTTAGTTTTTTTTTCCTGAATACTAAAAAAAAAATTGCAATTAATTTAGTGATTATAGCTCTAGCCCTTTAAAAAAATGAGACTGGCATCAGACTTTCTGCTGTCTCACTACTTTGACAGCTGTGTGAGGGAGACTGATTGTATAGTATGGAAACACATGGGATATCTTTTCTGCTATCTTACTGCTGTCTCTCACTTTATGCTGAATGGCTGAATGTTATAAAGAGGCAATGTAAGATGGATTACTGGTTTGTATTATAGAGGAGCAGGAGAAGACTAGAAACAGTTAGAGTTGAGAGTCCTCAGTGGTTGATACCTTTTTATGGCTAACTGAAAAGATGGTAATAAATTGCAAGCTTTAGAGACTACTCAGGTCTCTTCATTAGGCAAAGACTAATACAAAATCTGAAGAAACACATTTATACACAACACAGCACAGAAAAAATGCAATAGATAAGACAAGTGACGTGAAGCAGAACTGTCATTATGGGAGAGTGATAGATAGCTGTGGCCATAAATATTGGAACAGTTCATAAATAAGGAGTGTGAAAGTTTTATTGCCCTCTGATTGGAGTCTGCTATTGTGTTTTGATGCCCCCAGAAGGTCAGAGACGCAGATTCCTTAATTGATGTAAAAGGACATATATCCGTGTGATATATTCATTCCAGCACTGAGTGTCAAAGGTCGTCATGAGCTTATATTCCCAAACTTTTCTATCTCTCTCAGATTTAAAGTTAGATTTTAATGCAAGTAATTTCATGTCCATCATGCTATGACCGGGGATAAAAAAGTGTTTTGGCACAGGTAGATCCATTCTTTTTTGTCTTATTGTGTGGCAATGGGAATTCATCCTTGTTCTCAGTTTTTGCCCTGTCTCCCCCACATACAGACCCCTAACTCTATAATATTAGTGGGTTCCTTCTTTTTCAGATTACCCCTTTACAATCAGTTTTGTCTTCTTGTAGATTAACCCATTATATATAGCAATGTTCAGCTTTTTCCCATTATAATCAGCTGAATCCTTCTTTAAAAAAAAAATCAGTAAAAAATACAAGGACATCTTATTACATGGCTTAAAAATAACATTACTCATTATGATGTATAATTCAGGTTCCTGGAGGCACGGTAGGTTTTTACATTTTGCTGATTCTCTTCCCATTGGGATGCATGAACGAATTAATTTACCATGTTTGTAATCTGCTTTTGATGACTTTATGAGAGAAAAAAGGTAACTCAAAGAGTTGACGAGATGATGACATAGGTCAAATTTAATTTCATACACTGTATGTACACTGTCACTTTTTAGGTTTTTCCTTACTGTAGTTCCTCTTTAAATTTCAAAGTCTTGCATAATAATTGTTTTAAATTTGGGCATACTTTAATTTTTTGATTTGATTTTTTTTCCTATAGGGGACATTGGAGGACAGATGGGCCTGTTTATTGGTGCAAGTATCCTAACAGTTCTCGAGCTCTTCGACTATGCGTATGAGGTATGAGCAGGCAATATAACTGAAAGCTAAAACTGTACACTGGTCCTAGGAAAATGGCAGGATTAATGGTGGATGGATTTTTTTTTCAGGTTTTGAGATATAAACTGTGTGGAGGAGCAAAATGTGGGAAAGACTCAAAACGTAACAACAATGACAAAGGAGCAACTCTAAGTATGGACGATGTAAAGCGCCATGTAAGTTATGGAGTAATCTTCTAACATTGTAATAATCAAAAATCTCTGTCATTAATTTGCACCAGTCATTGTTGTATTTTCCTTTCTAATTTTTATTACCTTGTATATATGTTAACATTGGCGCAAACCAGAAACCATAGTAAAATTCTTATGCAGTTTTACATTGGCCTTTTCATATACAGGGGAGCTTGAAAGCTTGTGAACCTTTCAGAATTTTCCATGTTTCTGCAGTCTAAAGGGTAAAGTCTCTCCTTGTGGAGAAGGAGTGTAAGGAGGCTTATAGGCCATTCATAACTCCTGTGGGCAATTATATATGCAAAATACCTATTCAGCGAGAAAATGGAATTGAACTCTAGCAACATCTATTGGAAGTAGCAAACCTAAAAGTCCATATTGACCCTTTAACGAGCTTTGCCACATGTCTCTTGATTTGCGCTAAGGATAGGCAATGCTTGGAAGCACTTGTCTTTGGCATGACAGTCAGGTAAGAGTGGGCGACCTATTTTATTTAAAGAACACTGATCTATCAATGTCTGATCTTCACAGGCCCTCAGTAAAACACTTGTTTATACTCATCAGGCTGGAAAAGATTACAAAACACCAATCCACACTCAAACATATTGTGTACTTCTAGAGGAAATTTAGGGACATTATTACCATCCCCGGGAGCAGTCAAACAAGAAAGATCACTACAAGAGTAGTGCGTATCATAGTCTGTGAGGTCCCGAAGGAAGCCAAGGCAGTACAAAGATCTCCCTCACATTAGCTAATGTTCATGAGTCCACTATTGGGAGGACATGGAACAACAATGGCATACATGGCAGGATTGCAAGGAAAAAAGCCAGTTCTTTCCAAACAGAATATTGCTGTTTGTCTGCAGTTTGAAAAAGATCACACAGACAAGCCATAAAGCTATTAGAACAATATTTTGTGGATGGGTTAGACCAAAATAGAGCTTTTTGGTTTTAATGAGAATTGCTATGTTTGGAGAAAGAAAAACATTGCATTGAAGCATAAATATCTCAAATTATCTATGAAACAAGGTGGTGGTAGTACCTTGGTTTGTGTCTGTTTTGCTGTATCAGGGTCCAGATGACTTGCTGTCATTGATGGAACAATAATTCTTAATTTTATCAGCAAATTCAAAAGGAAAATGCCAGGATATCTATCCATGAGCTGAATCTCAAGAGAATGTGGGTCATGCTGCAAGACAACGATAGGAGGCACACAAGTCTTTCTACAAAAGAATGGTTAAAGGAGAATAAGGTAAAGTTTTGGAATGGCCAAGTCAACGTCCTGATGACCTTAATCCTACAGAAATGTTGTGGAAGGACCTGAATCATGTAGTTCGCGGGAGAAATCCCCAGTGGAGGAACATGGCTAAAATTCCTCCAAGCTGATTTCCCGGACTAATTAACAATTATTGGAAACTTATAGATGTAGCTATTGCTGCACAAGGAGCTCACACCAGATACTGAAAGCAAAGGTTCACATACAATTGCCACTCACAGACGTGTTGTTGGATCATTTTCCTCATTTAAAAAATAACAAGGTCTAATATTTCTCTGTATTCATTTCTTTGATTCTCTATCTATTTTTAGGACTTTAGGTGTGAAAGTCTGATTTTGTTTCTGGTCAAATTTATGCAGAAATATGGAAATTTTTAAGGGTTCACAAATAGAGATTATTGAATCAATTCAACTCAAATCCAATATAAGTCAAATTTCATGAAATCCGTAAGTCTCGGCAAATCTGAACGATGAGTGATTTCATTCGCACGAATCGCCTAAAAAAATGGAGTCATCATTTTACACATAAAGCCCCACCAACTAGGAGGGAGTATCATAGCCTGAGTCTTGATGTAGTAATCTGGCGGTTGACATCAAATGGTTCCCATGTCACTCTCTCCAGCACATAACAGGCTCAGCACACACGAGCATGCTGCCACTTAAGTTAGGATAGACGGGATCACACAACTGTTTTTTTACACACTGATACAGCTCAGCTCACAATTGATCCTACAGTACAGCTTGCCAACACATATTGTGCAGAATAATAATGTTAAAAGGAGCTATCTTCAGCCCTCAACAAAGTGGATGTTCCTTAGGGACAGACAATGAGGTGTCAGAAGAGTAAAGTAGATACGGGGGTGTTCCAGGATTGAAGAGGTGGTAAAATGACTGAGTATATTAGACCTGTGTCTTTTATGGTTACATTCCCCCCCAACCTATTAGTCTACTTGTATATGGTATATCATATATCCAAAATGTCTCCTAAACCCTTGGTAATATACATTATACAGCTTGGATCTTGAGTTATGCCTTATACATATACGATGGTTGCCAGCTATCTAATCCAGCTGACACCCAATTGCCACAAACTGACATAATTCTGAGTGTCAATGTTGTTTCTGCCTTGCTACTACTTCAATTTCAGGCTCAATCCCCTAGTGGGATTAAAAGAAATAGGTTAAAAATAACTTAAAATAGTCTCAACAATATAAATTATCACCATCTATTTCTTCAGTCAGCTCACTTCCAAATTATCGAGGCTGGCTCGGTGTTACAGATATTAAAAGGAGTTGCATACACTCCTGGGAGACCTCACATCTCTTCTGAACTTTTGGACTCCCTTTGATTTGCAGCAAATTTATTCATCACAAATTGAAATTTTTGGGGGAAAAATTGAAGACGCTGGTAAATGTGAATTTCAAAATGTTCAATCATCTCTATTCACAAACTTTCAAGCACCATCATAGACATATACATGTATAAATATATATTTTTAGAGAATTTAGTGTAAACAGAACATCAGTTTATTTACTCTATATGCTTACACTTTTTAGAAAATGCAAGATGTACCACACAGACAGCCAAGACCTGGCATAAAGTCACTTCTGGCTCCATTGTGTTTCCATATGCAATTAGCTGCATCCAATTTAATTATACAAATAAGTTCTAGTCTTGTTGCTTTTACCGCAGGAGAGTTGGCATTAGATTCAGCTTTTAACTTGTTTATTTCCAGATAGCAAACTTTCAAATAAATAATCCTAATCATGTACAAAACCAAAAAATTGAGCTGGAGTATAAATTGGGATACACGCAACGCATAGGAGAATGTTCACACTGTGGCCATTTAACAGACAAAATCTAAGATGGAGACTAAATGAGCATATATTCTGCGGTAAGTAAGTAAACAGTAATAGTACAAATAAATAACATAGGGTACTTAGTAAACACTGTTTGTTGATTTAAAAAAAAGCATAAAAGTCATCCCACTGTGACATGGTGTACCCCAATCAGGGCTCTCCTAACCTCCAGTATTAAAACCTCAACTTGTGTCAAACCTCAGGCTTCCCCTTTTCTGAGCTAGTCAATTTGTTTATAGAGCTTGCCATGGCTGGATGCCTGAAAAGTTGGGGCTCGGTCCTCCTCTGACCCCCAATCTACATTGAGATCGTCTGAATTGAGGTTTTAATACTAGAGATTAGGACAGTCCCAATTGGGGTACACCTTGTCGTGGAGGTTTTTAAATCAAAAATAGTGTTTACTAAGTACCCTATGTTATTTATATGTACTGTTACTACTTACTTACAGCTGGGTGCTATGTTCATTTTGTCTCCATCTTAGGTTTTGTCTAATAATGTACTAATAATAATACTAGTATTTATTTTACATCTGACAGACATGTTCCTTTTATCCAGGAGGAGAAATCAGGGACCCTTTACTTCCTTTAAAATAGACCATAAATTCAGCACGTTATATATACGCTCTTGTGTGTTTTCCTTGTCTTGCTCACTCTCTTAGTCCGTGGGCACACAGCTAACTGGTACAAAAGTTCAATAAAGGTTGCTGGTTGCTGGGCATGAATATCAGAACACTGTGTTTCTGGAAAGCTATTATAAAACAGCTGTAACAACCTTATATAAAGTACATTTTTTTCTAATATTATTTTACATTTTCTCAATTGTTCTTGGTTATTATGAACACTCTGTTCTCATTACAGGCTCCGTGTGAGGGTGTGAGAGGGCACCCAGCAGGTATGAGCTATACAGCTAACATTCTCCCCCACCATGCGGTACGTGGAGCATTTGAAGACTTCACATGCTGAGACCATGTCCCGAAACAGTCAAGAGAGCAAAAAAATCATCATCTGAAAGTAGCAAGAGTTTATGGGAAATGGAGAAGAGATCACAAGAGCCTTGGCGAAAATCTATATAACCAAAAATGGCATCACCTTAACTATAAAGAGTGCGAATCTGTTCTGTGTGAGAGAACATGGCCTAATGAGCAGTGCGAGAATGAATGAGAGACTATCACAACCTCCTCATGCCTGTGTCAAAGAAAACAAGTTGTACTAATGATGGCATAGACGTCGTGAGCAATAGAAGATCCCTATAAAACTATACTTACGAGGGATCCAGTAACTGAAAGCCTGACATCTTCAATAAAAAATATAAAAAAAAAAATATTTCTGCAGACCAGTGACTAATCATAATGAAGAGAACCACTAAAAACAGTACAATACATCCATCATCAGCCAAGAAAAACTGAAGACGGAGAAGGCATTTATGAGTGATAATGAACTGCATAGGATCTTACATACGACAAGATAGTATGCCATCAGACCGGGCAGTACATGTTTAGAGTAGCTGAAGCCAAGAGAAAGTGGAAAGAGTATAATGGATCACTGACTGAGAAAATATAAAAAATAATGATGTAAAACACACAGAAATTACTTCTTGTCATGGAAGAACGAAATAATAATCTAAAATCCCGAGAATAATAATTTCTGAAAATTGCAGAGTACTATCTTAGCAAGGGGCATTAAGATTCAGGTGTCTTCACAGTGGCAATTATAATAGTACATTATAATAGTTATATAAAGGTGTGATTTTCTTCAATTTTATTATAAAATAAAAAATGGATCATCGTAGAGCTGAGGAATAGACATTCCTTTGGGAAAGTATTTAATTTTCCTCTACCGGATCCATACCTATCACTATATAAAGAAAGGGAACCTCTGCTTTAAAGCTTCTCATGCATAAATAGATTTTTGGAAGATCCTACTGATTTCTTGTGCCGATTTCTACTAACATAATGTGAGTTCCCCTCCAAAGGCAAATGTCAAAGGAAAAAGTATTGGGTACAAAGAACGTTGTTCCTGTGGGAAATAAGCCTCATGTGAAGTATCTAACAGATTAAGATCATTTTCATGGACCGATCGGTGGCACAATACGACTGCCGATTAGTAAACTTTAACCAATCATGGTTTGTTTAAATGCCTGTTTATAGAGGCAGACTATAACAAAGAATGCTCACTGAGCAATCGAGGGTAGGCTGCCATGGTTCTTGGCCGTCGAAAACGATCTTTTGCGCTGCATAAAAGATCATTTCACCCAATGAATGGTTTTGCTCATTTATCGGGTGATTTACGACTTGTTTACACAGTAAGACACTCGTGAATTGAGGATTTTTAACAACACCTCTTCATGATTATCTTGCAGTTTAAGTGTCCTCTGTTCACTGAAATAAACATGCACGCTTGGCCACACTTGGCATGCTTGTTTATTGGGGGATGGGTTGAGATCTCTATTGCGGGCATCCAATGAGAAGAAAAAATGAAAAAAAAAGGACCAGAATGAGTATACAACACAGATGTACCTATCTTCAGTTAGATGCTATATAAAAATGCAAAAAAAATGGTGATGTATTGTGTAACCTCCTCCCACATAGACAAACTAAGTGCAAGTGCATAGGGCAAGTGCAAGTGCATAGGTGAATAATGGCTGATATCAATTCTATATACATTGTGTTAAATAATCAGATTCATTTCTGTCCAAAAACATCAGAACTGTTAAATACTAAATTTCCCCTCAGATTTCAATATCGATTACTTAATTACCATGGTACTATCTCACTTCGCTTATTTGATTGGCATCAGTGACTCCAGTTCTTAGATATCAGTGCTCTTTCTGGTCGTAGAGATTTTCTCTTTCTCTCTTGCCGTATTCTCATTCTCTTGATATCTTATTTTGTGGACACGATCTTTCAGACTGACTCTCCTAGAATTTGTAAGGATTTCCATGAATGTGAACTTTTCAATAAGGGAAATCTAAGAGCAATGATATGAATGGAGATAGGGAGTGTTATTTTATTTTGAGAAATGAATTTACTTCCAATTCTCCCAATCCAATGGAAAGAGCAGATGATTGTTGTACATGGTGGCCTTTGAGCCTGACCTTCGGGTGCTACAAAAAAAAATGACTACTTAATTATTTTAAAAAAAAAAAGACTCTTAAAAATGGGAGACGTCATACCTTTCTATGTGTTTACTATCCTTGGTCACATTGATTGTACTATGAGAAGTCATTGTGTACCTTGCTGGAGGACCTGATTGTACGAACTCCCAGAAAGCTGAACTAAATATTTCACCTTGGAGACTGATCACTGTGACCATAATGTGAAGAGACGCTGAACTCGCTGGGGGGGTATGTGGATATGTGGACCAGCGTCTACAGATTTCAACTGCTGATGCTCAGTGGACTCAAAAATGATCCTTTGGAAGCCTGGAACTTCTCCTGTGACCAGGAATCTTCTATTTGCCTTTATTTATAACATTATTATCACTGGTATTTTCTCACCCCATATACTGAAAAAAGCAAAAATCCTGCCGTACCAGTATTTACATATATCCTTTATATAGCTAACTGTTAAATCTTAATTACAGGTGAGAAAAATTATCTTTAGTGCAACATAAGGAAACAAATCTACTGAAACGCATCATGACTTGGGAAGAAAAAAAGGTTGTTCCGAGCCTAACCCGGAGCAATGTCTCAAATTATTACAACTGTATTTTTTAGCCTACAAAGTGCATACGATACAAGATCAGTACAAAAATCAAATAAATCATTTCATGTCGTCATAGATTGATCATAGCTTCCCTTTGAAATTGATTGTGGAGTAGAAGTGTAGAGTTTCTTTGATAATTCTGACCAGAAAGGATTAGGAGACGTTAATATAAACTGGAATTAAAATGATTGTTGAAAATAGCCAAGCCCATACTGTACCGCCAAATCTGGACAGAGTAGGTCAGGAATGTACATCATTGATAGGGCCATGATATGCTAACAGAGATCCTCTTGATCCTTAAAGGGGTTGCATTTTTGTGCAGTCACCGCACACGTCAAATCGCCGCATGCGGATGCATCGCATACAACGTATTGTCCCTGCGTACCCAATGTTAAAGATAGGTACCAGGGAAACGCAGGACGCATAGAGAAGTAGGTGGAGCATAGGCAGAGTTTCAGGGGGAAGAAAGGAGAAGTAGGCAGCCATCTGCACCCTCCTGAACGCAAATGTGAAACCAGCCTTAGAAGGTTAAGGAGAATTTTTCAAAACAACTTCATACCACAAACCATTTATACACACGTAGCTTTTTCAAAGACAAGTCCAGCAATACCTTTACATGGTCAGTCTGTTCCTCCATTAGTGAGAAATTAGCATTTGAATTGATATGCAAATGAGACTGAAGTGCTATGGTAATCTGAAGCTTCTGTCACTTCAGCTTTATTTCCCTGTCCAGCATCTCCTCTTTCTGTTTGATTGACTGCTCCGTTGCCTGAAGTCTGACAGAATAAGGCTGTCAGTAAAACGGAGGAGGCAGCACTGGGTGGGAATAGAGCTGGAGTGATGGAGGCTTCAGATCTACCATAGCTCTTCAGCCTTATTTGCATATAAATTTAAATACTGGTTTCTTAGGAAAGACGGAACGAACTGGCCATGTAAAGGTATTGCTGGACTTGTCTCTGAAAGGACTGTATTCATATATAAATAATTTGGCAGGTGAAATCCTGCTGACAGATTCCCTGAAAACCTAGGTTTGTTTAAGAATAAGGACTGTTATTTATTCTGGTTCTTCAAATGCAAGTTTCCAAAGTGCTCTGAACAGTGAAAAAGTGGCCTAGAGTGGCACCGTCTTTTAATATGGCTCTTAGTGCTTCAACATCCTGTGTTTTACCAAAGGCTCCAACGACTACATCCAGTTGCCCTGATCATCCATCTGTCAGTAAGGCGTAGACCATACAAACACATGGCAATTCACGGAGAAAATGGCAAATGCTAAATAAAAAAAATCACCCATGTAGGCAACGTGTTTTTCTACCTCTCACTATAGTGGATCAAGTTTGAGGATGTGGGTAAACTACCTCAAAATAAATAAAATAAATGAAAATGTAAAAAAAAAAAATCGCAAGGTACAAAGAGAACTTCATAGATAAATCATCTTGTATCCAGACAGCCTATACCCATACCAGACATTCATCCTGTTACCATCCAGTATAAAACGTACAGGAATAGCGCTTCGAAATGTCATTTTCTTTTCTTCTTTTCGCGTGCCTAATATAAACAAATTATGAAATAAAAATTTAAAAAAAAGTGTAAATGAGAAAATAGTATGTGATTATGCATGTGAGAGTGTGTCATTTGGGGTAATTTAAAGAGGAGTCTGTTTTTAGTTCATTTTTTTTATAATTCTTTTTTATATTTTTCCATCATCTATAAATATATGAATAATAAAAAAAAAAATCAGGTATATGTATATATATATGTATAAAATTCAGTGTATATAATCTCGGGGT
>JARQOD010000002.1:81780326-81839049 GCA_033576555.1 Oophaga sylvatica | reverse complement strand
ACAATTGCTGTTCTCTCTGCAATTTTAGTGTATCCTAAATGCTATGTGATCTGCACTTGCACTTTTCTATTTGCCATGAATATATTTTTTGATACATACTATTGGTCTTCAGCTGTCTGGGATGTTTTCTGCCTTTCTTTTTTGCAGACGTATTACTAAGATATATATGATAGGCATATTGTTACATATTTAATATTTATTTACCTTATTGGCCATCTTACTACATTGTATATCTGCAATTTTATTAGATCCCCTGTAATGTGTTATTTGGTCCTGCATATTAACTGTTACTGCCAGGAGGATTTTTTATATTAGTTGAAGTACTTATATATCATATATTTATTATGTACTTTTATGATGGTGTCTTTTCTTCCACCTTCTGTGCACTCTGTTTTTTGATCCATACAATTTTTTTATTATGATTGATAAAATTTGATTTTATATTTGACCTCTGCTTACTTCTTCAGCTATTCATATGTAAGTCCGAATTTTGTGTATAATTCGATTGGTAGTATTAGGTATCATTTTCATGGGCATACATTTGATAAATAAATTTTATACACTTGTACATAGTTCAATGTATAACAAGTGATGTCAATGTTACTAATGCAGCATGATAGATTGGACTCTAGTTTGCACTTTTCTAGCACCATGGTTGAAGCGTTTATAAAATTTCCAAGAGCTTTAAGGGACGCAAAACGGCTGACCCTTTAACATCAAGTCTTGAGTCTCGACCTTTGGAGTCAAGGGGTTAAGATGAAACCTTCTGGTGAGCTGCATTGCAGAACTGATTCAATACTCAGTTTGTAGAATTGGTCTCCTGGGGCAGAAAGTCAATGAGTGTTCCATTAGGATGAGGCAGATGTGATAAGAGTCCCAAGGCCTTGCTGCTCCAAGTGGAAAGCTTGTTTGTCAATTTATTAGGCTTTGCATGATGTTTATTGCCTTTGTTATTTAGGAAAGAAGAAGACTTGCAATCCCTGGCTGTGCAAATCCTGAATCGAGAAGGTTTGGAAATGATTTTTTAATATAAAATGATTGATGAAGTGAAAATTGAAGAGGTTTCAATCAATATAAATACTAAGATTCAAAGGTTTCAAATGGCAGAACTGCTGTGAATGCCCTTTAGTGCTGATGGGAATAGTGAGAACTAAGTATAAATCCTTGAGCAAATGTAAGGAAGGTAGAATTGTGTACTGTCAAGTACAGATTACAGCATAGGAGACAGACCCAAAGACTGACAACTAGAGATCAATGGATCTTTTGAAATTCGAATTCTATTACTTTGATGAATTTTCCCCAAACATTCAATATGAAAACATTTGCAATTTCTTGGAAAATACACATAGAGGAGAGATAAAACCCCGCTAACCATAAGAACTTACACTACACAGGAGAAAGAGAGGACCCTGCTGAACATAAGAGCTTACACTCTACAGGAGACAGAGAAGGAACCTGCTGACCATAAGAGCTTACACTCTACAGGAGACAGAGAAGGAACCTGCTGACCATAAGAGCTTACACTCTACAGGAGACAGAGAAGGAACCTGCTGACCATAAGAGCTTACACTCTACAGGAGACAGAGAAGGAACCTGCTGACCATAAGAGCTTACAATTAACAAGATAGAGAGACTGGCCCAGTGACTCTGGAGATAGAAAATGACTTTGCCATACAAACTGTGCTCCCCTGGGAACCGCTGATCTGTGATGGCCCATTTACTGACCATAGAATCATAGAAAGTTAGAGTTGGAAGGGACCTCCAGGATCAGGGTATCCAACCCCCCTGCTCAATGCAGGATTCACTAAACTGTTTGAAGACTTCAGTGAAGGAGAACTCACCACTTCTCGTGGCAGCATGTTCCATTGATCACCCGCACTGTCAAAAAGTTTTTTCTAATATGTAATCTGTATCTTCTCCCTTTTAGTTTCATTCCATTGCTTCCCACGTTTCCATGTGAAAATGAGAGTAAAGGATGATCCCTCTACACTGTGACAGCTACGGATGAGCGAGTATACTCGTTAGGATTCGGTGCTCGGCAGGTAATGCAGTACTCGAATCCTAGCGAGTAAATTTCTCTACTTGCCTCACAATATTCGGATCTCCCGCCCGGCATGTGTTATCCAATCACAGTAAAGCCGTAATGCAACAACAAAGCCTTCTTTGTTGTTGCATTACTGTGATTGGCTGGCCGCGCAGCATCATAGTCATAGCCTATAAGTCATAGGCTATGACTATGCGTGTGCGAAGAATGTGTGCGGGGGTCTGTGAAGCTGTGTGTGTGTGGCCTGTGCGGGGCTGTGCCGGGCCTGTGCGGGGCTGTGCCGGGCTCTGCTGGGCTTGTGGGCTCTGCCAGGCCTGTGCCAGGCTCTTCAGGCTGTGCCGGCCTCTGCCGAGCCTGTGCAGGGCTGTGCCAGCCTCTACCATGGCTGTGCCGGTCTCTGCCTGGGCTGTGCGGGGCTCTGCGGGCTGTGCAGGCCTCTGCTAGGGCAGTGCAGGGCTCTGCCGGATCGTGTGCTGCGGGGCTCTGCCGGGCTGTCATGTGTGCATCGCCACGAAGATCGTCGCGGTTGCACATTCTGACTTCTCACAGCTGAGTTGCTGTTTCTTTGTGTTTGGCAGTTAGGGAGTTAATTCTGTCTGTGCTCAGTTCTGGGACTGGGTGCAGTTTCTTCCGGCTGCAATTAATTATTTGTTGATTGGTTTCCTTTAAATCTCTGGTTGTCTGTGTTGGGAGTTGCCAGTGAAATTCTTCATGCAGACCACAGATAGGATTGTATCTGTATAGACTTAAGTTAAAGAGCTCCTTAGTTGTTTTAAGCTCACCTTGCTTAGAGTTTAATATCCCAGATCATTTATGTTCCTTCTGTGTTTGAGTGTGTATGCAAGTCTGTGTTTTCTCCAGTCTGTCTTATATGTCTAATCTGTGTATTTAGCAGAGATCAGCCCATATCCCTTTGGTGGTAATCAGAATCCTTCTTAGGACTGATTACAGGGTTCAGGGACTGATAGGAGACAGGGTTAAGGGTATGCCACACTAAACAATATCGCTAACGGGATCGCTAAAAAACGTCACTATTTAGCGATCCCGTTAGCGATATTGTTCAGTGCGGCAGCTTCCAGCGACGAGCTTCCTGCTGTGATCTCGCTCGTCGCTGGAATCGTTCCGGACCCTATTTCATCGCTGGCGCTCCCGCTGGGTAAGTATCTAATCGCTGTGTGGCACCTTTTCTTAGCGATTTAGCGGTACTTTTGTACCGCTAAAGTCGTTAAGAAGATCGCTAACGGCGATAGCGTCGTTAACTATATCGCTAAATGTGGCCGCATTTAGCGATATAGAAACAATCCCGCTAGCGATCTCATTAGTATGCAACGCTAACGAGATCGCTAGCGGGATAGCTTAGTGTGGCAGTACCTTTAGGCTGGAGACTTGGACCTCTGAACCATTATCAGTACCTCCAAGGTGAGGGATTATTAGGACCCCAGTTTAGGGTCAGGTTAGACCCCCGGTCCTCCTCTTTCCTGTGACAGTGTATCAAGTCCTCAAGATTAACCCTGAGTTCAACGGATATCGTGTCAGGTAAATCTATTCTATATTTACATGCTGATGTTGCTAATCTATATGTTGTCTAGAGTGTTGTTCTTTTAAGAATAGTTTACTGACATCGTACACATATCATAAGACCGCGTGACATTTTCACTGGCCCATAAAATTATTCCCAGTTGCCATGGATCCAGTAGCCCAGCTGGCTCTGCAGTTGCAGGGATTATCCATGGAGCTGACGGACATTAAGTCCAAAGTTTTGTCTCCCTCGGAGCAAACCAGATTTGAACCTAAAGTAGCTCTCCCGGACAGGTTCACTGGTGGGCGAGACAAATTTTTTACCTTCAGGGAAGCATGTAAATTGTATTTTCGGCTTCGGCCTCGATCATCAGGGAGTGAAGAGCAGAGAGTGGGAATTGTTATCTCGCTCCTACAAGGGGACCCTCAATCCTGGGCCTTCTCCCTTCCTCCGGGATCCCGGCTCTACAGTCAGTAGATCGATTTTTTACTGCCCTGGGTTTGGTATATGATGACCCAGATCGGGTCTCTCTTGCTGAGACAAAATTACGTAAGATACAGCAGGGAGATCGTCCGGCGGAGGAATTTGCTTCTGAGTTCCGTAGATGGGCCACAGATACTCAGTGGAATGACCCAGCTCTTAGGAGCCAGTTTTGTCATGGGCTTTCTGACAAATTAAAGAACGTTTTGGCTCAGTATGATTCTCCTCCATCACTGGAGGCTGCTATGGCCCTAGCTATCCGTACTGATAGACGGCTCCGGGAGAGGTGCGAGGTAACTCCGCCCCCTGTTGTTACTCCACCTACTACTAAAGTCCCTTATGTTGAGGTTCCCCTTGTCTGTTCGGAGGAGCCTATGCAGTTGGGAGGGACATCATTTCGTAGGAGGGGATTGGCGGTACGCCGCAGGACTAGAAGGTGTTTCTTCTGCGGGAAAGAGGGACATTTTGTTGGGGGATGTCCATCCCGTGCCTTGTTGAGCAAAAAGTCGCCGGAAAACTGTTAATCCCAGGTTGTGTGGTGGACGACAACCTGGGAGTATGTATTTCGTCCGCTAGTTCTTCTCAGTTCCTTGTACCAGTGGAGGTGGTGGTTGGTACGAGAGTGGAGAGATTTTCTGTTCTTCTTGATAGTGGGTCCGGGGCTAATCTGGTTGACGCTCAGTTTGCTCAGGCTCAAGGTATGCATCTGAGTGTATTGGTCAAACCGATCCCTATATTCTCCATTGACGCCAGGCCTCTCGGCCAAGGTAGCTTTGTTCATGAGGTTCATAACATTGACCTTCGGGTAGGGGCAATACATAGGGAACTATTATCTTGTTATGTGTTGGAGGGTCTACCTACTCCTATTGTGTTGGGACTTCCTTGGTTGGTTAAACATAACCCTGTGATTAATTGGCAGTCCAGAGATATAAGCCAATGGGGGGAGTTTTGCAAAAGTAACTGCATGAACACAGTCATCAGTGCGGTCGTGCCTAGTACTTTGCCTCCTTTTTTGGAGGACTTTGGGGATGTGTTCTCTGAGGAGGGGTGTCAGGAGTTGCCTCCTCATCGCGTGTATGACTGCTCTATTAATTTACTTCCTGATGCTAAGTTACCTAAAGCTAGGTTATATAACCTTTCTGGTCCTGAGAGGCAGGCTATGAAAGATTATATTTCGGAAAGTCTGGCCAAAGGGCATATTAGACCTTCATCTTCCCCAGTGGCCGCGGGGTTCTTCTTTGTGAAGAAAAAAGATGGAGGCCTACGCCCTTGCTTGGATTTCCGCGAACTTAATCGGATTACTGTTCGAGATCCGTATCCACTCCCTCTGATTCCTGATCTCTTCAATCAAATTGTTGGCGCCAAATGGTTCTCTAAATTGGATCTCAGGGGGGCGTATAATCTGATTAGGATAAAAGAGGGGGATGAGTGAAAAACGGCGTTTAACACGCCGGAGGGACATTATGAGAACCTTGTCATGCCTTTTGGTCTGACTACTGCACCAGCAGTATTCCAACATTTTGTTAATGACATTTTTCGTCATCTGGTGGGGCTGTTTGTGGTCGTATATTTGGATGACATTTTAATTTACTCACCAGATCTTGTGTCTCACCAGGAGCATGTGAGACAGGTGTTGCAGATCTTGCGAGACAATAAACTATACGCCAAACTGGAAAAGTGTGTATTCGCCGTACAGGAACTTCAGTTTTTGGGTTTCTTGGTGTCAGCCTCCGGTTTCCGTATGGACCCTGAAAAGGTGAGAGCAGTGCTTGAATGGGATCAGCCAGAGGATCTTAAGGCTCTGCAGCGTTTTCTGGGGTTTGCTAACTACTACCGGAAATTTATTTGTAATTTCTCATCTGTTGTCAAACCTCTCACTGACATGACAAGAAAAGGGACGGATTTTTCTAAATGGTCGGACAAAGCTTGCCAAGCTTTTTCCTCTTTGAAAAAATGTTTTGCTTCGGCACCCGTTCTCATCCAACCAGATGCATCACAGCCGTTCGTTGTGGAGGTGGACGCGTCTGACGTAGGGGTGGGTGCAATATTGTCCCAGGGTCCGTCCCCTGGTAAATGGCATCCGTGCGCTTTCTTTTCTAAAAAATTGTCGTCCGCCGAAAGGAATTATGATATCGGCAATAGGGAACTTTTGGCCATTAAGTTGGCTTTTGAAGAATGGCGTCACTTTTTGGAGGGGGCAGTCCACCCGGTCACCGTCATTACTGATCACAAGAACCTGCTGTATTTGGAATCTGCTAAGCGTCTGAATTCCAGACAAGCTCGATGGTCGTTGTTTTTTACCAGGTTTAATTTTGTTGTCACTTATCGCCCTGGATCTAAGAATGTTAAGGCGGATGCCTTGTCTCGCAGATTCCCGGGGGCCGGGAAAATGGATGACCCGATTCCTATCCTTCAGGAGGGGGTGGTAGTGTCGGCTGTATGTTCTGAGCTTGAGGAGGAGGTGTTAGAGGCTCAGGGGGACGCCCCTGCAGGACCTCCAGGGAGACTGTTTGTCCCAAATCAGTTGAGACAAAAGGTTATTGAGGCACATCATAATTCTGCTTTAGCAGGACATCCAGGGAGTAAGGCTACTTTAGATCTCCTTTCTCGCCGGTTTTGGTGGCCTAACGTTAATAAAGATGTTTTAACTTTTGTCGCGTCCTGTGGGGTTTGTGCTCGCTCTAAGACCCCTCATACCCGTCCGTCTGGGACCCTCTTACCCTTGAAACTTCCGGAGCGTCCATGGACTCATTTGTCTATGGACTTCATCACGGACCTTCCTCAGTCGTCAGGGAAGACTGTCATACTGGTGGTTGTTGACAGGTTCAGTAAGATGGCACATTTCATTGCTCTTCCTGCCCTCCCTAATGCTAAAACTCTGGCGCAGGTGTTCATTGGGGAGATTGTGAGACTTCATGGGTTGCCTTCTGATGTGGTGTCAGATAGGGGGTCTCAGTTTGTGTCCAAGTTTTGGAGGGCATTTTGTTTACGTCGGGGGATGCAATTGTCATTTTCCTCGGCTTTTCATCCGCAGACCAATGGTCAGACAGAGCGTCTGAATCAAAGCCTAGAGACTTATCTTCGGTGTTTTGTCTCAGAGAACCAGGAGGACTGGTCTTCTTTCTTGCCTCTGGCAGAGTTCGCTCTTAACAACAGGCGGAGCGAGTCCACTGGTAAGTCCCCGTTTTTTGGGGCATATGGTTTTCATCCCCAGTTTTGTACATTCAATGGGGGGGGCCCTTCTGGGGTTCCTGAGGAGGAGCGTTTCTCGTCGTCACTTGCTTCAGTGTGGAGAGGTGTATTGAATAATCTGAGTGCTATGGGGAACCGTTATAAACGTATGGCTGATAGGAGGAGAGTTTCTGGTCCAGATCTTAATGTGAACGATCTGGTATGGTTGTCTACCAGGAATATAAAACTTAAAGTTCCCTCCTGGAAGCTGGGCCCCAGATTCATCGGGCCGTACAGGATCAGTTCCATAATTAATCCTGTGGCATTTCGTCTGGACCTCCCTCCTACGTTTAAAATTCATAATGTGTTCCACAAGTCATTACTTAAGAGGTACGTGGCACCAGTCATACCATCACCTCTACCTCCTCCTCCAGTGGTGGTCAATGGTAACTTGGAGTTTCAAGTGTCAAAGATCATTGACTCACGTCTGAATCGCCGGTCCCTTCAGTACTTGGTGCATTGGAAGGGGTATGGTCCAGAGGAGAGGACGTGGGTTCCTGCGTCTGACATTAACGCAGATCGTTTGGTGCGGACCTTCCACAGAACTCACCCGGGCAAACCTGGCCCTGAGGGTCCGGAGGCCCCTCGTAGAAGGGGGGGTACTGTCATGTGTGCATCGCCACGAAGATCGTCGCGGTTGCACATTCTGACTTCTCACAGCTGAGTTGCTGTTTCTTTGTGTTTGGCAGTTAGGGAGTTAATTCTGTCTGTGCTCAGTTCTGGGACTGGGTGCAGTTTCTTCCGGCTGCAATTAATTATTTGTTGATTGGTTTCCTTTAAATCTCTGGTTGTCTGTGTTGGGAGTTGCCAGTGAAATTCTTCATGCAGACCACAGATAGGATTGTATCTGTATAGACTTAAGTTAAAGAGCTCCTTAGTTGTTTTAAGCTCACCTTGCTTAGAGTTTAATATCCCAGATCATTTATGTTCCTTCTGTGTTTGAGTGTGTATGCAAGTCTGTGTTTTCTCCAGTCTGTCTTATATGTCTAATCTGTGTATTTAGCAGAGATCAGCCCATATCCCTTTGGTGGTAATCAGAATCCTTCTTAGGACTGATTACAGGGTTCAGGGACTGATAGGAGACAGGGTTAGGCTGGAGACTTGGACCTCTGAACCATTATCAGTACCTCCAAGGTGAGGGATTAGTTAGGACCCCAGTTTAGGGTCAGGTTAGACCCCCGGTCCTCCTCTTTCCTGTGACAGTGTATCAAGTCCTCAAGATTAACCCTGAGTTCAACGGATATCGTGTCAGGTAAATCTATTCTATATTTACATGCTGATGTTGCTAATCTATATGTTGTCTAGAGTGTTGTTCTTTTAAGAATAGTTTACTGACATCGTACACATATCATAAGACCGCGTGACACGGGCTCGGGCTCTGCTGGCTGTGCGGGCATTGTCTGATGGGACTACTTGTCCCATCTGGCTATGTCTGCTACAGTGACAGCTGTAGCAGGCATAACTGGATGGGACAAGTAGTCCCATCGGATGATGCCCGCACAGCCAGCAGAGCCCGAGCCTGACAGAGCCCCGCACAGCCCCGGCAGAGGCCGGCACAGCCCCGCACAGCACCGGCAGAGCCTGGCACAGCCCCGGCAAAGGCTGGCACAGGCCCGGCAGAGCCCCGCACAGGCCTGGCAGAGCCCGGAACAGGCCGGCACAGCCCCGCACAGGCCCTGCACACACACACACTGCCCCATAGACCCCCGCACACATTCTCCGCACACACACAATCTCCGCCCCACACATTCTCTGCACATTTCCCATAGACTTACATTGGACTGGATACTTGTTACGAATACCCGAGTATTAAGAGCTACTCGTAACGAGTACAGCGAGTTCGAGTATTTCACTACTCGCTCATCGCTAGTTACAGCCCTTCAGATATTTGTAGACAGCTATTAAGTCTACTTGTTTTGCAAGCTACACATTCCCAGATCCTTTAACCATTCCTCGTAGGACATAGTTTGCAGTCCGCTCACCATCCTGGTAGCTCTTCTCTGAACTTGCTCCAGTTTTTCAATGTCTTTTTTAACAAATCCTTTTTTATTGATTTTCATTGGTTTACATAACTCAAAAACGAAAAAAAATATACAAAGAAAAACAACATCATTACCTCGCCATACATCATGGCGGTTTTCAGGCCAACCCACCCTCCACCCCCAAACAACAATCTCTCCCCTTACCGAATAGCAATACCCGCTCGATAAGCAGCTGCGTCAGTTAAGAGGATTGAACCTTTACTCTCCTCAAAGTGCCCTGAAAGTTGTTCATCAGATACCAGTCTGCTTGCAAGAATGGTGATATTATTCGATTAATCTCATCCTGGGAGCACTTACATCCAATAAACCTTCTCCATTTCAGCTTCCAGTTTTTCCAAGTATAACAGCTGCTTCAAATTTTCAAATTATTTAGCAGCTCACCCTTCATGACTATCTTCACTATTAAGAACTTTCGACAGGGTTCAATAGCTATATTAAACAGCAGGGGTGATAGCGGGCAACCCTGGCGCGTGCCCTTCTTCAAGGGAAACACATCAGATAAAAATCCAGGGGTGTGCAACCTCGCCTGAGGGTTCAAATAAAGTGTCTGTATATATTTGTGCATCCTTCTCCCCTTTGGTAGCAACTTTATATATGCAGTGTTAGCTTGGCTGGAGATTTCACTTCCCCCCATCCACGCATTTAACAAATCTGTCAGGGTAGGGGAGATCTGATCTTTTAGAACCTTATAGAATTGACTCCCAAATCCATCTGGACCCAGTGCCTTGCCATTGCTGAGGCCTTTAATTGCTGAAATCTCGGCATTCAAGGCCTCCAGCTCCTGGTCAGAGAAGCGGGGCATTTTCACTTTGCTAAGCCATTCTTTCCCCATTCCCCCACCCTCCTGCGTTGCCCCCATGTAATTCTCCATAGAATTCACCCAGAATCCTGTTTATTAGTGATGAGCCACCCCCGTAGTGTTCAAGTTCGGTTCGGTTCGCCGAACAGCCGTGTGTTCGACGAACTGTTCGTCGAACACCGTCGAACACTGTCGAACACCATTAAAACCATTGGCAGGCAAACCAAAACGCATAGAAACACAAAGAAAACACATAGAAAACACTTCAAAGGTGTCCAAAAGCTAACAAATTGCTCACAAGACACAACTAACACATGGAAAAGTGACAAGTACATATAGTCATGCGAAAAGAAAAGAGGTGGAGGAGTAAAAGGAGGGGGAGACACAGATATAGGCATGTCATGCCCTTCTAAAACCAAAAAAGTGACAAGCCGACACGGCCAGTCCGTTCCTGCCCGTGCAACCTGTGTGTCGCCGGGTTTGTACCAGAGCTGCGGTGGACCCTGACAGCCAGCCCCCTCTCCCAATACTGGTGCCTGTCCGCTGGTGGGTCGAGCGAGCCCCCCTGCGGTGGAGGCAGGTCTAATCATTTTTATTTAAATTGTCTCTCTAATTTGAATGAGTACACTTTAAATCCTTTTACAAGGATCTATTGGAGGGCAAGTCTCATGCAGCAGCCCGCGGTAATGCCAGGTCCAGTAGCGTCCAGTAAAGCTGCTGCAGTTAAAAAGCTTTTATAAGGATTGAGCTTGGCGGTCCACCGCAAGGCGTCCTACCGCCACTCACAGCCCCTGTGCCTTGGGGTGCCTCCCCGATGCTCTTCACTGATTTTCCCGGGGGCCCGAAGCATTTCCTTTGAAAAAATTAAGTGTCGAAAGTACAGGTGGTGTAGCTTGCTTAACAGCTGTGTTAATCTGCTGACTAGCAGACACTGCTACTAGGCCCAAAATTATTGTTGTTTTTTCAGAAAAACCGAACTCTTCAAAATCTAGTTGCCCCCAGCAACACAACTCTCAAGTCCTTATCTTCATCTGCAACCTGGATAAATTCTAATCCGGGTTGTTTTGCATGTAGGACCTCTAAGTGTTTATGTTGCGTCTCTATTATGAATGGGGTGCAAGAATTTCAATCTCGTACCACAGGCACCAGTTTTAAAATCAACTGTCATGTCAATTGCCAATCGTGCTACATTATTTATTTAATTGAGTGCGGTTGTGGGTTGCAGTACATCGGTCGGACGATACAGATGATGCATGCAAGGCTCAACAAGCACCGTCAAAATATCCGAAATGGGTTCATGCTACACAGTCCTCTCAAAACATTTCTCCCTAGTGCACCAAAAGAATCTGAATTTGTTAAAACTCACTGTTATTGACCAGATACCACATGATATGCCTGATCGGTATAATAATCTAATAACAAGGGAGAGTTTCTGGATTTTTAAACTTGGTACACTGGCCCCTGAGGGGTTAAACCTCACTATTGAAAAAGTCACGTAATATATGCATTTTGTTATTTATTTATTTATTTATTTTCATTTATTTTTCCTTGTGTACATTGTTTTTATGTCGTTTTTACGTTGGTTTTATTCAATTTATCTGTGTTTTTTGTTTTTGTTTTTTTTTTCTTTTTTGCAGTCATATTTGCATTTTTAATCATGTGGGTGTTCTGATTAATTGCCTTTTAATTTTCATTTGCTGCTCCACCTTTATATAGCTTTCCTACTCCATTCTATGTATAACTGCCACCTGAGGAAGACGGAGCTATTCCGTTGAAACGCGTTGTGAATATCAATAAATGAAGACTTTTTAATATCAGTTGAATTGCGTCCCTCGCGCTCCTTATGACCGGATTGCTTTATCATCACTTATGTCTGATCCTCCTTTGAGGTACCCGGCCGGAGCTGCTGCGGACAACCTTAATCTCATCTGCCTTTATCGCCAGCCTGGTGCTCCTTTGAAACCGTCTATTTGAATTTGGTTGCAAAATTATTGTCTGGGTTAGATGCAGTTAAAAATTTGTAATTAGATCTACAGCCGGTGGCTACTCCGCTGACTAGCAGACACTGCTACTAGGCCCAAAATTATTGTCCAGGCAAGATGCAGCTTAAAATTTGTAATTATATCTACAGCCGGAGGCTACTCCTCTGACTAGCAGACACTGCTACTAGGCCCAAAATTATTGTCTAAGTTAGAATGCAAATTGCCTCTTCAAACAAAGAGGACTTGTACTCTATAGCGCCACCTATTGGAAGTAGCAATCCTACAAGTCACAATCAACCCTTTAACGAGTCTTGTAATATGACTTAGGATAAAAGCCAAATCAGAATCTCCATTTGCAGACACGGTGTTTCGGACTATTGGTCCTCGTCAGTGCAAAGTAAGTCTAAGTTAGATGCAGTTAAAAATTTGTAATTATATCTACAGCCGGTGGCTACTCCGCTGACTAGCAGACACTCAAGCTTTGGAGCAGACCTCTGATTCCCAGGCTATAGTATGAGTAAACAGCTCTAGTCTTCACACTCAACCATCTGTGTTACCTCAAGCCATAGTGTATGTAGTTTCTTACGGATAAAAGGGGGGTGGGGAAAGACCCAACCCACCTGTAATTGACAATGCCAACGTCACGTAAAACACAGCAAGGGAACTCCAAAAAGAGTCTCCATTTTTTCCAAAAATTTGGGGCACAGACACCACTTAAATAGCATCAATTGCCCCAGAGTTGCTTAAAACGGTTGGTGAGGTGATTTTACCAAATCCTCAAGCTTTTACTCTCCCCAGGATGACACAGGGGTAGAAAAGTCCTTGCGGATCCATGATTTGTTCATCTTTATGAACGTGAGTCTGTCTACATTCTCAGTGGACAGCCGTGTGCGCTTATTGTCAGCACACCACCAGCAGCGCTGAACACACGTTCAGAGAGAACGCTGGCTGTGGGGCATGACAAGATCTCCAAGGCGTGAGTGGCGAGCTCCGGCCATTTATCCAGATTGGAAGCCCAAAAAGAGCAAGGGTCCAGTGACACAGTCATGGCTTCCATGTTCAGTTGGAGATACTCCTGTACCATCATCTCTAGGCGTTGACTATGAGTCTGACTTCTTGTCTCCTGTGGCCTTGAAAAGGATGGGCTAAAAAACTGGTGAAAGGATTCTGCAAAATTGCTGTGAACACCAGCAGATACTGTGTTTCTGTTACGGTTTGAGTGCTGAACACTCGACAGTCCCACGGTTGGCAAGTTAGAACTGTGAGATTCACTACGTGCACCACTGTTGTTTTGTGGAAAAGCACATGTAAGATTCTGCAACAGTCTCTGCTGATACTCCTGCATGTGTGAATCCCTTTCTATGGCTGGAATTATTTCGGCAAATTTACTTTTGTACCGGGGATCTAACAGTGTAGCTACCAGTAGTCAGGATTATTTTGAATTCTGACAATTCGAGGGTCATGTTGCAGGTAGTGCAGCAAGAAGGCACTCATGTGTCGTGCGCATCCGGGAGCACCAAGTCCCTGTTGTGTTGGTGGTGAGGTACGACTCATGCTTCCTTCCTCTGCCCTCTCCCCCCAACCTCGCACAACAGAAATGTGATCAAGGCCTCCCTCATCTGATGAGTCTTCCATGCCCATCACCAGTTCGTCATCTACTTCTTCCTGGGCTCCTGCACCTTCCTCACTAGTTTGGCTGCTACCATGCGCCCTGGTTAATCCCTCTCCCCACCCTCCCATGCCAGCCGCCTTGGTGCTGCCGACCATCTGGACCATGCAGATGTTAGCCCTTCTGCATACAACTCCTCCTCCTCTACTTCCTCCACCTCTTCTTGTTCCACCACCTGACTCAGAATTCTGTTTACCATCTGCTCCAGCATGTAAATCACCGGAATAGTCATGCTGATAATGGCATCATCAGCATTAACATCTTCGTGGCCATTTCAAAACTGTGCAGAAGGGTGCATAGGTCCCTGATCTGAGACCACTCCTCCAGCGTGATTTGCCCCACCTCTGGATCTCGTTGGCCCAGGCTATAATTCAGAACGTATTGCACCAGGGCTTGTCGCTGCTGCCACAGTCGCTGCAACATGGGCAGAGTTGAATTTCACCGTGTTGGCACATCGCATATTAGCCGGTGAAGTAGCAGGCCCAACGACTTCTGTAGAGATGTAAGTCGCTGAGCTGCGGGATGCGAACGGCGAAAATGAGCACACAGCGACCGTGCCCTCTGCAGAAGGCCATGTAGTCCGGGATAGTGGGCTAAAAATTGCTGGACAACCAGGTTCAACACGTGAGCCATACAAGGCACTTGTGTGACATTGCCCCGGCGAAGGGCCGCACCCAGGTTTGCGGCATTGTCGCACACGGCCTTCCCTGGTTGCAGGTCCAGTGAAGACAACCATTCATGAAACTGGTTCTCCAGAGCTGACCACAACTCCTCAGCTGTGTGAATCACATTTCCCAGACATTTCAACGTAAAAACCGCCTGATTACGTTGAGCCCTTCTGCCAGCATAGCAAGGAGGTGTGCTGCAGGATCCCTTCTGCGCAGTTAGAAAGCCCGTGGCATGACCAGACAGGCTTTGGGTGCAGTTGGAGGGCCGAGAGGAGATTGAGGAGGCAGAAGCAGTGGAGGAACTTCGAGATAAAGAGGACTGACGCACAACTCATGGGGACGGCAAGACTTGGACAGCAGCCCCTTGTCCTGCTGTCACCATAGTTACCCAGTGCCCATTCAGCGACATGTAACGCCCCTGTCCATGCCTACTCGTCCAAGTGTCTGTGGTGAAATGCACCCTGTCACACACTGAGTTTCTCAAAGAAGCGGTGATGTTGTGTGCGACATGCTGGTGGAGCGCAGGCACACCTTTCTTTGAGAAGTAGTGCCGACTGGGCATTTCGTACTGGGGCACTGCGACGGACATAAGGGCTCGAAAATCCTCTGTGTCAACAAGGCAGAAAGGCAGCATTTCTGTAGCCAAGAGCTTGCAGATGGTGAAATTCAACCTCTTAGCTTTCTCATGACTAGGAGGAAATGGTCTTTTACTTGTCCACATCTGAGTGACCGAGGGCTAGCTGTTGTACATAGACGGGGTTGAGTAGGGTGTCCCTGGACAACTTACGGTCTGTGAGGAAGATGCAGGCGCAAAAGTTAGGTTGCCTTGATCCAAAAGTGGTGCTCTCGATGTCGGAGAGCGCTCAACACCAGCTGGTGTTTCCACTTCCAAATGAACTGATGACCTGCCAATCTGACTGGCTGTTGCTGGTAAAGAGGTGCCAGGTCTGAGTCTCAAAACAGACAAAAAAGGCTGCACTCAAGCATACTGAAGCATGACAACATAGAATACATGAAATTTTGAATAGCAATATGGCTTTGGAGTATAAGGAAAAATTTGAGACGCTTAGCATAAACATTTGGCCAAACATTTTAAAGCCCACCAACCATCGTCAAGGTGGTCTCAATTCTGGTGAGTCCCTGACCTAATGTGAACATACCTCTATTAGGCTGATATCTGAATTTCTGGGTGAATATGCACCTCTGTCAGTAATGCCTGCATTTATGGGTAAAGTAGGGACCTGGTGTAATTAAAATCACCACCTAGTGGGGGCGGAGTGCTCGGTCAGTAAGCTAACATTCAAAAGACAAAAAAACCTGACTGGCACTTCCAGACTAATGTGAACTAGGTGCAAACCAAAGGGAGCTACCCCCATGTAAAACATACAAAAAAGGCTGCACTCAAGCATACTGAAGCATGACAACATAGAATACATGAAATTTTGAATAGCAATATGGCCTTGGAGTATAAGGAAAACTTTGAGATGCTTAGTATAAACATTTGGCCAAACATTTTAAAGCCCACCAACCATCGTCAAGGTGGTCTCAATTCTGGTGAGTCCCTGACCTAATGTGAACATACCTCTATTAGGCTGATATCTGAATTTCTGGGTGAATATGCACCTCTGTCAGTAATGCCTGCATTTATGGGTAAAGTAGGGACCTGGTGTAATTAAAATCACCACCTGGTGGGGGGGGAGTGCTCGGTCAGTAAGCTAACATTCAAAAGACAAAAAAACCTGACTGGCACTTCCAGACTAATGTGAACTAGGTGCAAACCAAAGGGAGCTACCCCCATGTAAAACATACAAAAAAAGGCTGCACTCAAGCATACTGAAGCATGACAACATTACTGACAGAAGTGCATATTCACCCAGAAATTCAGATATCAGCCTAATAGAGGTGTGTTCACATTAGGTCAGGGACTCACCAGAATTGAGACCACCTTGACGGTGGTTGGTGGGCTTTAAAATGTTTGGCCAAATGTTTATACTAAGCGTCTCAAATTTTTCCTTATACTCCAAAGCCATATTGCTATTCAAAATTTCATGTATTCTATGTTGTCATGCTTCAGTATGCTTGAGTGCAGCCTTTTTTTGTATGTTTTACATGGGGGTAGCTCCCTTTGGTTTGCACCTAGTTCACATTAGTCTGGAAGTGCCAGTCAGGTTTTTTTGTCTTTTGAATGTTAGCTTACTGACCGAGCACTCCGCCCCCACCAGGTGGTGATTTTAATAACACCAGGTCCCTACTTTACCCATAAATGCAGGCATTACTGACAGAGGTGCATATTCACCCAGAAATTCAGATATCAACCTAATAGAGGTATGTTCACATTAGGTCAGGGACTCACCAGAATTGAGACCACCTTGACGATGGTTGGTGGGCTTTAAAATGTTTGGCCAAATGTTTATACTAAGCGTCTCAAATTTTTCCTTATACTCCAAAGCCATATTGCTATTCAAAATTTCATGTATTCTATGTTGTCATGCTTCAGTATGCTTGAGTGCAGCCTTTTTTTGTATGTTTTACATGGGGGTAGCTCCCTTTGGTTTGCACCTAGTTCACATTAGTCTGGAAGTGCCAGTCAGGTTTTTTTGTCTTTTGAGTCTCAAAACAGGTCTGACTGCTGTCCCTCCCAGTCACAGAGGATGAAGAGGCCGCAGTCGCGGATGCACAAGATGGGGCAGACGGTGGTTGGGCCGGCCCGCTAGGCCGCAATGTAGCACAGTGAGCTTGCCACTGCAACTTATGCTTCATATCCATGTGACGGTTCATGCATGAAGTACTCAAACTATGGATTTTTTGGCCTCTACTTAGCTTTTGGTCACAAATGTTACAGATAACACGAGTTGGGTCATCCTTATCGATGTTAAAAAATGCCCAGGCTATGCAAGGCTTAGAACCCATGCAACCTGAAGAGCCACCTTGACTTGTGGTCAGAGGCAGAGTTGTGGTTGAGGATGCAGTTGGTGACGTGCTTCCAGTACTATGTCTCTGTCCAGGAAGGCGCACCCTGACCTCGTCGTCACTCGAATCCTCCTCCGCCTCCTCTGCTGACCTTATCGACTGTCTGACTGTGGGTTGACAGTAAGAGGGATCTACAACCTCGTCATCATCACCCTGTGTGTTCCCACCCCTGTCGTCCTCAGAGCCAACCTCTTCCTGCCCTGACACAAAACTCAAGTTGTCGCTCACATCTGGTATTTGAGTCTCATCATCGTCTTCCTCATTGTCTCCACCAACAGGAGTTACAGTTTGGGAACGAGGGTCTACATTATGCTCAGAACCTTCTTCATCTGGTCCTGGATCAGACTCATAAACATTCTGGGCATCAGTGAAAATCATTTCCTCGTCTGGATTCACAGAAGCTGTGGAGACGACCTCTGATTCCCAGACTATAGTATGAGTAAACAGCTCTGCAGACTCAACCATCTGTTCTACCCCATACTCAGATGGGCAGTTGGAGACTTGGGAGCTGTGAGGAAGCAAGTGTGATTGGGATGACACCTCTGAGGACTGGAGTTTTTGTGTTGTTGAAGTTGAGGTGGAGAGGCGACTTAAAGGAGCACTTGATATCTGTTGAAGCACCTTATTTTTTTGTGCCTCATCTGGAATTTGCAGCGATGGGGGTGCCCGTAAGAAAGGGATCGTACCACATTGTCCACTAAAAGAAGTAGACATCTTAGTTTGGCTGGAAGATGGTCTTTCTTCTGCAGATGTTACTGTTGCTTTAACACCTACCCCACGGACACAACATTTTTTTCCCTTCACAACACGCCTATTCCCCTTTCCACCAGCAGCAGGCCTTTTGCCACTCATTTTGGTGGTTACCAAATTGACAACTGTGGAGTTCTTTCCACAAAAAACGATGGCTGCAAAAAATTCTTAGTATTTGAACGCGGGTGGAGCTTTGTAGAGATGGCCTACTACAATGAGTACCACAGACTGCTACTATGCCCAAATTATTGTCCAAGCAACATGTAGATAGATTTTTTTTTTTGTTTTTTAAGGCTGGTGGAGCTTTGTAGAGATGGCCTAGTACAATGAGTACCACAGACTGCTACTATGCCCAAATTATTGTCCAAGCAACATGCAGATAGATTTTTTTTTTTTAAGGCTGGTGGAGCTTTGTAGAGATCGCCTAATACAATGAGTACCACAGACTGCTACTATGCCCAAAATTATTGTCCAAGCAACATGCAGATAGATTTTTTTTTTTGGCTGGTGGAGCTTTGTAGAGATGGCCTAATACAATGAGTACCACAGACTGCTACTGTGCCCAAATTATTGTCCAAGCAACATACAGATAGATTTTTTTTTGTTTTTTAAGGCTGGTAGAGCTTTGTAGAGATGGTCTAATACAATGAGTATCACAGACTGCTACTATGCCCAAAATTAGTGTCCAGGCAACATGCAGATAGAATTTTTTTTTTTTTTAAGTCTGGTGGAGCTTTGTATAGATGCTCTAATAGAATGAGTAGCACACACTGCTACTATGCACACATATTGAACAGGATAGATGCAGCGAATAATTTGGAGTGATTTGAACGCTGGTGTAGCTGACAAAAGTGATAGCAACTGCTGTAACCTAGCCCTAGGGCTGCAATTACAAATAGTCACTGTCCCAAGTTGACCTATCTGTCTATTTGAGTGAGCACAGACCTGCCTGCTAAAACTGCTAGGAACTGATGTAATGTAGCCCTCAAAAGGGCTACAATTACGAACTAGTCCCTACTCCCTAAACCTTCCTCTCTATTTCTCAGCGATTTCGCTTGCAAGTCGCTGTTGCACAATGCACACACAATATAGCGCTAACAGCAGCAGGCCGTCTAACACTGAGCTGCAGCACGGAGAAAATGGTGGCGAGGGGGGAAATGGCTGGGTCTTATAGGGCAAGGACATGTGACATACACAGCCAATGACACATGCCCTTGCTTGTGTGAAAAAAAGCACCTCGCTCCGTGTGAGCGCTGCTGATAGACTGACAGACTGCACCGTCCACTGGAAATGCGGGAAAGAGAAAAAAAAATGGAGATCTTCATTATCTCTGCAGAGATCCATGCTATGACCCTCCCCCCGCCACGCTGGACACTCAAAATGTGTATTAACAGTGATTCTCAGCATAACTGTTAAAAAATCCAGTGACGATTTAGGTGCATGAACAGTTATCGAACATAATCTCGAACAGCGGATTTTTTCCAAATCGTTTGGGTTCGTCGAACGACTCGAACACCGCCCAAAACAGCTCGAATTTGAAATTGGCGAACAGTTCTAGTCGAACACCGCTCATCTCTACTGTTTATTTCCCTGGGATCAGAAGTTAGGCCTCCTCCTTTTTTCCTTAAGCTCGAAATCAAAGTCAATTGCCTCCTTCCCCTAGCCAAATTGGCCAGTATCTTTCTCGCTTTGTTCCCATATATATGTAGCGCCACTTCCTGCTGTGATCTGAATAATTGCTCTTTCTTGTCCGCCCATGAATCAAAGTTACTCTTAGCCTCAAACCACCTTCTTTTTGCTGAAGTTGACCTGGTTGCTGGGAATGCTGTGTAGGCCCCCTCAGATGCTCACTTGCCTTTGAGTATTGCTCATTTTTTTTTTCTTTCTAGAGTAATCGTGTACCCCAACAAACGTCCCCAGAGGGCCGCCTTGGCCGTCTCTCAATATAGCATAAGGTTCTGCTCATGGTCCCTATTTGTTAACCTAAAATCCTCCCACCACTCCCTCAATATCCTATGAAAATTCTCCTCTATAGTCAGAAATGACGGAAACCTCCACAAAATATCCGTGCTCCGTGGAATGTTATCCTGTATCCAAACATTCACTGGGCTATGGTCAGAAATTACCATATTCTCTATCACACTCTCTTTCATTCCAGGTATCAAGCTCTCACTCATCCAGAACTGATCAATGCACAACCAACTATCATGCGGGTGGGAATAGTGTGTAAACTCTCTGTCGTTAGGATGTTGCAAGCGCATATATCTCTGAGCCCCAACTCCTCCTTGATCATGTGCCTATATCCCTTCCCCCGACCTCTTGCTCCCCCACTCCTTCTGGGTTCTATCCTCCATCTGACAGGGAACCCCGTTAAAATCTCCTCCCACCACTACCCGTGATTCATGGTCCTTCAGTAAATTAAGTCTCAACTCCCTAAAGAAAGGATCCTGATGCGAATTAGGGGCATACACATTGTGGATACTTAATCTTCCAAAAGGACTAGCGATCAACAGATGCTGCCAACTCCCCTCCGAGTCATACTCCTCCCGTAACACAGTATGGTTAAAGTGCCTACTTACCAAAATCAAGGTCTCTGCCCTCCTGCCCTGGGCCGATGAGCCAAGCACCTTTCCCACCCACCACTTGTTCATTCTAAAGAAGTCCTCCCTCCTCCAATGTGTTTCCTGTAAGAGTGCAACATCAGCTCCCAACCTCTTTAAATTACGCAGGATCATAGATCTCTTACCCGGCGACCTCAGGCCTTTAACGTTCCATGAAATAATCCTAATCATTTTCTAACCTATAATTGGCTTCACCATAAAATCATCAGCTGCTGCAGGCGCTATCCAATACATACCATAATAATTATCTTCCCGCCCTCACCTCCTCCCCCCCACAAAATTTTGAACATGAATCTTCCCAAACAAATAAAACAAGTAAAATTCCTGTACAACCATTCACTTGAGTTCACTTATCCTGGCTGCCCCACATTCTCCCTCCCCCTTTAAACAGCTTTGCAGACCATACCTGAACTCGAAACCGGTACCATGTCAGAGATCCTCTTCTTAACTAAAACCCCCACCCTCCATCAGACATAAGACATTAAAGCATAACAGTAATATATCATTGCATCTGCAAAAAAAAGAACACAATGGGGGAAGGAGGGAGGGGGCGACGGTCAGAAGTTGTTTACAAGAACTCCAATGCCAGATGTGTATGCCAAGGTTAAACAGAGTAGTCCACAGTTCAGCTACTGGTCTATTGTTGCATAAGTTGTGGACTCTTTTCCCGCTACTTCATTTTCTTCCTTTACTTTCTCCGTCAATGTTGCCTCCATGGGCTCTCTCAAGTTGTGCTTCTCCTGTCCTCCGGAGAACTCTGCCCACTCTCTCTATGAGTTGCTGTCACGGATGAACCATCCTATCCCCCAAGATGGCTCTCTCCTCCTCCTCTTTTCGACTCCTGCTTCCGTTCCTTAGTTGATAGCAGTTGTGATTCCGCCTCATCATGGTTTTTATAAAATGCAAATGAGCCATCAAGTCATCGCACTTTCAGTGTGGCGGGGTACAGAAGTTGAAATCGTATCTTCTTATGAAAGAGTGAGGTGCACACCCTGCTAAAGGCTTTTCTCCTCCTTGTTACCTCAGCAGAATAATCACCAAACAATAAAAGCTTGTGCCCTTTGATCTGCAATGGCTGGCGTCTTTCTCTGAACGCCCTCAGGATCTCTTCTTTGTGCTTATAGTCAAGGTACTTGACAAGGACCTGTCTGGCGCAAAGCATAGGCACCCGGGCTCTATCTTTAGCAGTCTCTCTGGGTTCAACGGGATCCCTCAGTGGGCCTACTCTATGTGTTCTCTCCACTCTGCAGCTGTGTTTAAGGCCTAAACCTTGTGGAAGGTCGTTCTCACATAGGTCATCTAGCTGCCCTGGCGACACCAACTCAGAGAGTCCCACTATTCTCAGGTTACTTCGCCTAGAGCGGTTTTCTAAATCGTCCACTTTTTCACGCAATTTGACAGAACCGTTAAGTCCTGAATATGCTTATTCATATTGATTAATGAGTCCCCAGCATTTGATACCCTCTGATCAGCCTCTTTTATTCTGTGGTCATGCTCCTCCAGCTTTGTCTCTAGCTTGAGCATGGCCCTTGAGTCTATAGTACCCTTTATTTCCTCTGCCAGGTGTGCCGCCACCTCACTGGCTAAACACCAATCGTCAATAGAGCAGAGATGTGTCCGCTGAACTACTGGTTTCTTTTGGCTCGTTCCTCTCCTCTTCTTCCTGTCTCTGCTGTCCCGATTGGAGCTCCTGGAGGCCCCCCTGTCCATGCTAGTTTCCTCCTCAGAATCCACATGGGACCACAGATTTATCTGGTCATATGCAGTGGATAGCATTGGTGGCGCAGGGGACCCTGTGACCTCTCCCCACTCCCCTTGCTGAAGTGCAGTCTCGCTTCCTGTCACTTCAGTCTCTTCACCGGGTAATCTGCGGTCATTAAGAGCAGCCTCTTCCCCCAGCTTTCGTTCTGTGCCTGTTCCTGTAGCCGCATTCTGCCCTTCAGGCTCTGTCTGTGACCACGCCAGGCTCTCCTGCTCTCTCACCTCCTGCTCCTTCCCTGCAACATTGCCGGCTTCTCCAGTCTAATGGCAGGAAAATTTCACCACTGGCGCCATATTGGATCTCCGCGCCTGCTGCTCTCCCGCGCAGTCTCCCGGGCCATCTCTTGTCCCTGCGCTCTGTAAGAGGTAACGCTCCATACCTCTGGGTTACCAGAGGTCGCCCGCTGCTCTCCTGAGGTCTGTGGCAAGATCAGGTTGTTCTGCAAACGTCGGTTTGGCGGAGGGGCTGCGGGAGCTCTCCCTTCACACGTCCACCACAGCCAGGGCCATAATCGGAAGTCCCTTTTCGATGTCTTTTACTACATCAATCACTACTGTACAAGGTATGATAATCAGTAAGATGTCAAAGCTGCTGGGCATTATGGAAAAATCTATGTGGCAATGCAAAATTACATTAGCCTGGTATCTGATGTTTCAGTAGTGTGGAAAGAGGTGCCGAGCAATTTTTTTTTTTTTTTTTAAATCTAAGCTCAAAATGTTTGAATGCTAATGAACTACGAATTTCAGCAAATTTGACTTGAACTTGATCCTCCGTGGATTGATCGGCTCATCTCTACAGACAATGTATTAATAATCAGTTCTATTCAAAGCCAAAAACGTAGAGTTCAAAGTGTTCCTGATCCCCAATCAGCACCTACAACCAATATGATACAGATTGAAGTCCCGTGCTTACTAAACATTACTTCTAATTAGAAGCAAGAAATATTTATTATCATAGGTATCTTCATTTGAGTCCTCTTTGCTTAATCTTCCTTCACCCCTCTGACTTGACTGTCGTGGTGCAAGTTGCTTGATTTTCACAATTCCCAAAAGCCTCTGAACTGATTAACTATGACATGATTGTATGAAAGGTTCTTCAGGGATTCTAGTGAAGCTTACATTCTTCCATTGTCTGCAAGTCACAGGTCTTTGAGCAGCTTCACTTAGATACAGTTAATAAAAATAAGGTCTCAAAGAGGCTTTTAAAAAATCAAAGAAAGATCTTGTATTGTAGAACTTGTATTACATATCCTGGCGTTTTCTTGTTACTGGCAGTCTACTACAGACGTTGCCCAGTAACTCTGAACCTTGTCTGCCCAATGTTTTGTTAGCGATTTGCCAATTAGGCCAGTTCTGGCTTCAGAGAAAATGACAAACACTGGGAAGTCATCCAAGGCTGCTTCAATATTTAAAAAAAATCAAATCACTGTATAGTAAGAGATCGACATAGACATGATTATCTATCAGAAATAGACTGAAAAATCAATTATACATATTTATTGGACATAAGGATAAAATGACTTAAAGGTTTAATTTCAATGTTTTATAAGTAGTTTTTACATCATGTAAGAATGCATACCTCTTTTTGTAGACAAGGCTCCTCTATAGCTTGTGCAAAGTGATCCGATCACTCATCCTTTCACTGCACTTAATTATTCTTCTGTGTATTATATTATCTGTGCTCTTCATTCTTGCTAATTATTGGATATGCAACAAAAATCTATGGTCTTTACATATATAGGAGCAAACAAGGTTATATTAAAATCGACCAAGTGAAATGCTTACCATGCTATCAGAGCAAGCAAGACTGGTGAACAATAATTAGCTAAAACTCAACAGTGAAAACTGCGGCAAAAATTGAAATTGTTTACAGGAAAATCTCCAATAAATATTTAGGTTATCAATATATATACACTGCTCAAAAAAATAAAGGGAACACTCAAAAAAACACATCCTAGATCTAAATGAATGAAATATTCTCATTGAATACTTTGTTGTGTACAAAGTTGAATGTGCTGTCAACATAATCACATAAAAATCATCAATGGAAATCAAATTTTTGAACCAATGGAGGCCTGGATTTGGAGAGACCGCCAAAATGAAAGCGGAAACAAGTCAAAATGAAAATCAAAACAAGACAAAATTAAATTGGAAACAAGTCAAAATGATGCTCAGTATTGTGTGTGGCCTCCACGTGCCTGTATGACCTCCCTACAATGCCTGGGCATGCTCCTGATGAGGTTGCAGATGTTCTCCTGAGGGATCTCCTCCCAGACCTGGACTAAAGCATCCGTCAACTCCTGGACATTCTGTGGTGCAAAGTGACGTTGGTGGATGGAGCGAGACATGCTGTCCCAGATGTCCTCAATCAGATTCAGGTCTGGGGAACAGGCAGGCCAGTCCATAGCTTCAATGCCTTCATCTTGCAGGAACCGCTGACACACTCCAGCCACATGAGGTCTGCATTAGGAGGAACCCAAGGCCAACCGCACCAGCATATGGTCTCACAAGGGGTCTGAGGATCTCATCTCGGTACTTAATGGCAGTCAGGATACCTCTGGCGAGCACATGGAGGGCTGTGTGGCCTTCCAAAGAAATGCCACCCCACACCATTACTGACCAACTGCCTAATCCTGAGGAAGAAGTAATTTTGTACTTCAAAACGAGCCGAATAAACCACTACCTTTTCACTCATTATACCAGGACAAACTTCTCAGTTCATCTAGCAGCGCGGGAAACATTGCAGTGTGGATCTGCTGCAGCTGATGCTAACATTCCATTTTTTCTAACGGATACATCAGGTTAGTTCAATCTAAGTAATAACTTATTGTGTTTACCGGATAAGACCCTATTTGCGCTGATTTCTCCTACAGTCCCTCGATTAATAATGATGGTCTGTTGTTTCTCTTTATTTAATTGAGAGGATCTTGCTATATTCTTGCTTAGTACAGTTGTGGAATAAGGTTCTGCACTGTATAGAACTGTGAATACCGGAGGACAAAAGAGCATAAGATGGTATGCAGATAAAAATATCAATAAATTTTATTAGACATCATACAAAGTGCATATAGCCATAATAATAAGGTGCCATTCAAAATGCAGATAACACAGACCCAGGGCAACCCACCCCTCCAAAAAGGTGGAAAAACTCCAGGTAGAAAGCCCCAGGCATAACAATAAATCCGAAGACCCTAATCCCATATATAAGTATTGTGCTCAGTGGCCATATAGGAAGGACATAGGACTTCAGGGTTAGGCATGGGGAACACAGTCAGTGTACTATTATAAGCAATCAACTTATAATTCAGAGATAAAGAGAAATGTACCCCATAAAGAGTCAAAGAAATAGGAGCTTACCAGGATAATATGAAGGGAGAGGGGGACCCGGCAGTAAACCCCCGACGCACGTTTTGCGGCACACCAGGCCGCTTTGTCAAGAGAGTGTAATATAAAACTCCCAAAAGGACCTTCAAATAACCCAACGACCCCAGTCACATGACCGGGATCGACCAATGGTGATGGTGCTATCGGTGCATGCTCCCTGGGACCGGTAGGTCCCGACGTGCAGAGAAGGCGTCATGCTCTGAGAGCAGGAGCTGGGTACTAGACCTACTATGTATTGATACCAACACAGCACATGGGAAATGCCCCGTGGGCCCCCGTCGCCAAAAATCATTCTCTCCTAGGAGCCACCCACAACATTTTTTTGTCTTTAAGGTCAATTTTTATCTACAGAAGCGTGGCACAGCCATGGGTGTGGCCTGTGCACCCACGTACGCCAATCTCTTCCTTGGTGCCTGGGAGAGAATAATCAAGCCCACATCCGTTAATTCTTCATTATTTCACATCTAGTGACCTTGACTACACTGAGCCTCCCTAGGACCTTCACAGGGCTCTATCTTTGGATTCAGCAGTTGGACCATTTTCACAAATGACAGAATTTTGATTATACATCATCGTGGCCCCCTTTCCATCTGTATTGTCCATGATCATTTCCTATTTGTGGTCCGTATATGATCCATGTTTGTTGGATCCACTGTTATTGTCATTCTTAATTTTTGTTTACCATTTGTTTGTATATATATTTGGTATGTGGCTGTGTGCATCGAGCTGTGGCTGTCTGGCTCCGTCTTGCGGATGGGTGTCTTTATGCTCTGCGCGTGCGTGCAGGTCTAGTACCCGGTGCCTGCGTGCAGAGCATGACGCCTTCTCTGCACGGCGGGACCTTCTGGTCCCGGGATGCATGCGCCGATAGCGCCATCACCATTGGTCGATCCCGGTCATGTGACCGTGGTCGTTGGGTTATTTGAAGGTCCTTTCGGGAGTTTTGCAGTACATTCTCTTGACAAAGCGGCCTGGTGTGCTGCGAAACGTGCGTCGGTGATTTACTGCTGGGTCCCCCTCTCCCTTCATATTCTCCTGGTAAGCTCCTATTTCTTTGACTCTTTATGGGGTACATTTCTCTTTATCTCTGAATTATAAGTTGATTGCTTATAATAGTACACTGACTGTGTTCCCCATGCCTAACCCTGAAGTCCTATGTCCTTCCTATATGGCCACTGAGCACAATACTTATATATGGGATTAGGGTCTTCGGATTTATTGTTATGCCTGGGGCTTTCTACCTGGAGTTTTTCCACCTTTTTGGAGGGGTGGGTTGCCCTGGGTGTGTGTTATCTGCATTTTGAATGGCACCTTATTATTATGGCAATGTGCACTTTGTCTGATGTCTAATAAAATGTATTGATATTTTTATCTGCATACCATCTTATGCTCCTTTTGACCTACGGTATTCATAATTTGTTGGAGTAGATGTATTTTGTACAGGGGGTTGGGTGGATTTCCTCCCTCCTCCTTGGTACTTTACTATGTTTATGGGACTTCTGTTGCTACTGTATAGAACTGTGTAGCAACACTGAAAAAAAACACACCTGATGGTTGCAAACACTTTCTGAAGGCCGGTGATTTCACAATTGGCATACCTGTATGTTGCAAGCCATTTTTGGGATGACCTGATAAAGATGCTTGAGAAAATGCAAAGGGTGTGTAAAGCTATCATGAGAGTAAAATGGGTGTACTTTGAGGAATCTACCATTTAACAGATACGTATACTGGTTTGTTTCATAGGTGTTCCTTGGTTATTTTTATGCCTTCATTCTAAAGTTACAATATGCACATTCCAATAAAAGCAATGAAAACTAGAGATGAGCGACTTTGCCTCCGGGAGGGTCGAGTCGGGTTTCAGTCGGCTCGACCTTTTCCAAAAGTCGAGTCGAACGAAGTCGGCAGACTATCGGAAAAAGTTGAGTCGGAGTAGGAAACCCCAATGCAAGTCAATGGGGAATAAAAGTCGGCAGTGAGTGGAGGACAGTAAACACACCTACAGTGCCCATTTCAATGCCAACGACATCAATTCTTATTACTTAAGCTTGTCAACTTTAATTTACTTTATAATAATAGTAATGTATTGAAAACTGGGGGTTATTTGGCTAAAGTTGTGGTGGGGCAGGGCTGGCTCCAGATTTTCGTGGGCCCCGGGCGAAAGAGTCTCAGTGGGCCCCTTTAACACATACTACAATTCATGATGCTCCGATACGGCAGAGAAATATAGGTATAGTACAATGTCAAATACTTCACTTCTTACATTACATGAGTGATATCTATTGTAAATTCTACAATAGCTCAAAAATCGGACAGTATAGTCTTCCATACAGTATTATGGGCACCACATAGTGCGCCATACAGAATAATGAGCCCCATATATTGCTCTATACAGAAAGGGCTCCATATAATGCTCCATACAGAATAGTCCCCATATGTGCTCCATATGATGCTCCATATATAAAGGGCCCTATATGATGCCCCATAAATAATGAACCCCATATGATGCTCTAGTATATGATGGGCCCCATATATGATGCTCCAGTGTATGATGAGCCCCATATAATGCTCCATATATAATGGTCCCCATATATAATGGTCCATATATAATGGGCTCCATGTGATGCTCCACATATAATGTGCCCCATATGATGCGCCATATATAATGGGCCCCATATGATGCTCCAGTATATAATGGGCCCCATGGATGATGCTCCAGTGTATGATGGGCCTATATAATGCTCCATATATAATGGGCCCCATATGATGCTCCAGTATATAATGGGCCCCATATATGATGTTCCAGTGTGTAATGGGCCCCGTATATGATGCTCCAGTGTATGATGGGTCCCATTTATAATGCTCCACTGTATGATGGGCCCCATATATAATGCTCCAGTGTATAATGGGCCCTATCTATGATGCTCAAGTGTATGATGGGCCCCATATATAATTCTCCAGTGTATAATGCTCCCCATATATTGCTCCAAACATTAAAAAAAATGAAATAACTCTCCTCGCTGGGCACTGCTCTGCTCTGGACTCCTCAGCGTCGCCATCTTCCAGCACTCTGCACTGTGACTGTTCAGGCAGAGAGTGCACAGACGTGACGTCATCGCGCTCTCTGACCTGAATGTCACTGTCAGGAAACGCGGAAGACGTCACAGCGGTGGAGCAGGGAGAGGTAAGTATTGCAAGTGCTGGGGCCCTGAGCAAGCAGGGGGGCCCACTCGTGGGCGCCGGCACTGGCACAGGGTCCCTCATAGTACGCCGGTGTCTCTGATGGCAAATGGGCCCCCCCACCTGCTCAGGGCCCCGGCACTTGCCTGGGTGCGCCAGGTGCTGATGCCGGCCCTGGGGGGGTGCAGCCCAGTTAGGGAGGTGGAAAAACTGGCATATGTTGAGGTGTAGGCTTGATGTTCAGCAGCTGCAAATGGAGGAATTGGAGAAGTCGGAAGAAGAGGAGGACAAAGTGAGCCATTTTGTTGGCAACCTATGGGTCATCAGGGGAAGGTGGTACAAAATCCTTTGAAACCCAGGCATGGTTCATTTTAATGAAGGTGAGATCACCTACATTTTGGGTCGACAGCCGGGTCCTTCTTTCTGTCAGGATTGATCCAACAGCACTGAAGACTATCAGAAAGATAGCACACTACCAGCAGGGCAAGCGAGCTCCTGTAAGGCATATTGTGCCAATTCAGGCCAGGTGTCCAGTTTACAGGCCCAGTAGTCAAAGGGGAATGATCTATGAGGGAGAACATCGATAGGGGAGGAGAGGTAATTTTGAACCATAGTTGACAACTGCTGTCTCCTGTCTGTTGCAATCGATTCAGTATTACCAGTTGTGTGAGCGGTACTCGAGAAATCAGTCCACAACATGATCATGAAACCCCTGTCTCCAACGCCACTTCGGCTGTGTGCACCACGAACACCTCTTCCATTTGGCCCGGTATGGCTCGTGGTAGAACCTGCACCGCTGCTGTGTGCTGGGAATGCCTCTAACAAACGGTTCACCAGAGTTGCTTGTTTGTTCGCCAATATTAGCTCTAGGTTCTCTTGTGGCATGATGTTCTGTAACTTGCCTTTATAGCATTGATCGAGGATGCTGGCCAACCAGTATTGGTCATCCTTCATAATTTTCGCAATGCGGGGGTCCCTTTTTAGGATCCGCAAGACATAATCACACATGTGGGCCAATGTTCCAGGTGTCAATGATGCACTGCCAGTGGTGGGTGGAGGAGCACTTTCTGCCAAATCCACATCCCTGCAGTCACACACAAATCCTGTACCTGACCTTGGCAAGCCAACATTTTCTCTTGCTCCCTGAGAAGCATCCTCCTCCAGGACAGTTCCCTGAGCAGACAATGCCTGACTGTCATCAAGGCTTCCCTCCTCCTCCTCCGCTGCAGACAACTGATCCTTAATGTGCGTCAAAGTTTGCATGAGCAGACGCATAAGTGGGATGCTCATGCTTATGATGGCGTTGTCTGCACTTACCAGCCGTGTGCATTCCTCAAAACACTGAAGGACTTTACAGAGGTCTTTCAGCTTTGATCACTGCACACCCGACAACTCGATGTCTGCCCTCAAACTGCCTGCCCGTGTATCCTCCCACAAATGCATTACAGCCTGCCTCTGTTCGCACAGCCTCTCAACCATGTGCATGGTGGAGTTTCACCTTGTTGCAATGTCTATGATTAGGCGGTGCTTGGAGAGGTGGAGCGATCGCTGCAGCCTCTGCATACTACTGGAGTCTACGGGCAAGCGATGGATGTGCGAGCACAGTCTTCGCTGTTATGTTTCGGTAGCTGAGGAGAAATAGCAAAAATAGCAAAGTAACAATACACCAGAGAGGCTGGAAACTATTGGGTTGCAAGACCCTAAACTAACCGCAACACTAGAAGTAGCCGTGGAGCGTACCTACGGTGATCCTAGACGCCTCGTCACAGCCGGAGAGATAGCTACACCTAAAGGCAGAAAGATGAAAACTAACTGCCCCGTAGCAGAACCCCCAAAGAAATAGAAAGCCCCCAAACATGTAATGGCGGTTAGACAAGAAGAAAATACGAACACAGACAGAAAATAGAATGAGCAAACGCTGGGGCCCAATACTGTCTAGATAGAAAAGTATAGGAAAGAATTCTGACTGCAACCCAAAAAAACCCTGACAAAAATACCAACACTTCTGATTAACAAAAAACCTGAGATCACACGATCTCTACCACCTAAATCAGATCTCTTGTGTAACACACAGCAATTCAGCAAATAAAAGTGCCACAGGAACAGAGCAAAAGTGCAAACACAAACTGAGCACAATTGCAGCGCCAGGCCCAAAAGGGGACCAGGCAGAAATCTACTGCTAAGCAGCAAACCAGCAAGGAAAAACCAACCAGAGGAAAAAAAACAGCAAATCACTTATCTGAATGAGAGCAGGAATGCAAGCTGAGCTCCAAGCAAGACCTGGAAGAACAAATGATTACCAGCAAGGCTGCTGGGAGTTCAGGTCACTTATATCAGACCACTCGGACCCAGCTGAAGGCCATTCAGCAATTGGTTCATTACCCTCAGCAACCACCGGAGGGAGCCCCAGCTCAGAAGTCGCCTCCAGAGTATTCACAACAGAACCCCCCCCTTGAGGAGGGGTCATCGAACCCTCACCTGCGCAACCAGACCGATCAGGATGAGCTCGAGGATAGGCACGGATCAATCTCCCAGCATGGATGTCCGAAGCAAACACCCAAGAATTGTCCTCCTGACCATAACCTCTCCACTTAACCAAATACTGGAGTTTCCGTCTAGCAAAACAAGAATCCAATATTTTCTCAACCACATACTCCAAATTGCCCTCAACCAAAATAGGGTCGGAAGGCGCAGCCATAGGAACCACTGGCTCGACAAACCTCTTCAATAAGGAATTGTGGAACACGTTATGGATCTTTAATGTCCCTGGAAGAAGCAAACGGAAGGAAACCGGAATAATAATTTCCATGATCTTATAAGGTCCAATGAACCTTGGCTTAAATTTTGGAGATGCAACCTTCATAGGGATATTTCTTGAGGACAACCAAACCAAGTCCCCCACTTTACAACGAGCACCATCAGTCCTATGCTGGTTGGCAAACCGCTGGGCTTTCTATTGAGAGAGAGACAACCTCTCTACTACCTGGTCCCAAATCTGCTGCATACGCTCCACAATAGAGTCAACCCCCGGACAGACAGAAGCCTCCGCCTGTCCTGAAGAAAATCGAGGGTTAAACCCAGAATTGCAGAAAAATAGAGACATCAAGGTGGCAGAGCTAGCCCTATTATTAAGAGCAAACTCAGCCAAAGGCAAAAAAGAGACCCAGTCATCTTGATCAGCAGACACAAAACATCTCAAATAAGTCTCCAAGGTCTGGTTTGTTCTCTCGGTTTGTCCATTGGTCTGAGGGTGAAATGCAGAGGAGAAAGATAACTGAACACCAAGTTTAGAACAAAATGTCCTCCAAAATCTGGAAACAAACTGGACTCCTCTGTCAGACACAATGTTCTTCGGAATGCCATGTAACCGAACCACGTGCTGAAAGAACAAAGGCACCAATTCGGAGGAGGAATGCAACTTAGGTAATGGCACAAGATGTATCATCTTGGAAAACCTATCACAGGTTACCCAGATAACGGTCATTCTCTGAGCGACAGGGAGGTCGGAAATAAAATCCATAGAAATATGGGTCCATGGCCTCTTGGGTACAGGTAATGGCATTAACAAACCACTAGAACGAGAGCAAGGCTTGGAACGAGAGCAAGTCCCACAGGACTGCACAAAGTCCCTGACGTCACGAGACAAAGTAGGCCACCAAAAGGACAGACTCACCAAGTCTCTGGTACCAAAAATCCCGGGATGACCAGCCAACGCGGAACAATGAATCTCAGACATCACACTCTTCTTCCACTGGTCTGGGACAAACAATTTCCCAACAGGGCAGCGTTCAGGTTTATCCTCTGACCTGACACCCCTCCAGAGCCAGTCTCAAATTGGGCGAGATGGCGGAAAGAACTACACCCTCTTTCAAAATAACAGCAGGATCAGATAACTCAGGAGAATCCGCAAAGAAACTCCTCGAGAGGGCATCCGCCTTAACATTCTTAGTGCCTGGAAGAAAAGAAACCACAAAATTAAAACGTGTGAAAAACAAGGCCCACCTGGCCTGTCTAGGATTAAGTCGCTTGGCTGATTCGAGATAAACCAGGTTCTTATGGTCCGTGAGGACCACCACCTGATGTTTGGCTCCTTCCAGCCAATGTCTCCACTCTTCAAAGGCCCACTTCATGGCAAATAACTCCCGATTACATTCAGTTGGAGAAAATTTTTGAGAGAAAAAGGCACAAGGGTTACTCTTAGAGGTCTCTGGATCCCTTTGGGACAAAACGGCACCTGCCCCAATCTCAGAGGCATCAACCTCCACCTGAAACGGCAGAGAAACATCAGGCTGCCGTAGAACAGGAGCAGAAATGAATCTCTGCTTAAGTTCCTGAAATGCAGAAACTGCCTCAGGAGGCCAATTCACCACATCGGAACCCTTTTTGGTCAAATCAGTCAATGGTTTAACAATACCGGAGAAATTACCAATATATTTACAATAAAAATTGGCAAAACCCAAAAATCTCTGAAAAGCCTTCAATGAAGGAGGTTGAACCCAATCACAGATGGCCTGAACCTTGACCGGGTCCATTTCAATAACAGACAGAGACAAAATGAATCCCAGAAATGAGACCTTCTGTACGCCAAAAAAACACTTTGATCCCTTCACATACAGTGCATTCCCTCTCATGCTATTTCCGTCTGCCCTAAGCGGGGAAGACGTTTTGCGCGCTCAGTTGTCTTGAGTAGCGTTCAGACTAAATTTCTGTTGACTGTTATGTTTCGGTAGCTGAGGAGAAATAGCAAAAATAGCAAAGTAGCAATACACCAGAGAGGCTGGAAACTATTGGGTTGCAGAACCCTAAACTAACCGCAATATTAGAAGTAGCCGTGGAGCGTACCTACGGTGATCCTAGATGCCTCGTCACAGCCGGAGAGATAGCTACACCTAAAGGCAGAAAGATGAAAACTAACTGCCCCGTAGCAGAACCCCCAAAGAAATAGGAAGCCCCCAAACATGTAATGGCGGTTAGACAAGAAGAAAATACGAACACAGACAGAAAATAGAATGAGCAAACGCTGGGGCCCAATACTGTCTAGATAGAAAAGTATAGGAAAGAATTCTGACTGCAACCCAAAAAAACCCTGACAAAAATACCAACACTTCTGATTAACAAAAAACCTGAGATCACACGATCTCTACCACCTAAATCAGATCTCTGGTGTAACACACAGCAATTCAGCAAATAAAAGTGCCACAGGATCAGAGCAAAAGTGCAAACACAAACTGAGCACAATTGCAGCGACAGGCCCCAAAAGGGGACCAGGCAGAAGTTTACTGCTAAGCAGCAAACCAGCAAGGAAAAACCAACCAGAGGAAAAAAAACAGCAAATCACTTATCTGAATGAGAGCAGGAATGCAAGCTGAGCTCCAAGCAAGACCTGGAAGAACAATTGATTACCGGCAAGGCTGCTGGGAGTTCAGGTCAATTATATCAGACCATTCGAACCCAGCTGAAGGCCATTCAGCAATTGGTTCATTACCCTCAGCTACCACCGGAGGGAGCCCCAGCTCAGAAGTCGCCTCCAGAGTATTCACAACACTTCGCACCTTGTGGAGCAGGGCTGGTAACTCCAGATAATTATTTATGAAGCACTGCACCACCAGGTTCAAGGTGTGAGCCAGGCATGGTATGTGTCTGAGTTTTGCCAGGGCTATGGCCGCCACAAATTTACGGCAGTTATCACTGACTACCTTGCCTGGCTCAAGATGTAGACTACCCAGCCATGACTCAGTTTCTTGCGGCAAGTACCTCCGCGGTGTGTCTGTTGTCGCCCAAAGACATCATCTTTGAAACAGCCTGCTGACGCTTACCACTAGCTGTTCGATAGTGGGACACCTTGTGTGCAACACTGGCAGCTGCGGATGGAGTGCTCGTGCGACTGCGCTCTGTCGACAAGCTTTTGCTTCTGGAGGAGGAGGGTCGAACGGCTACAGCCAACTGTTGCCTATACCGTGGGCTAGGCAGCACTGTACCACCGCCGCTGTCCCCTGTGGACCCTGCATCCATCACATTCACCCAGTGCACAGTGATGGACACGTAACGGCCCTGGCCATGCCTACTGGCCCATGCATCTGTTGTGAGGTGCACCTTTCCACTCACTGATTGCTTGAGTGCATATACAATGCGGTCTTTCACATGCAGGTGGAGGGCAGGGATGGCTTTTCTAGAAAAGAAGTGCCGACTGGGTAGGTAACAGTGTGGGACAGCGTAGGCCATGAGCTCTCGGAGCAATGCGCTTTCAACCAAACGGAAGGGCATCATCTCTAATGAGATCAGTTTGGCAATGTAGGCGTTCAAAGCCAGTGAGGTTTTGTAGTCCGTCCACGCTTGCAAGTGCATGGTGTTTAAATGTCTAAGCATGCAACTGGTATTCATATTTCGGAGATTTTTCCCTCAGCTAAAGGTCCTTCCGCACTTCTTACAGATAACCTTTGCCTCATCAATAGGATTTTGCTCAAAAAAGTGCCACACTGCACTCTTCCTACTTTGGGATACATTTTTAGGGCTTGCATGCTGTGCTAATTTGACCGTCTGGCCAAGCTGTCCTGCAACTCTTTTTGTTTTTTAACACGTTTTTGGACTGCTACGGGCCTGTCAGATAACCCCAGCTGCGATGTCGATGCCTGCTGTGGATTCTCCTCCTCTTCTGAGCTATTGCTAGGGGCACCCTCTTCCCCCAATGGATGCCAATCCGGGTCAACAACTGGGTTATCCATCACCTCCTCTTCAATTTCATCTGCACCTTCCTCTGTGTCACCGTGTAAGGTGGTATAGTATGCGGGAAGGGGCACCTGAGTTTCATCAGGGTCAGAATCTGGCTCAGTTGACTGCGAGGGCAATGCAGTGCTCTGGGTGAATGTACCAGCAGAATCATATAGCAGTGGCTGTGCATCAGTGCACTCCATGTCATATTCATCTTGGACTGGGGAATTCAGGATTTGACCTGATAACCCAGGCATGGTATGTGAAAAGAGCTCCAGGGAGTAATCTCAAGTGTGGCCGGCCGCATCCTTCACTTTTGGTGAAGGACACAAGGAAAGGTGTTGTTCCTGACCTGGAGCCTGCACTGACGACTCAGTGCTTGCATTTTTCGAAACTTTATTCAGGAGGTGATAGAGCTGGAGGCTGTTTCGGCAATGTAAGCCAAAACCTGTTCCTGGTGCTCCGGCTTTAAAAGCAGTTTACCTACTCCCAGAAAAGGGAGCCTTCCAGACCTTCTGGAGCCAGACGATGACGCAGGCTCAACACCTCCTGCCTTAGGTGCTATTGTGCTTTTGGCACTACCAGCAGATGCACCACCACCACCATCATTCCCAGCTGGCCCCACTCCACCCACGTCCGCAGCCTCTTCCACCATACTTCCTCATGTTTGGGAAAATGTACCAAAAATACCAGCAGATATATGGTACTGTATGAGCAGCGTACAGCTGTATACGGTGTAGGGGAAAATTTAAATCTCCATATATATTTCCAGAGTCACACACAGACGCTCACTCAGTATGGATTTGACAGTAATACAAAGAGCAGATATACTGTACTGTATCAGAAGTGGAAAGCTGTATACGGTGTAGGGGAAAATTTAAATCTCCGTATATATTTCCGGAGTCACACACAGATGCTCTCTCAGTATGGATTTCACAGTTTTACAAAGAGCAGATATACGGTACTGTATCAGAAGCGGACAGCTGTATACGGTGTAGGGGAAAATTTAAATCCCACAGACACTCACTCTATATGGATTTGACCGTAATACAAAGTGCAGATATACGGTACTGTATCAGAAGCGGACAGCTGTATATGGTGTAGGGGAAAATTTAAATCCCACAGACACTCACTCTATATGGATTTGACCGTAATACAAACAGCAGATACACGGTACTGTATCAGAAGCGGACAGCTGTATACGGTGTAGGGGAAAATTTAAATCTCCGTATATATTTCCGGAATCACACACAGATAGTCAGCATGTATTTGTCCTTGATACCAGCCGGTACACGGTAGTGTGTGAGGAGCGTACAGCTCTATATGGTGTGGGAAAAAATAAACGCTAGGTAACTGTGCAGAAAAAAAGAATAAAAGTATTAGTGCTGTGTAAAAAGTAGTCTGCACAGCAGTGTACACACAGCAATACAGCTATCAGGAAGCCTAATAACCAGCGCTGCTGCACACAAGAAAATCCTCCCCTGTCACTGCACACTAACTGTACAGCACAATTGCTATCAGCACAAGCACAGAAGAACTTCTCTTTCCAGCCCTAACTCTCTCCCTACTCATAAACAGCGTCAGCAACCTCTCCCTACTGTTAATATTGGCAGAAGTAAAATGGCGGTCAGGGCTTTTATAGCCACTATGACGCCCCCCAAAGCAAGCCAATCACTGCAATGCCCTTCTTGAAGATGGTGGTGGACGCTGCACATGTCATCTCATTGGCCACAGTGTACGTCCTTGCTCATTGGCTGAAAAAAGCATTCTGGGAAAACCGACTTTGGCGCTCGTTTTGCCTAACGCATGGCCGACTGCACGCTATGGTCGTGTTTCGGTCAACGAAACCCGACTTTGGCGAAAGTCGGCGACTTATGAATCTGACCGACCTGTTTCGCTCAACTCTAATGAAAACCATTGAATGATCAGGAGTGTTCAAACTTTTGCCAAGTAATGTACATATACTGCAGTGGAATGTAATTACAACATGTATATATGTTTCCAGCACCCATCCAGCACCCATGCTCATGAAGCAATGACATTACAAATCTATCTCTTCTTTCTGAATTGCCCTAGGAACTAATCCTAGTGAATTCTCAAGAAAAGTTTTACAGCTGAATAATTACAGAAATTGCAGGCAATCCTCTAGTGAAATAAACACACAATAAAGACTGCTTTCTGTGATTTACTTCTGTCAAGCTCTTCACGTTCTTCCTATGGAAACCGAGGACTAAAATCAAGAAGGAGCTTAAGCTAACCGCAAAGACCTTCTACAGCCAGATCCAGGATGACTGTCTGTCACAAATGACAGACAGTCACTTGACAGTACCCACCCTCTACGAGTGACCTCTGGACACTGAGGACCCGTTTTCTCAGGATGAGAGGCATGGAATGAAAGAATCAGTCTAGAGGCATTCACCTCTGATGCTGAAACTCACATCCTCTCTTCTGGACCATAACCCCTGCAGTGCACCTAGTACTGCAGGAACCGAACTTAAAGACGAGAATCAACAATCCTCGAAATCTGGAACTCCAAATTACCATCAACAATGATTTGGGGTGGCGGCAGGGGAGAGGACTCAAGAGGTTCAACATACCTTTTGCGTAGAGACCTGTGGAACACATTGTGAATTTTAAAAGCTTGGGGTAACTCAATAAACTTAGGCCCCAGTTTCCAGGAAGGGATCTTCAACTTGATATTCCTGGTAGACAACCACACCACACAAAGTCATTCACACTTAGGTTCGGACATGGCATGCGTTCTCTGTCAGCCATATGTTTGTAACTGTCTCCCATTACCCTTAAATTTCTCTGAACCCCCCCACCACACTGAAGAGAGCGACAAAGCAAATGGTTCCTCCTAAGGAACTCCCGAACTCCCCCACTAAAAGTATCAAACTGTGGATGGAAACCATATGAACCAAAGAACGGTGACCTGCCGGTAGATTCTTGGTCATGATTATTAATAGCAAACTCAGCCAACGGTAAGTAAGATGCACAATTCTCCTGATTTTCTTTGATAAAACACCTGAGATAAGTCTCCAAATTCTGATTAATACGCTCGGTCTGTCCATTCGACTGGGGATGGAAAGCAGAGGAAAAGGACAGCTGCAGCCCGGTCGAGTACAGAATGCTTTCCAGAATATAGAAAGAAATTGTGTCCCCCAATCTGACACCACATCTGAGGGAACCCTGTGAAGCTTCACAATATCATGAACAAAAACCTGAGAAAGAGTCCTGGCATTCGGTAAAGCGATGAAATGCACCATTTTATTGAACCTATCTACAAACACCAGAACCAGAGTCTTGCCTGCCGATACCGGTAGGTCATTGATAAAATCCATTATTAACAATTTGCCAAAGGCAATTAAACCCTAACTAAAGACTATAATGTAAAAATTAACTTTTATTCAAACTATTAAAGGATTATTTAAAATTTGCTAAGTTAGTGTGTATCCATGACCAGGATATTATTGAGCCTCCTATCTAATTCATTTAGAGTTATATACCCAGTCTCTTTAACAATATTCAAGAGAGGGATAACATGGTGTGGCCACTACCACTATCCTCAATAAAGTGGTTAGTACATAACTAACTAGCTACTAAAACAAACTCCTAGGCCTCCCCAACATGTTTCACCAGCTTAACTGGTTTCATGAGGGTATGAGGGGTTCAAGAGAGGATGTCTTCCTGGAGCGTAACAATATTGTATCTTATAGTTATTAGGTTCTTTAGAAGAACATAGATCTGGGGATTTATTCTGACGGATTAAAGGCTGAACTGGATAGACAAATGTCTTTTTTCGGCCTTGCCAACTATGTTACTATGTTACCAAGTAACATCCAAATGACCGTGATCAATAGTTTACATACCCCATTTTTTAATACCGAGTATTGCCCCCTCTAAAATCAATGACAGCTTGAAGTCTTTTGTGGTAGTTGTGGATGAGGTTCTTTATTTAATCAGATGGTAAAGCTGCTAACTCTTCTTGGCAAAAAGCCTCCAGTTCCTTTAAATTCCTGGGCTGTCTAGCATAACCTGCGTGCTTGAGATCTCCCCAGAGTGGTTCAAAGATATTGAGGTCAGGAGACTGAGATGGCCACTCCAGAACCTTCACTTTGTTCTGTTGTAGCCAATGACAGGTCAACTTGGCCTTGTGTTTTGGATTGTTGTCATGTTGGAACGCCCAAGTACGTCCCATGCGCAGCTTCCGGGCTGATGATTGCAAATTTGCCTCCAGTATTTCCTGATAAGGTGCTGCATTCATCTTTCCTTCAACTTTGACCAAGTTTCCTGTGCCTTTGTAGCTCACACATCCCCAAACATCAGAGATCCACCTCCGTGCTTTAAAATAGGAATGGTGTTCCTTTCATCATAGGCCTTGTTGACCTCTCTCCAAATGTAACATTTATGGTCGTGGCAAAAAAGTTCTATTTTGGACTCATCACTCCAAATTACCTTGTTCCAGAAGTTTTGACTTTTGAGGCTTGTCTCTGTGCTGTTCTGCGTTTTGTACAGTAGGTGAGATACTTTGTGGCATTTGTGCAGTAATGGCTTTCTTCTGGTGACTTTTACCAGGCAGCCCTGTTGTGAATAGGCTGGAAATGAGTTCTGAGCAGAAGCTCCCTCTGGTGGTTACAAACGGTACTGGACTGTCCAGTGAAGATTGTGAGGATTGGGAATCAGGTGTTACTGACTGGTCTTATATAAGGGAGTTGCCTTCCCATCAGGGTTGCCGGTGATCAATTGTTCTGGTCTCAATCCTTGATTCCTGTTTCCTTGGTAGCCTGCTGTGTCGTGTCTGAATCTCCTGCTAACAGATAAGACATTTTCTTCTTTTTGTTTTTGTGCTTGATTTTTGCATTTTGTCCTGCACTTCTGTGGGGGCCTTCAGGGTCCCCTCTGGGGGCTTTTGCCCTCTCAGTTCAGTTCAGCCACTGATGTTTGTACATTTGCTTTTTCCAGTTTTTTCAGTGGCTGCTGTTTTGTTTTTGGTTACACCAGAGAACTAATTTAGGTGGTAGAGGTCGTGTGATCTCAGGTGTTTTTGAAATTAGTAGAGTTGGTGCTTTTCAGGGTTTTTTGGGATTGCAGTAAGTGCCCTTCCTATCCTTTTCTATTTAGTAAGTTTGGGCCCCAACGTTTGCTCATACTATTTTCTGTCTGTGTCATGATTTATTCTTGTCTAACCGCCATTACATGTTTGGGGGCTTTCTATGTTCTTTGGGGATCTGCTCCGGGGCAGATAGCTTTCCTCTTTCTATCTTTAGGTGTAGTTAGTTTCTCAGGCTGTGACGAGGCGTCTAGGACCAACGTAGGAACGCTCCACGGCTGCCTCTAGTTGTGGTGGTTAGTCAGGGTACTGCAATCTCATAGTTTCCAACTGCTCTGGTGTATTTCCTTTTTGCCTGCTCTCCTCAGCTACCAAATCATAACAGTAATGTTGCCTTGTGAACCTGCTTCTGAATCCATGCAGTGTGATAGAGTGGTTTCTTGGGCACAGCGTCATGAATTTCGAAAGCGCAATGGGTTATGTTTCTACTGTGGTGATGCCTCTGAAATTGGGGCAGGTGCCGTTTTGTCCCAAAGAGATCCAGAGACTTCTAAAAGTAACCCTTGTGCCTTTTTCTCTCAAAAATTTTCTTCCACTGAACGTAATTATGACGTGGGTAATCGGGAGTTATTAGCCATGAAGTGGGCTTTTGAAGAGTGGAGACATTGGCTGGAGGGAGCCAAACATCAGGTGGTGGTCCTTACGGACCATAAGAATCTAGTTTATCTGGAATCTGCCAAGCGACTTAATCCTAGACAGGCCAGGTGGGCCTTGTTTTTCACACGTTTTAATTTTGTGGTTTCATTTCTTCCTGGCACTAAAAATGTTAAGGCGGATGCCCTCTCGAGGAGTTTCCTGGCGGACTCTCCTGAGTTATCTGATCCTTCTGTTATTTTGAAAGAGGGTGTAGTTCTTTCCGCCATCTCGCCCAATTTGAGACTGGCTCTGGAGGGGTGTCAGGAGGATAAGCCCGAGCGCTGCCCTGTTGGGAAATTGTTTGTCCCGGACCAGTGGAAAAAGAGTGTAATGTCTGAGATTCATTGTTCCACGTTGGCCGTCATCCCGGAATTTTTGGTACCAGAGACTTGGTTAGTCGGTCCTTTTGGTGGTCTACCTTGTCTCGTGATGTCAGGGAGTTTGTGCAGTCCTGCGGGACTTGCTCTCGCTCCAAGCCTTGCTCTCGTTCTAGTGGTTTGTTGATGCCATTACCTGTGCCCAAGAGACCATGGACCATATCTCTATGGATTTCATTTCCGACCTCCCTGTTTCTCAGAGAATGACCGTCATCTGGGTGATTTGCGATAGGTTTTCCAAGATGATACATCTTGTGCCATTACCTAAGTTGCCTTCCTCCTCTGAATTGGTGCCTTTGTTCCTTCAGCACGTGGTGTGTTTACACGGCATTCCTGAGAACATTGTGTCTGACAGAGGAGTCCAGTTTGTTTCCAGATTTTGGAGGACCTTTTGTTCTAAAATTGGTGTTCAATTGTCTTTCTCCTCGGCGTTTCATCCTCAGACCAATGGTCAAACTGAGAGAACAAACCAGACATTGGAGACTTATCTAAGATGCTTTGTGTCTGCTGATCAGGATGACTGGGTCTCTTTTTTGCCTTTGGCTGAGTTTGCTCTTAATAATAGGGCTAGCTCTGCCACTTTGATGTCTCAATTTTTCTGTAATTCTGGGTTTTACCCTCGATTTTCTTCAGGACAGACGGAGGCTTCTGTCTGTCCAGGTGTTGACTCTGTTGTGGAGCGTATGCAACAGATTTGGGACCAGGTAGTGGAGAGGTTGTCCCTCTCTCAGGAGAGGGCCCAGCGGTTTGCTAACCGGCATAGGACTGATGGTCCTCGGTTTAAAGTGGGGGACTTGGTATGGTTGTCCTCAAGAAATATTCCTATGAGAGTGGCATCTCCTAAATTTAAGCCTAGGTTCATTGGACCTTATAAGATCATGGAGATTCTTAATCCTGTTTCTTTTCGTTTGCTTCTTCCAGGGACATTTAAGATCCATAATGTGTTCCACAAGTCCTTGTTGAAGAGGTTTGTTGAGCCAGTGGTTCCTACTACTGTGCCTCCTGACCCTGTTTTGGTTGAGGGCAATCTGGAGTATGTGGTTGGGGAAATATTGAATTCTCGTTTTTCTAGACGGAAACTCCAGTATTTGGTTAAATGGAGAGGTTATGGTCAGGAAGACAATTCTTGGGTGTTTGCTTCGGACATCCATGCTAGGAGACTCATCCGTGCGTATCATAGAACTCATCCTGACCGACCTGGTTGCTCAAATGAGGGTTCGGTGACCCCTCCTCAAGGGGGGGGTACTGTTGTGAATAGGCTGGAAATGAGTTCTGAGCAGAAGCTCCCTCTGGTGGTTACAAACGGTACTGGACTGTCCAGTGAAGATTGTGAGGATTGGGAATCAGGTGTTACTGACTGGTCTTATATAAGGGAGTTGCCTTCCCATCAGGGTTGCCGGTGATCAATTGTTCTGGTCTCAATCCTTGATTCCTGTTTCCTTGGTAGCCTGCTGTGTCGTGTCTGAATCTCCTGCTAACAGATAAGACATTTTCTTCTTTTTGTTTTTGTGCTTGATTTTTGCATTTTGTCCTGCACTTCTGTGGGGGCCTTCAGGGTCCCCTCTGGGGGCTTTTGCCCTCTCAGTTCAGTTCAGCCACTGATGTTTGTACATTTGCTTTTTCCAGTTTTTTCAGTGGCTGCTGTTTTGTTTTTGGTTACACCAGAGAACTAATTTAGGTGGTAGAGGTCGTGTGATCTCAGGTGTTTTTGAAATTAGTAGAGTTGGTGCTTTTCAGGGTTTTTTGGGATTGCAGTAAGTGCCCTTCCTATCCTTTTCTATTTAGTAAGTTTTGGCCCCAACGTTTGCTCATACTATTTTCTGTCTGTGTCAGTATTTCTAACCGCCATTACATGTTTGGGGGCTTTCTATGTTCTTTGGGGATCTGCTCCGGGGCAGATAGCTTTCCTCTTTCTATCTTTAGGTGTAGTTAGTTTCTCAGGCTGTGACGAGGCGTCTAGGACCAACGTAGGAACGCTCCACGGCTGCCTCTAGTTGTGGTGGTTAGTCAGGGTACTGCAATCTCATAGTTTCCAACTGCTCTGGTGTATTTCCTTTTTGCCTGCTCTCCTCAGCTACCAAATCATAACACAGCCCATTTTTCTTCAAGTGCCTCCTTATTGTGCATCTTGATACAGCCACACTGCTAGTTTTCAGAGAGTCCAGTATTTCAGCTGATATTATTTGTGTGTTTTTTTTTGCATCCCTAACAATTTTCCTAGCAGTTGTGGACGAAATTTTTGTTGGTCTACCTGACCGTGGTTTTGTTTTCACAGAGCCCATGATTTTCCATTTGATAATCACAGTTTGAATGCTGCTGACTGGCATTATCAATTCCTTGAATATCTTTTTGTATCCCTTTCCTGTTTTATACAGTTCAACTACCTTTTCCCATAGATCCGTTGACAATTCTTTTGCTTTCCCCATGACTCACAATCAGGGGTGGGATTCAAATTTTTAACAACAGGTTCTGTGTTTGTGCGTAGGAAAATCACACCCATTTTTAACCACACCCATTTTTAAGCCACACCCACTTACACGCACCTTTTCCTCAAACATATACAAACCCCTAGGAGCACACACAGACCCCACAAGTGTACATAACCCCCTAGGAGCACACACAGACCCCACAAGTGTACATAACCCCCTAGGAGCACACACAGACCCCACAAATGTGCATAACCCCCTAGGAGCACACACAGACCCCACAACCGTGCATAACCCCTAGGAGCACACACAGACCCCACAAGTGTACATAATCCCCTAGGAGCACACACAGACCCCACAAGTGTGCATAACCCCCTAGGAGCACACACAGACCCCACAACCGTGCATAACCCCCTAGGAGCACACACAGACCCCACAAGTGTACATTATCCCCTAGGAGCACACACAGACCCCACAAGTGTACATAACCCCCTAGGAGTACACACAGACCCCACAACCATGCATAACCCCTAGGAGCACACACAGACCCCACAAGTGTACATAAACCCCAAGGAGCACACACAGACCCTACAAGTGTGCATAACCCCCTAGCAGCACACACAGACCCCACAAGTGTACATAACCCCCTAGGAGCACACACAGACCCCACATGTGTGCAAACCCCCTAGGAGCACACACAGACCCCACAAGTGTGCATAACCCCCTAGGAGCACACACAGACCCCACAACTGTGCATAACCCCTAGGAGCACATACAGACCCCACAAGTGTACATAACGCCCTAGGAGCATACACAGACCCCACAAGTGTACATAACCCCCTAGGAGCACACACAGACAAGTGTGCATAACCCCTAGGAGCACACACAGACCCCACAACCGTGCATAACCCCCTAGGAGCACAGCCAGACCCCACAAGTGTACATAACCCCCTAGGAGCACACACAGACCCCACAAGTGTGCATAACCTCCTAGGAGCACACACAGACCCCACAACCGTGCTTAACACCCTAGGAGCACACACAGACCCCAGAAGCATGCATTAAACCCCCTAGGAGCACACTCAGACCCCACAAGTGTGCATTAAACCCCCTAGGAACACACTCAGACCCCACAAGCGTGCATTAAACCCCCTAGGAGCACACACAGACCCCACAAGTGTTCATTAACCCCCTAGGAGCACACACAGACCCCACAAGTGTACATAACCCCCTATGAGCACACACAGACCCCTCAAGTGTACATAACCCTCTAGGAGCACACACAGACCCCACAAGTGTACATAACCCCTAGGAGCACACACAGACCCACAAGTGTACATAACCCTCTAGGAGCACACAGACCCCACAAGTGTATATAACCCCCTAGGAGCACACATAGACCCCACAAGTGTGCATTAACACCTTAGGAGCACACACAGACCCCACAAGTGTACATAACCCCTAAGAGGACACACAGACCCCACAAGTGTACATAACCCCCTAGGAGCACACACACAGACCCCACAAGTGTGCATTAACCCCTAGGAGCACATACAGACCCCACAAGTGTGCATTCACACCCTAGGAGCACACACAGACCCCACAAGTGTACATAACTCCCTAGGGGGACACACAGACCCCACAAGTGTACATAACCCCCTAGGAGCACACACAGACCCCACAAGTATGCATAACCCTCTAGGAGCACACACAGACCCCAAAAGTGTACATAACCCCATAGGAGCACACACAGACCCCACAAGTGTACATAACCCCCTAGGAGCACACCCAGACCCCACAAGTGTACATAATCCACTCACACCCCACTACACAGCCCCAGTATCAGCCCCCAACCCGGTAATGAATAAATCCTCCTATGTGTCACTGAGGACTCTGACATCTGATTTCCCTCCTGCAGCTACAGACGCCGGTATCAGCCTGCAGAGCCCAATGTCTAATGGCTGCTTCTCTTCCTGGCTTTGGCAGAACACGCCCCCTCCTGGTATGACATGCCCCCGGAAACGACGTCACACCTGGAAGGAGCCCATACAGTCTAGCATTTACCTAGGAAGAAGGAGCTGTGCAGCTGTGAAGGTGACGGCCATGCACAACTCCCGACCCTATACAGTGTGACGCGGGTGGCTGTGTCTGCTGCCGGCCACGTCACAGTACAGCAGGCACGGCCCTGTGCAGGTGCTGGGGCAGTGGGGCCAGTACAGGATCGCGGCCCTGAATCTCCCCGGTTCGGGGAACGGTTGCTTTTTTAACAAGCGGTTCCATCGAACCGGGGAGAACCGGCTGAATCCCACCCCTGCTCACAATCCAGAAATGTCAGTGGCTGGATGAAAGATGCACACACACTGATTACAAGCAAATAGACCACAGGTGAGGATGTTACCTTTAGTAGCCATTCAAACCCATTTGTGTCAAATTCTGTGCATGTTATCAGGCCAAAATCACCAGAGTATTTGAACTTTTGATCAGGGTCATTTGGATGTTTTGGGTTGTCATTATGATTTAACCCCTTCCCAACATTGGGAGTAATAGTACACCGATGATGGACTCCCTCCCTTTGATGTGGGCTCCGGCGGTGAGCCCACATCTTTCCAGGGAAATGTCAGCTGCTTTGAACAGCTGGCATGTACCCGCAATAGCCGCTGGTGGAATCGCGATCCACCCGCGGTCATTAACCCGTTAAATGCCACTGTCAAACGCTGACAGCGGCATTTAACAAGCGATTCTGGCAATTGCGCCGGAAATCCGCCCAACGGTGACCTGTATCATGTGATTGCGGGTCACCAGTGTGTTGGCATGACAACTGGAGGTCTCCTGGAGACCTCTATGGTTGTCAATGCCGGCTTGCTGTAAGCGCCACCCAGTGGTCGGCGCTCATAGCAAGTGAGTAATTCTAGTACATAGAGGCGAACTGATCATCGCCTCTATGTAGCAGAGCCAATCAAGTTGTGGCAGCTTCTAGTCTCCCATGGAGACTATTGAAGCATGGCAAAAGTAAAAAAAAGTTTTTAAAAATATTAAAAAAAATAAAAGTTCAAATTACCCCCCTTTTGCCCCATTCAAAATAAAACAATATAAAAAAATCAAACATGCACATATTTGGTATCGCCACGTTCAGAATCAAACAATCTCTCAATAAAAAAAAAAAGTATTAACCTGATCGCTAAACGGCGTAGTGAGAAAAAAAAATCAAAACGCCAGAATTACGTTTTTTTGGTCGCCTCGACATTGCATTAAAATGCAATAATGGGCGATCAAAAGACTGTATCTGCACCAAAATGGTAGCATTAAAAACGTCAGCTCGGCACGCAAAAAATAAGCCCTCACCCAACCCGAGATCATGAAAAATGGAGCTGCTACGGGTATCAGAAAATGACACAATTTTTTTTTTTTTTTTTACAGAGTTTGGAATTTTTTTTCACCACTTACATAAAAAAGAACCTAGACATGTTTGGTGTCTATGAACTCATAATGACCTGGCGAATCATAATAGCAGGTCAGGACGCGAAACAGCTGTCACCCTCTCTCCTCTCTGCCCCACGCCTCCGCCCACCGCTTCACCTTACCATCTAAGATGATAGTCACGAAATAAAGGACTTTTCATTCAAGCTGCCATGGTGAGTGCCGCATACGTTTTTCTGAATTATTTATATATCTATATATATATATATATATATATATATATATATATATATATATATACACATTATATATAGATAATATATATATACAGTGGGGAAAAAAAGTATTTAGTAAGCCACCAATTGTGCAAGTTCTCCCACTTAAAAAGATGAGAGAGGCCTGTAATTGACATCATAGGTAGACCACAACTATGAGAGTCAAAATAAGAAAACAAAACCAGAAAATCACCTTGTCTGATTTGTCAAGATTTATTTTGCAAATTATGGTGGACAATAAGTATTTGATCACTTAAAAACATGCAAGATTTCTGGCTTTCACAGTCCTGTAGCTTCTTCTTTAACCCCTTCACCCCAAGGGTGGTTTGCACGTTAATGACCGGGCCAATTTTTACAATTCTGACCACTGTCTCTTTATGAGGTTATAACTCTGGAACGCTTCAACGGATATTCGCGATTCTGAGACTGTTTTCTCATGACACATTGTACTTCACGTTAGTGGTAAAATTTCTTCGATATAACTTGCGTTTATTTTTGAAAAAAACGCAAATATGGCGAAAATTTTGAAAATTTTGCGATTTTCAAACTTTTAATTTTTATTCCTTAAAACAGAGAAATATGTCACACAAAATAGTTAATAAATAACATTTCCCACATGTCTACTTTACATCAGCACAATTTTGGAACCAAATTTTTTTTTTGTTAGGAAATTATAAGGGTTAAAAGTAATGTTGAGCGATACTTTCCGATATCACTAAGTTTCGGATCGGAATGGGTATCGCCGATACCCAAAATAGAAAAGATACCCAAAAAATATCGGCGCTACCCGATACCGATACCGGAAATCCAATGTAAGTCTATGGGAACAAAATATCGGAATTAAAAAAAACCATTCTTGCCTTGTTGGTTAATTGTACATGAAGGAAAACAAGAGTGTTTTCCTTCATGTACAATTAACCAACAAGGCAAGAATGTTTTTTTTTAATTCCGATATTTTGTTCCCATAGACTTACATTGGATTTCCGGTATCGGTATCGGGTAGCGCCGATATTTTTTGGGTATCTTTTCTATTTTGGGTATCGGCGATACCCATTCCGATCCGAAACTTAGTGATATCGGAAAGTATCGCTCAACACTAGTTAAAAGTTGACCAGCGATTTCTCATTTTTACAACAAAATTTACAAAGCCATTTTTTTAGGGACCACCTCACATTTGAAGTCACTTTGAGGGGTCTATATGGCAGAAAATACCCAAAAGTGACACCATTCTAAAAACTGCACCCCTCAAGGTACTCAAAACCACATTCAATAAGTTTATTAACCCTTCAGGTGCTTCACAGGAGCTGAAGCAACGTAGAAGGAAAAAATTAATATTTAAGTTTTTAGTCACAAAAATGATCTTTTACAAATTTTTTTTACTTTCACAAGGGTAAAAGGAGAAAATGTGCAATTTCTCCTGAGTACGCCAATACCCCATATGTGTGGGAAAACCACTGTTTGGGTGCACGGCAGGTCTCGGAAGGGAAGGAGCGCCGTTTGACTTTTTCAAACCAAAATTGGCTGGAATTTATATTGGAAGCCATGTCGCGTTTGGAGAGCCCCTGATGCGCCTAAACAGTGGAAACCCCCACAAGTGACACCATTTTGGAAACTAGACCCCCTATGGAACTTATCTAGATCTGTTGTGAGCACTTTGAACCCCCAAGTGTTTCACAAAAGTTTATAATCCTGTGTGTGAAAAAAAAAAACAATTTTCCACAAAAATGATTTTTTATTCCCCAATTTTTCATTTTTCCCAAGAAAATTGGACCCCAAAAGTTGTTGTCCAATTTGTCCTGAGTACGCTGATACCCCATATGTGGGGGGGAACTGTTTGGGCACACGTCAGGGCTTGGAAAGGAAGTAATAACGTTTTGGAATGCAAACGTTGTTGGGGGTCATGTTCCGTTTGCAGTGCCCCAGATGTACATAAACAGTGGAAACCCCCCACAATTCACCCCATTTTGGAAACTAGACCCCCTAAGGAACTTATCTAGATCTGTGGTGAGCACTTTGAACCCCCAAATACTTCACACAAGTTTATAATGCCCAGGCATGAAAATAAAAAATCCTCTTTTTTTCCCACAAAAAATATCTTTTAGTCACCAATTTTTTATTTTCCCAAGGGTAACAGGAGAAATTGGACCACAAAAGTTGTAGTCCAATTTGTCCTGAGTACACCGATACCCCATATGTTGGGGGGAACCACTGTTTGGGGGCACGGCAGAGCTCGGAATGAAAGGAGCGCCATTTGACTTTTTCCAACCAAAATTGGCTGGAATTGAGATTGGAGCCATGTTGCATTTGGATAGCCCCTGATGTGCCCAAACAGTGGAAACCCCTCACAAGTGACCCCATTTTGGAAACTAGACCCCGAAGGAACTTATCTAGATCTGTGGTGAGCAATTTGAACCCCCAAGCGCTTCACAGAAGTTTATAACGAAAAACTGGGTCTGAACTGAAAAAGTAAGTTGATGTGTATGCAAAATGTAAATGCATATCAAACACATGACCATTATACAGAGAAAACAAAAAACAAGAAACAAATATCCTAAAATAAAACAAAATAAATATATTGCAAAACATGCATGAGGTTGTAATAATAATAATAAGGGTATTTAGTAAACATAATTTTTATCAAAAGAATATACAAGCCATCCCGCCACGTCAAGGCAACCCTTTGTGGGACAGTCCTAACTCTTGTATTAAAAACCTTTCCACCTGTCAAGTGACAAATGTGAACAAGGACAGAGAGACTGAACCCACCAGTAAAAGCATAGGCCAGACAGGATAGATTTTTCAGCTCAGAAGCAGGGCGGTCACACCCTTATATGCACAAGATGCACTGAGAACTAAATGAAAAACTGGGTCTGAACTGAAAAAGTAAGTTGATGTGTATGCAAAATGTAAATGCATATCAAACACATGACCATTATACAGAGAAAACAAAAAACAAGAAACAAATATCCTAAAATAAAACAAAATAAATATATTGCAAAACATGCATGAGGTTGTAATAATAATAATAAGGGTATTTGGTAAACATAATTTTTATCAAAAGAATGTACAAGCCATCCCGCCACGTCAAGGCAACCCTTTGTGGGACAGTCCTAACTCTTGTATTAAAAACCTTTCCACCTGTCAAGTGACAAATGTGAACAAGGACAGAGAGACTGAACCCACCAGTAAAAGCATAGGCCAGACAGGATAGATTTTTCAGCTCAGAAGCAGGGCGGTCACACCCTTATATGCACAAGATGCACTGAGAACTAAATGAAAAACTGGGTCTGAACTGAAAAAGTAAGTTGATGTGTATGCAAAATGTAGATGCATATCAAACACATGACCATTATACAGAGAAAACAAAAAACAAGAAACAAATATCCTAAAATAAAACAAAATAAATATATTGCAAAACATGCATGAGGTTGTAATAATAATAATAAGGGTATTTGGTAAACATAATTTTTATCAAAAGAATGTACAAGCCATCCCGCCACGTCAAGGCAACCCTTTGTGGGACAGTCCTAACTCTTGTATTAAAAACCTTTCCACCTGTCAAGTGACAAATGTTAACAAGGACAGAGAGACTGAACCCACCAGTAAAAGCACAGGCCAGACAGGATAGATTTTTCAGCTCAGAAGCAGGGCGGTCACACCCTTATATGCACAAGATGCACTGAGAACTAAATGAAAAACTGGGTCTGAACTGAAAAAGTAAGTTGATGTGTATGCAAAATGTAAATGCATATTAACACATGACCATTACACAGAGAAAACCAAAAACAAGACACAAAAAACAAAAATCCAAAATAAAATAAAAAAATATATTTCAAAAAATGCATAAAGGTAGTAATAATAATAAGGGTATTTAGTAAACATAATTTTGAACAAAAGAATGTACAAGCCATCCCGCCACGTCAAGGCAACCCTTTGTGGGACAGTCCTAACTCTTGTATTAAAAACCTTTCCACCTGTCAAGTGACAAATGTGAACAAGGACAGAGAGACTGAACCCACCAGTAAAAGCATAGGCCAGACAGGATAGATTTTTCAGCTCAGAAGCAGGGCGGTCACACCCTTATATGCACAAGATGCACTGAGAACTAAATGAAAAACTGGGTCTGAACTGAAAAAGTAAGTTGATGTGTATGCAAAATGTAAATGCATATCAAACACATGACCATTATACAGAGAAAACAAAAACAAGGAACAAATATCCTAAAATAAAACAAAATAAATATATTGCAAAACATGCATGAGGTTGTAATAATAATAATAATAATAATAAGGGTATTTGGTAAACATAATTTTTATCAAAAGAATGTACAAGCCATCCCGCCACGTCAAGGCAACCCTTTGTGGGACAGTCCTAACTCTTGTATTAAAAACCTTTCCACCTGTCAAGTGACAAATGTGAACAAGGACAGAGAGACTGAACCCACCAGTAAAAGCATAGGCCAGACAGGATAGATTTTTCAGCTCAGAAGCAGGGCGGTCACACCCTTATATGCACAAGATGCACTGAGAACTAAATGAAAAACTGGGTCTGAACTGAAAAAGTAAGTTGATGTGTATGCAAAATGTAAATGCATATCAAACACATGACCATTATACAGAGAAAACAAAAAACAAGGAACAAATATCCTAAAATAAAACAAAATAAATATATTGCAAAACATGCATGAGGTTGTAATAATAATAATAATAATAATAAGGGTATTTGGTAAACATAATTTTTATCAAAAGAATGTACAAGCCATCCCGCCACGTCAAGGCAACCCTTTGTGGGACAGTCCTAACTCTTGTATTAAAAACCTTTCCACCTGTCAAGTGACAAATGTGAACAAGGACAGAGAGACTGAACCCACCAGTAAAAGCATAGGCCAGACAGGATAGATTTTTCAGCTCAGAAGCAGGGCGGTCACACCCTTATATGCACAAGATGCACTGAGAACTAAATGAAAAACTGGGTCTGAACTGAAAAAGTAAGTTGATGTGTATGCAAAATGTAAATGCATATCAAACACATGACCATTATACAGAGAAAACAAAAAACAAGAAACAAATATCCTAAAATAAAACAAAATAAATATATTGCAAAACATGCATGAGGTTGTAATAATAATAATAAGGGTATTTGGTAAACATAATTTTTATCAAAAGACCATTTGTCACCCGCTGCTGCTCCGCAGCAGCGGGTGACAGGAGGCAGGAGCCCCTGTCCCCGCTGCTAAAGAGAAATGAATATTCACTGCTTCCCACGCCCACTTGGGTGTGGGAAGCAGTGAATATCATTACTTACCTGTCACCCGCTCCAACCGCTGAGCGCCGCTGTGTCATCGCGTCCTCTCTTGCTGCAATGTTCAGGCAGAGGGCGCGATGACGTCATTAGTGAGCGCCGCGCCCTCTGCCTGAACATTCACTGCCGGAGGACCGAAGACAGCGGCGCTCAGCAGTGGACCCGGTGACAGGTAAATATCGCAGGTGCCTAGGACACCAGCACCTGGCCCCCAGCGACGAGAGGTGAGTATGTCTTTTTTTTTTGCAGCATCTATGGGGGCACAGTGGAGCATCTATGGGGGCATAATCTATGGGGGCATAATCTGTGGAGCATTTATGGGGGCATAATCTATGGGGGCATAATCTGGAGCATTTATGGGGCATAATCTATGGGGGCATAATCTGGAGCATTTATGGGGGCATAATCTATGGGGGGATAATCTGTGGAGCATTTATGGGGGCATAATCTGTGGAGCATTTATGGGGGCATAATCTATGGGGGCATAATCTATGGGGGCATAATCTGTGGAGCATTTATGGGGGCATAATCTATGGGGGCATAATCTGTGGAGCATTTATAGGGGCATAATCTGTGGAGCATTTATGGGGGAATAATCTAAGGAGCATTTATGGGGGCATAATCTATGGAGCATCTATGGGTGCATAATCTATGGAGCATCTATGGGGGCATAATCTAAGGAGCACTTATGGGGGCATAATCTATGGAGCATCTATGGGGGCATAATCTAAGGAGTACTTATGGGGGCATAATCTATGGAGCATCTATGGGGGCATAATCTATGGAGCATCTATGGGGGCATAATCTATGGAGCTTCTATGGGGGCATAATCTATGGAGCATCTATGGGGGCATAATCTATGGGGCATAATCTAAGGAGCATTTATGGGGGCATAATCTATGGGGCATCTATGGGGGCATAATCTAAGGAGCATTTATGGGGGCATAATCTATGGAGCATCTATGGGGGCATAATCTATGGAGCATCTATGGGGGCATAATCTATGGAGCTTCTATGGGGGCATCTAATCTATGGAGCATCTATGGGGGCATAATCTCTATGGGGGCATAATCTAAGGAGCATCTATGGGGGCATATCTATCATATCTGGGCGGGCAATTAAACTAAAGGAGCATTTATGGGGGCATAATCTATGGAGCATCTATAGGGGCATAATCTATGGGGGCACAATCTATGGAGCTTCTATGGGGGCATAATCTAAGGAGCATCTATGGGGGCATAATCTAAGGAGCATTTATGGGGGCATAATCTATGGAGCATCTATAGGGGCATAATCTATGGGGGCACAATATATGGAGCTTCTATGGGGGCATAATCTAAGGAGCATCTATGGGGGCACAATCTATGGAGCTTCTATGGGGGCATAATCTAAGGAGCATCTATGGGGGAATAATCTATGGAGCATCTATGGGGCATAATCTATGGGGGCATAATCTATGGAGCATCTATGGGGCATAATCTATGGAGCATCTATGAGGGCACAATCTATGGATTATCTATGGGGGCATAATACATGGGCAGCATATGGGGCACAATCTATGGAGCATCTTGTGGGCATAATACATGGGGCAGCATATGGGGCATAATCTCATTTTCCACCCTAGGCTTATACTCGAGTCGATAAGTTTTCCCAGTTTTTTGTGGCAAAATTAGGGGGGTCGGCTTATACTCGAGTATATATGGTATCTATCATCTATCTATATATATATATATAGCATTATACCCTATGAGGGGGGGCAGCATTATCCTCTATGAGGGGGGCAGCATTATCCCCTATGAGGGGGGCTGCTTTATAATCTATGAGGGAGGCTACCCCAACTCCTGCTACATAATTAAGACATGTACTACCTTATATTATACCCTGATATTAGTGTGTTTTAATGCACAATTTGTGGTCTTGTATTTATTTCTATGTAGCTACATAGTGGGCCCCAAGAATGATTTTCTCTGGTGGGCCCAAGGTGTTCCAGTCCGACGCTGGTGTCATGTCGCATTTGGAGAGCCCCTGATGTGCCTAAACATTGGAAACCCCCCACAAATGACCCCATTTTGGAAACTAGACCACCCAAGGAACTTATCTAGATATGTGGGGAGAACTTTGAACCCCCAAGTGCTTCACAGAAGTTTATAACGTAGAGCCATAAAAATAAAAAAATCATAATTTTTTTCCGCAAAAATGATATTTTCACCCCAATTTTTTTTCCCAAGGGTAACAGAAGAAATTAGACCCCAAGAGTTATTTTGCAATTTGTCCTGAGTACGCTGATACCCCATATGTGAGGGTAAACTACTGTTTGCGCGCATGGCAGAGGTCAGAATGGAAGGAGCACCGCTTTACTTTTTCAACGCAGAATTGGCTGGAATTGAGATCAGACGTCATGTCACATTTGGAGAGCCCCTCATGTGCCTAAACAGTGGAAAGCCCCCAATTCTAACTCCAACCCTAACCCCAACACACCACTAACCCTAATCATAACCCTAACCCTAACACACCCCTAACCCTAATCCCAAGACTAACCCTAATCCCAACCCTAACCCTAACTTTAGCCCCAACCCTAACCCTAACCCTAACGGGAAAATGGAAATAAATACATTTTTTTAAGTTTATTATTTTTCCCTAACTAAGGGGGTGATAAGGGGGGTTTGATTTACTATTTATAGCGGGTATTTATGATTGGCAGCTGTCACGCTAAAAGATGCTTTTTATTGCAAAAAATAGTTTTTGCATCACCACATTTTGAGAGCTATAATTTTCGCATATTTTGGCCCACAGAGTCATGTGAGGTCTTATTTTTTGCGGTACGAGTTGACGTTTTTATTGGTACCATTTTTGGGCACGTGACATTTTTTGATCACTTTTTATTACAATTTTTGGGAGGTTAGAATAAACAAAAATCAGCAATTCATGAATTTCTTTTGGGGGGGGCGTTTATACCGTTCCGCGTGTGTGGTAAAATTGATAAAGCAGTTTTATTCTTCGGGTCAGTACGATTACGGCGATACCTCATTTATATCATTTTTTAATGTTTTGGTGCTTTTATACAATAAAAACAATTTTATATAAAAAATAATTATTTTTGCATCGCTTTATTCTGCGAGCTATAACTTTTTTATTTTTTCGCTAATAATGCTGTATGGTGGCTCGTTTTTTGCGGGACAAGATGACGTTTCCAGCGGTACCATGTTTATTTACATCGGTATTTTTTATCGCGAGTTATTCCACTTTTTGTTTGGCGGTGTGATGATAAAGCATTGTTTTTTTGCTTTGTTTTTATTTTTTTATTTTTAAGGGGTTCATTAAAGGGGTTAACTAATGGGTCAGTTTTATAGGGCTGGTCATTACGGACGCGGCGATACCAAATATGTCTACTTTTATTGTTTTGTTTTTTTTATTTACATGAAGAAATGAATTTATTGGGGAATATTTTTTTTTTTTTTTATGATTTTTTTTAACACTTGTTATTTTTATTTTTTTTACTTTTTTACTTTGTCCCAGGGTGGGACATCACTGTATAATACCAGATCGCTGGTGTGACAGTGTGCACAGCACTCTGTCACACCAGCGATCGCTCTGGCATCGCTGCAGGCTTCTCAGTGCCTGCTCTCAGCAGGCACTGAGGAAGCCGCCTCCCTGCAGGACCCGGAAGGACCCCGGCGCCATCTTGGATCCGGGGTCCTGCAGGGAAGAGGGACCCTCGGAACAGTGCGATACATCGCGCTGTTCTGAGGGTCTCAGGGGAGCGCGCAGGGAGCCCCCTCCCTGCGTGATGCTCCCCTGTGCCCCCAGTACACCGCGATCATGTTTGATCGCGGTGTGCCAGGGGTTATGTGCCGGGAGCGGTCCGTGACCGCTCCTGGCACATAGTGCCGGGTGTCAGCTGTGATAATCAGCTGACACCAGGCCGCGATGGGCTGCGCTCCCCCTGGGAGCGAGTCCGATCGCATGGGACATACTATCCCGTCCCTGGTCATACGGGCCCAGGTACCATGGACGGGATAGTACGTCCGATGGCAGTAAGGGGTTAAGAGGCTCCTCTGTCCTCCACTCATTACCTGTAGTAATGGCACCTGTTTGAACTTATCATAAAAGACAGGTGTCCACAACCTCAGTCACACTCCAAACTCCACTATGGTGAAGACCAAAGAGCTGTTGAAGGACACCAGAAACAAAATTGTAGCTCTGTACCAGGCTGGGAAGTCTGAATCTGCAATAGGCAAGCAGCTTGGTGTGATGAAATCAACTGTGGGAGCAATAATAAGAAAATGGAAGATATACAAGACCACTGATAATCTCCCTCTCTCTGGGGCTCCATGCAAGATCTCACCCCATGGGGTCAAAATGATCACAAGAACGATGTGCAAAAATCCCAGAACCACACAGGGGGACCTAGTGAGTGACCTGCAAAGAGCTGGGACCACCGTTACAAAGGCTACCATCAGTAACACACTACGCCTCCAGGGACTCAGATCCTGCAGTGCCAGACGTGTCCCACTGCTTAAGCCAGTACATGTCCGGGCCCATCTGAAGTTTGCTAAAGAGCATTTGGATTATCCAGAAGAGTATTGGGAGAATGTCATATGGTCTGATGAAACCAAAGTAGAAACAAAACTCGTCATGTTTGGAGGAGACAGAATGCTGAGTGGCATCCAAAGAACACCATACCTACTGTGAATCATGGGGGTGGCAACATCATGCTTTGGGGCTGTTTTCCTGCAAAGGGACTAGGACGACTGATCTGTGTACAGTACATGAAAGAATGAATGGGGCCATGTATCGTGAGATTTTGAGTGCAAACTTCCTTCCATCAGCAAGGGCATTGAAGATGAAACATGGATGGGCCTTTCAGCATGATAATGATCCAAAGCACACCACCAGGGCAATGAAGGAGTGGCTTTGTAAGAAGCATATGAAGGTCCTGGAGTGGCCTAGCCAGTCTCCAGATCTCAACCCCATAGAAAACCTTTGGAGAGATTTGAAAGTCTATGTTGCACAGCGACACGCCCAAAACATCACTGCTATAGAGGAGATCTGCATGGAGGAATGGGCCAACATACCACCAACAGTGTGGGGCAACCTTGTGAAGACTTACAGAAAACATTTGACCTCTGTCATTTCCAACAAAGGATATATAACAAAATATTGAGATAAACTTTTGTTAATGACCAAATACTTATTTTCCACCATAATTTGCAAAATAAATCTTGCCAAATCAGACAAGATGATTTTCTGGATTTGTTTTCTCATTTTGACTTTCATAGTTGTGGTCTACCTATGATGTCAATTACAGGCCTCTCTCATCTTTTTAAGTGGGAGAACTTGCGCAATTGGCGGCTGACTAAATACTTTTTCCCC
>JARQOD010000002.1:81734525-81780226 GCA_033576555.1 Oophaga sylvatica | reverse complement strand
CAGTGAGGATTCGCCCCCTCCCCAGTACAGTTTGCAGTGAGGATTGGCCCCCCCAGTACAGTTTGCAGTGAGGATTCACCCCCCCTCCCAGTACAGTTTGCAGTGAGGATTCGCCCCCTCCCCAGTACAGTTTGCTGTGAGGATTCGCCCCCCAGTACAGTTTGCAGTGAGGATTCGCCCCCAGTACAGTTTGCAGTGAGGATTTCCCCCCCCCCCGTACAGTTTGCAGTGAGGATTCGCCCCCCCCCCAGTACAGTTTGCAGTGAGGATTCGCCCCGCCAGTACAGTGTGCAGTGAGGATTCGCCCCGCCAGTAGAGTTTGCAGTGAGGATTCGCCCCCAGTACAGTTTGCAGTGAGGATTTCCCCCAGTACAGTTTGCAGTGAGGATTCGCCCCCCAGTACAGTTTGCAGTGAGGATTCCCCCCCAGTACAGTTTGCAGTGAGGATTCCCCCCAGTACAGTTTGCAGTGAGGATTCCCCCCAGTACAGTTTGCAGTGAGGATTCGCCCCGCCAGTACAGTTTGCAGTGAGGATTCGCCCCGCCAGTACAGTTTGCAGTGAGGATTCGCCCCCAGTACAGTTTTGTTGCGGTGTGACATTGTGATATTTGCTTACTTTGTAATGGGAGCTAATTTCATGCTTCCCCATGGTAAGGACTGCATAAATCTAACAGATTCCTCCTAACCTAAAAATAAAATTTAAAGGTATTGTCTCATCTTAAATGGGTAAAATTGCAAAGTGCTGGTAAAAAAAGCAACTTACGCAATTTACTTATTAAAAATCCTCCGTTCTCAAAGATGATGGGACTTTTAATTGTTGTGGTTACTGGCCACCTCTGAAGTCTTTCAGCAGCGGCTGGCCTCTACGGCAAGGAGCTCAGCGCTTGCTAGCTCTTCGCTGTACAACTTGCAAGCACTGCTGTGAGGCTGGCAGGATCCGGCTAGCTACAATGTCTCTCCTCCACTGATCCAAAGAGGCAAAACTACCTCTGCTAGCCGCATATGAGAGTGCACAGTTCAGGCCAGCGACACAGCCATGCTTTTAATCAGGAGTGCACTAGCCCCCCCCCCCCCATCCCCGGCAAGCAGGTAGCAACAAGAGGAGGGGACGGGACTGTGCTGTCCTGAAGACTGAAAGTGAAACAACCCCTTTAGATGATTAGTGATGAGCGAACGTGCCTTGGATAAGATGTTATCTGAGCATGCTTGGGTGCTAACAGTGTCTTCTGCGTGCTCGAAAAATATGTTCGAGTCTCTGCGGCTGTTAGACAACCGCAACACATGCAGGGACGGCCTTGTTAGACAATCCCTGCTTGTGATGCAGCTGTCAAAGAGCCGCCAGACATGCAGCCGCGGGGACTTGAACATATTCGAACACCCTGAAGATACTCGGTTAATACCTTATCCGAGCACTTTCGCTCATCACTAGAAATGATCTATTACCTTTTAATCATATTAATCACATATATAATATTTCTATTTCTATAGGTGCAGCAAAGACGCCAGGAGCTGGAGCAAGCCTTGGGGATTAGAAACACATAAAACAAGCTACCTTGGGATGTCCTGAACAGAGTGTACCTCATAGCCAACTTCCCGGCATCTTCTTGAGGCTTTAGGAAGCTGCTCTGGATTGTTCTGGATTTGAGGCCTCTATCAAATGACTGACAAGTGGATTAAGGACACACTAAAAGTTATTTATACTGTCCTCAAATGTTACAAATATCCAAAAAGACCAGAAAATATTTTTGAGGGCTAGACATGTTATATTCTGAAGGATCAAGTACATTTATTTTTAGACTTCCCATATGTGTCATTTTTTTAATTATTTTGTGTAATAACATTCATTATGTTAAATATAGTATTATCTCTGCACCCCTCAGACAGAAGAGACCTTATCAGCGGTATCTTTTATAGCCATTAACTAATTGTGTGCACCGTATATCTTTGTAATGCACACACCGTAGATGCCGGAGGCATCGGAATAGTTTGATGCGGTTTCATCCATTTAAAGGGCCGCCTCTACTGTGTGTCAGCAGCAAATATGTTAGATAGGAGCACTGTGCATAGTGGTTCTCAGCCTTGTAGTCTGGGATATCATACAGTCATACAAAAAAAGGTAAATTATGCCCTTTTATATTTTTTTGCTTTAGCTGAAAAGGTTGCAAGTCTTTGGAAAGTGGTCAGTAGATTTCAATAATGAAGGACTCTTATGCAGAGGAGTGTACAGTAACATATTCGACAGCATTTGCAGTCTGAGGAACTGGCTCTTAATATGCTGCTTAGCTTTCCAGGGTGAATCCCTAGAAGCTCACCAACCTCCCTCACTGAATGTGCCCCGAGCACCTCTATTCTCATAAAATGTAGCCTTTTTATTTTTGAGCGGATTATGGTTTTAATGGACCAAAATATTGTTTTGTATCTTGTAGTCATTGCCAAGTTTTAATAAAAGCAAGTTCTAATTAACTGCCAAATCTGACATCATTGTAAGCACTGGATTTATTGCTTACATTGTACTGTACTATATAGTTTTCTTCATACAAGCCAAGTTACTTTTTTATTATATATTACTTAGGATTTTTGGTGCATTACTGAATAATAGAATTTAGTATTTATTCGAACATCCATGACAGCACTACAGAGAGAGGGGATCCGCCCCTTAGGAACAGGAAACCTACAGATATAAAAGGGCGGCACCTCTCCCACGCATTAGTTGGTTTCCTGTTCGTGAAGGACGGGTTTCCTACAGATGAAGATCTTCAGGAGGACCCAGGCCGGCCGGTCGACCCAGGTAGCGGGGGGGATCTCCTACCTCGGCCGGTGCGGAGCCCCTGGAAGCGCCACGGTGGGTCCGGGTAGGATTCCACGACAGTGTGCGGAGCAGGTGGAGCAGTATCCAGAGGATCCCTGTCTCCCAGCCAGCGCCGGTTGGTAAGTATCCCCACCTCTCCCTGGTCCCGGTGCCTGCTCCCTGTCTTCTCCTGTGGTCCTGTCATGGTGGGGGCTGGCTAAGGTGGTGCAGCCGTGAGATAAAAAAAAAAAAAATTTTTTTTTGAAATTTGAATTTCCCGCCACGTCACTGCTATGGATGGCGCGGCGGAGTTTTTTTGAATTTCCCGCCGCGCGTCACTGCTATGGACGGCGCGGCGGGGGTTTTTTGAATTTCCCGCCGCGCGTCACTGCTATGGACGGCGCGGCGGGCGGTTTTGAATTTCCCGCCGCGCGTCGCTGCTATGGACGGCGCGGCGGGGGTTTTTGAATTTCCCGCCGCGCGTCGCTGCTGTGAACGGCGCGGGTTTTTTGAATTTCCCGCCGTGCGTCGCTGCTGTGGACGGCGCTGCGGGGTGTTTTGAATTTCCCGCCGCGCGTCACTGCTATGGACGGCGCGGCGGGGTTTTTTGAAATTTTAGCCGCGCGACGCCACTGCAGCGGCGCGGCTGGGCTTTTTGAGATCTCCCGCTCGCGTCCCTGCTAGAGGGGCGATGCGGCGGGAGACTATACTTGCCTGCAACGGTATGGCTGGGTCTGTGGGAGCGCTGACAAAGGGGGCGGAGTCTCCACCGCCGGAACCGGAAGTGAGACACCGGCCGGCGTTTTTGAAATTTTTGGCGGCTGCATCATGGGACGGCGCCTGCTGTGGGGATGGCGGGGAGGTGCAGGGGGGCTGTGGGGCGGGGAGCAGGAGGGGGTGGACCCCTGGCCACACCTGCTGACCCGGATATCTGGGGGAGGATATAATGAGCCTAGGAAAGAGGTAAAGCGCTTCTGCCCCATTTTCTGACGATGGACACTGCAGAAGCTCCCTCGGTGCAACAGGAGAGCCAGCAGCAGCAGACAGAGCGCTCCTCTTCAATGGCCAGGAGCGCCAGCCGCAGAAGTTCCGCAGCTGGGAAAAAGGCCCCTCCCCGTGATCCGGTACCTACGGCTGTATGGACTGGGTAAGAGATTGTCAGACTTAGAATACCCAGTAATGCAGTTTTCCCCCATTCTGTGAAGGAGATAATAAGAGCGGAGATGAAAGCGTCCTTAAGACACGGAGAATCTTCCAGGCGTAGAACTGTACCAGTTTTGTCTGATTCAGATTCACCTGCCGCCCATGACAAGGGTGAAGTTGTTTCAGGACCCTCCTCGCCTTCCTCTTCGGCTTCTTCCTCTTCTTCTACAGAAGACGCTACTCGATTTTGTTTTCCCTTGGACCAGATGGACAAACTTGTCAAATCAGTTAGGTTCACCATGGGGGTTGAGGAGGCGAGACCAGAACTCTCAGTACAGGATCTGATGTTCGGTGGTCTAGATCCAAAAAAACGCAGATCCTTTCCGCTAAACAGTAGCATCCAAGGCCTTATAGACAGAGAGTGGAAGAAGCCTGAAAAAAGAGGCTCCTTACCCCAAGCGTTTAAACGGAGATATCCCTTTGAAGATCCCTTGACAGGTAGATGTGATAAGGCCCCAAAGCTAGATGCAGCAGTGGCGAAAGCTTCCAAAAAATCCTCCATCCCATTTGATGATATGGGGTCTTTGAAAGATCCACTAGACAAGAAGGCAGACTCCTTCTTAAAAGGGACATGGGAGATGTCGGCAGGTGCCCTGAGGCCAGCGGTTGCAGCCACTTGTACAGCCAGATCAATGATGGTCTGGCTAGACCAATTAGCATCCCAGTTAGCAGATGGAACCTCTAGAGGGTCAATTTGGAAGACCTTGCCGATAATTCAAAACGCGGCGGCTTTCCTGGCTGATTCCTCAGCGGACTCAGTAAGAATGGCTGCCAGAGCGGCAGGTCTGTCTAATGCAGCACGAAGGGCGTTGTGGCTGAAATGTTGGCCGGGCGATATTCAAGCCAGATCTCGCCTCTGCTCCATTCCGTGTGACGGCGAATATCTTTTTGGCCCGGTCCTGGACGAACTTTTGGAAAAGGCAGGGGACGACAAGAAAAAGTTTCCCAGTCTATCAACCCCTTCCTATAAGAGACCTTTCAGCAGAAGGAGGTTCAGCCGCAGAAGCTCGTCCAGGGAGCGAGCCAAATGAGATGAAGAGGTACAGGGTTTATGTTTAGGGGTCCGCCTAGAGAAACCAAAAAACCCTCGCAATGACTAGCGATGCCGGTAGGAGGCAGATTGAGGGCCTTCTACCCGGCCTGGTCGGAAATCTCAAGCAGTAGCTGGATCCTTAACCTCATAGCTACAGGGCTGCGGTTAGAATTCTCTCGGTACGTCGGGATAACTTTAAAATTACCCCCCTCAGATCATCCCCATCGGAGCAGGCCGCTCTAGAGTTGGAGGTTCAGGAGCTTTGCGCTAAGAAAGTCTTAGTGGAGGTGCCGGAAGCAGAGCGGGGTAAAGGGTTTTACTCCCCTCTGTATTATTAATTTGAAAGCCCTCAATAAATTCCTGATTATTCACCCATTTAAAATGGAAACGGTCAGCTCAGCAATAAAGCTTCTGTTTGAAAATTGCTTTATGGTGGTGTTAGATCTGAAAGACGCTTATTACCACGTACCGATCCATATGGAGCATCAGCGTTTCCTCAGAGTAGCAATCCAGATGGGGAAATCGCTGCGACATTTTCAATATAGCGCCCTTCCTTTTGGCTTGGCGGTTGCCCCACGAATGTTCACTAAAGTTATGTCGGAGGTCATGGCCCACTTACGTGAATCCAACATGCTTATAGTCCCCTACCTCGACGACTTTCTTATCATTGGAAAGACGGCAGAGCTTTGCCTAGAGCAACTGCAAAGAGCAATATCTACCTTAGAGCGGCTGGGATGGCTAATAAATACCAAAAAGTCTCGTTTGAATCCGATGAGGGTCCAGCAGTTTCTAGGGCTAATTCTAGATTCACGGAACCAGAACTGTAGTTTACCGTCAGACAAGTTGATTCGCTTACGGTACCAAGTCCTAAACGCTTCCAATAACCCCTCCATGTCGCTTAGGAAGGCCATGTCTCTTTTGGGCTCCCTCTCGTCCTGTATTCCCGCGGTTCGGTGGGCTCAATTTCACACAAGGACGCTGCAAGCTGAGGTCTTGTTGTATCAAAATTTTCTAGGTGGTTACCTAGAAGGCCAGCTATCCTTGTCCCAGGCTACTATAAGATCCCTGGATTGGTGGAAGGATGATACGAACCTGTCTAAGGGGGTTCCCTGGGAATATGAAATATCCCGGATAGTCACGACAGATGCTAGCCCCTCTGGGGGGGGGCTCATATGGGGGACGTTATGGTTCAGGGCTTATGGGAGCAGGATCAAATTCAAATGTCTTCTAATATGAAGGAGTTAACGGCGGTAGAGCTAGCGATTAAAAAGCTCCTTGTCTATCTACAGGGTCACCACGTTCGAGTACTCTCCGACAATCGTGTCACAGTCGCTTACGTCAACCACCAGGGTGGTACTCGTTCCGGTCCTCTCATGGAAGTGGCAAGGCGCCTACTCCAGATAGCAGAACGACACTTTCTTTCTCTAACGGCTCTACATATAAGGGGAGAAGAAAATACCAAGGCGGACTTCTTAAGCCGCAATCTCCTGAGTCAAGGAGAGTGGTCGTTAAAGACTTCCATCTTCGACCTGATTGTGCAGAAATGGGGTCAACCGGAAATAGATCTCTTTGCTACCAAAAGCAACAGGAAAGTGAGACAGTTCTGCTCTCTGAATCCCAAAGAACGCCCTCTGGCAGTGGACGCTCTTCTATTAAAGTGGGATTTCAATCTAGCCTACGCCTTCCCTCCCTTGTCCTTACTCCCCCTAGTATTGAGGAAGGTCAGGAAGGACAGAGCGAGGGTAATAGTAGTCGCTCCCTTCTGGCCCAGGAGAGCATGGTTTTCATGTCTCAGGAACATGTCGATAGCCGACCCGTGGGTCCTGCTGGATATTCCCGATCTGCTCTCCCAGGGTCCAGTCTACCATCCTCGAGTAGCGGGCCTCCACCTGACGGCGTGGATTTTGAACGGTCGCTGCTGAGAGATAAGGGGTTTTCTGCTAATGTAATTAATACTCTCCTTAAGAGCAGAAAAGAGGTTACAACTAGAATCTACGCTAGGACTTGGAAGAAATTTCTCCAGAGCTCGGGGGTGGTAGCAGGGGACCCAACACCGATAACCCAGATTCTAGAATTCCTACAAAAGGGTCTGGACTTAGGTCTCTCCACAAGCACCCTTAAGGTGCAAGTTTCAGCTTTGGGGGCACTCTTCAGTTGCAACATCGCAAATAATTACTGGGTCAGTAGATTCATTAAAGCTGCGGGTAGGTCGAGACCCATAGTGAAGGTGAGAATCATGCCATGGGATTTGAACCTTGTTCTCACTGCTTTAACAGAGCCCCCTTTTGAACCTATATCAGCAGCATCAATAAAAATTCTTTCCCTTAAAACCGCATTCCTGGTAGCATTAACTTCGGCTAGGAGGGTAAGTGACATCCAGGCACTATCTAGACTGCCTCCTTACACTCGGGTCCTGAATGACAGAATAATACTTAGACCTGATCCGGCATACCTACCTAAGGTGTCTTCCGCTTTCCACAGAACACAGGAAATTGTTCTCCCTTCGTTCATCCCTAATCCATCTAATCAAAAAGAGATAAAACTCCATACTCTAGATGTTAGAAGATGTCTCCTGCAATATTTGGCAGTCACTGATCCCTGGAAAAGGGACAATGCATTGTTTTTCTCTTTTCAGGGAATTAACAAAGGCCGTAGATTAACAAAAAGCTCATTGGCCAGATGGATTAGGGAAGCAATTTCTCTGGCATACACCTCAAGGGGCAAGCCGGCACCTGAGAGGCTAAGGGCGCATTCCACCCGAGCTGTGGCGACTTCATGGGCAGAGAGGGCAGAAGTCTCCATTGACCAGATATGTAAGGCAGCTACGTGGTCTTCTCCTCACACGTTTTACACTCATTATAGGTTAGATTTGGGTGCTTCCTCAGACCTTTCTTTCGGACTAAGGGTGCTGCAGGCTGTAGTCCCTCCCTAAGTAGTTATTACTCTCTGTAATTCTCTCTGTAGTGCTGTCATGGACGTTCGAATAAAGTCTTAGTTACTTACCGTTAACGGTATTTTTCGAAGTCCATGACAGAACCCTTACATTACCACCCGTGTTCTATGTGCACTTCTTCCTCTTATATAGTCCACATGTAATAAACAATTGATTAATGTTACTGTGTGATGCATAAAGTTTTTGCTGTATACCATTTAACCTTGGTAGTCCTCTTATGCTCTGTAATCCAACTGATGCGTGGGAGAGGTGCCGCCCTTTTTGTATCTGTAGGTTTCCTGTTCCTAAGGGGCGGATCCCCTCTCTCTCTGTAGTGCTGTCATGGACTTCGAAAAATACCGCTAACGGTAAGTAACTAAGACTTTTCTTAGGCCAATTTCACACAACAGTGTTTTGAGGTCTGAGAGAGCAATGCATGGACTTGCTATGAGTCTCCTGACCCAAACTCAACTGCATTTAGGCACATGATGCTGTTGCATTTGCATCAGGAGACTCCCTGCCAGTACGTGAAATATGGATTTGTGAAACTAGCCTTAGTCAAGTGTGACTATGTTGACAGAAATGGCTCTTTTGCTTGATCCAACTTTAATTTACACACATGGACAAAATTGTTGGTACCCCTCGTTTAATTACAGAAAAACCCACAATGGTCACAGATTTAACTTGAATCTAACAAGTAATAATAAATCAAAAATCTGTGAAAATGAACAAATGAAAGTCAGACATGGCTTTTCAACCATGCTTCCACAGAATTAAAAAAAAAATAAAACTCATGAAATAGGCCTGGACAGAAATGATGGTAGCCCTGAAAATGTGACAAAAGGGACATGTTAAATCAAGGTGTGTCCAATAATTAGCATCACAGGTGTCTACAATCTTGGAATCAGTGAGTGGGCCTGTATAGAGGGCTACAGATACTCACTGTGCTGCTGTCTGGTGACATGGTGTGTGTCAAGCGAACAAAAGAGTTTTCTCAGGAAATTAGAAAGAAAATTATAGATAAACATGTTAAAGGTAAAAGTTATAAGACCATCTCCAAGCAGCTTGATGATCCTGTGACTACAGTTTCACATATTCAGAAATGTAAGCTCCATGGGACTGTAGGCAACCTCCCTGGACTGGAAAATTGATGACAAATCAAAGAGACGGATAATATGAATGGTAACAAAAGAGCCCAGAAAAACTTCTAATCAGATTAAAGGTGAACTTCAAGCTCAAGGAACATCAGTGTCAGATCGCACCATCTGTCGTATGAGCCAAAGTGGACTTCATGGGAGACGACCAAGGAGGACACCATTGTTGAAAGAAAAAATGGAATTTGCCAAACTACATGTTGACAAGCCACAAAGCTTTTGGGAGAATGTCCTATGGACAGACGAGACAACAATGGAACATTTTGGCAAGGCACATCAGCTCTATGTTCACAGACGGAGAAATGAAGCATATCAAGAAAAGAACACTGTCCCTACTGTGAAACATGGAGGAGGCTCTGTTATGTTCTGGGGCTGCTTTGCTGCATCTGGCACAGGGAGTCTAGAATCTGTGCAGGGTACAATGAAATACTATCAAGGGATTCTAGAGAGAAATGTGCTGCCCACTGTTAGAAAGCTTGGTGTCAGTTGCAGGTCATGGGTCTTGCAACATGATAATGACCCAAAACACACAGCTAAAAACACCCAAGAATGGCTAAGGAAAATTTTAGACCATTCTGAAGTGGCCTTCTATGAGGCCTGGCCTAAATCCTATTGAACATCTTTGGAAAGAGCTGAAACATGCCATCTGGAAAAGGCAACCTTCAAACACGAGACAACTGGAGCAGTTTGCTCTTGAGTGGGCCAAAATACCTGTAGAGAGGTGCAGAAGTCTCATTGACAGTTACAGGAATTGTTTGATTGCAGTGATTGCCTCAAAAGGTTGTGCAACAAAATATTAAGTTAGGGTAACATCATTTCTGTGCAGGCCTATTTCATGAGTTTTATTTTTTTTTAAATTCTGTGGAAGCATGGTTGAAAAGCAATGTCTGACTTTCGTTTTCATAGATTTTTGATTCATTACTTTTGTTAGATTCAAGTTATTTCTGTTGACCATTGTGGGTTTTTCTGTCATTAAACGAGGGGTACCAACAATTTTGACCACGTGTGTATGAGTATGTCTCTTAATGAATCAGTAGCGTTGCATGAGTATCATGTGCCTCACCACAAATCCCACCCCAATCCCTGGAGTTTGTTGCATAGCAAACGTGCAACTTGTCATAACTTTGATGAGCAGCAGTCGCTACGCTGCCATTCTACATATATTGTTGGTGAAAATGGAATGACAATGCCAAAGGTTCCAGAACGTATTTTTCGGATAATAAGACACATTTTTTTCCCAAAAATCTGGGAGGAAATTGGGCGTGCATGTTATAATCCGAAGGCTAAGTTACTGGAGGGACCGGCTGCGGTGAATTGGGGTTGCTACTGCAGGAATGGGGCGATGCTGCGGTCCCTGGGCTTTCATAAGATGGCGGTGAGCGGAGTCCCCTTCCCATTGATTTCACTACAGTCATGGCCAAAAGTTTTGAGAATGACACAATATTATATTTTCACATGATCTGCTGCCCTCTGGTTTTTATGTGTGTTTGACAGATGTTTTTATCACAGACAGAAATATAATAATTGCAAACATGTGAGTAACAAAAGCTTATATTGACAGAATGAGTTAATGCAGCAAGTCAATATTTGCAGTGTTGACCCTTCTTCTTCAGGACCTCTGCAATTCTCCCTGGCATGCTCTCAATCAACTTCTGGACCAAATCCTGACTGATAGCAGTCCATTCTTGCACAATCAATGCTTTCATTTTGTCAGAATTTTTAGGTTTTTGTTTGTCCACCCGTCTCTTGATGATTGACCACAAGTTCTCAATGGGATTAAGATCTGGGGAGTTTCCAGGCCATGGACCCAAAATCTCTATGTTTTGTTCCCTGAGCCATTTAGTTATCACCTTTGCTTTATGGCAAGGTGCTCCATCATGCAGGCAAAAGCAATTGTTGATCGCCAAACTGCTCTTGGAGGGTTGGGAGAAGTTGCTCTTGGAGGACATTCTGGTACCATTCTTTATTCATGGCTGTGTTTTTAGGCAAGACCGTGAGAGAGCCGATTCCCTTGGCTGAGAAGCAACCCACACATGAATGGTTTCAGGATGCTTAACAGTTGGCATGAGACAAGACTGGTGGTAGCGCTCACCTTGTCTTCTCCGAATGAGGCGTTTTCCTGATGTCCCAAACAATCGAAAAGGGGATTCATCAGAGAAAATAACTTTACCCCAGTCCTCAGCAGTCCACTGCCTGTACCTTTTGCAGAATATCAGTCTGTCCATGATCTTTTTTTCTGGAGAGAAGTGGCTTCTTTACTGCCCTCCTTGAGACCAGGCCTTGCTCCAAGAGTCTCCGCCTCACAGTGCGTGCAGATGCACTCACACCTGCCTGCTGCCATTCCTGAGCAAGCTCTGCACTGCTGGTAGCCCGATCCCACAGCTGAAACACTTTTAAGAGACGGTCCTGGCGCTTGCTGGTCTTTCTTGGGCGCCCTGAAGCCTTTTTGGCAACAATGGAACCTCTCTCCTTGAAGTTCTTGATGATGCGATAGATTGTTGACTGAGGTGCAATTTTTCTAGCTGCGATACTCTTCCCTGTTAGGCCATTTTTGTGCTTTGCAATGATGACTGCACGTGTTTCTTTAGAGATATTCATGGTTAACAGAAGAGAAACAATGATGCCAAGCACCAGCCTCCTTTTAAAGTGTCCAGTGGTGTCATTCGTACTTAATCATGACAGATTGATCTCCAGCCATGTCCTCATCAACACCCACACCTGTGTTAATGGAGCAATCACTGAAAAGAGGTTAGCTGGTCCTTTTAAGGCAGGGCTGCAATGATGTTGAAATGTGTTTTGAGGGATAAAGTTCATTTTCTAGCCAAATATTGACTTTGCAAGTAATTGCTGTTAATCTGATCACTCTTTATACCATTCTGGAGTATATGCAAATTGCCATTAGAAAAAGTGAAGCAGTAGACTTTGTAAAAATAATATTTGTGTCATTCTCAAAACTTTTGGCCATGACTGTACAGTGGGCTTCTGGAAAATGGCACCTGGAAGCAGCATATACGCAGAAGGAGATCTCAAGATCTAATTGGATGACTTGCGCCTCTCTACAACCCTGATACCCTGCTGCAAAGTTCTGAGGTGTTTAATATTGAGCAAGAAAGCTGTCCATTGCCTTAAAGTGTTAATCTTTTTGTTACTTTCACATTGACGGGAATTTGTCGTCATATTCATGCTGCCGAAGCACATTCAGCCTGAATTAGTCTGGCTGTGCAATTGAAGCCAGGAGGGTTTTACTGTGAAGTGCTGTGGCGTTTCATAGTTAACACATTTTGAACAGCTGGTCAGGAACAATGTACCCGAGGCAACCCCACAGCCTGCCGGGAACAATGTACCCGAGGCAGCCGCACAGCCGGCCGGGGACAACGCGCCCGAGGCAGCCACACAGCCGGTCGGGGACAACGTGCCCTAGGCAGCCGCACAGCCAACTTCTCCCTCTTTCTGAAATTTATCTCCCTATGTAGGAAGAAATAGAGACAATGGAAATAGAGACAATGGAAAGGACACCATTGTAGGCATTTACTACAGGCCGCCTGTGCAAGCTGAATATATGGATGAACTCTTTATGCATCAAATGGCCAAGTTCTCCAAAAAATGACATAGTGGTCATGGGAGATTTCAACTATCCAGACATTTGTTGGGAATCTCTCTCAGGCAAAACTAACAGGTCCAGGAAATTCTTATCCTCTCTTGCTGACAACTTTATCTTCCAAAAGGTAATGGAGAAAACAAGGGGATCTGCTACCTTGGATCTAATCCTCATAAACAGGGAGGAAATGGTGGAGGAGGTAAGAGTGGCTGGGACTCTAGGAGGTAGTGACCATGCTATTTTAGAATTTTGGATAACAAGAGGAGGAAGACCTGTGAAGACTCAGACGTCAAGGTTAGATTTCAGAAAGGCAGATTTTAAGGAACTCAGAAAGAGAATTGGAGGGATCCAATGGCTGGATATCCTTAAGGACAAAAATGTCCAGGAAGGATGGAAAATCTTGAAAAATGAGATTCTCAAAGCACAATCGTTAACAATTCCGAAAAGAGGGAAGAATGGGAAGCATTTAAGGAAACCAGGATGGATGAACATAGAACTTAAACACATGCTAAAAAGGAAGAAAGAAATTTTTATCAAATGGAAAGAGGGAGGCATATCTAAAGAAGAATATAATGCCGTCTGCAGAACCTGCAGGGCACAAATCAGATTATCTAAAGCTGACAATGAATTAAGGCTTGCAAGTGACGTCAAAAGCAACAAAAAAGGATTTTGGGGATACGTCAAAAGTAAAAGAAAAGTCAAAGATGCTATAGGATTTTTACAGGATGAAAATGATGAAATGGTAAGTCAGGATGTTGAGAAGGCTGAACTTTTAAATTCCTATTTTGCATCTGTTTTCTCTCAGAAAGGAAATGTAACATCAACTGATCTTCACTGTCCTATTAAAGGAATAGAAGAATCCAGGATATCTATAAACAGAAAGACAGTGAGGAAACACTTAGCTAACATAAATGAATTCAAGTCTCCAGGTCCAGATGAATTACACCCCAGGGTACTGAAGGAGATAGCAGAAGAAATTCTTGAACCACTGTCCATAATCTTTGAAAATTCTTGGAAAACAGGAGAAGTCCCAGAAGACTGGAGAAGAGCAAATGTTGTTCCTATCTTCAAAAAGGGGAAAAACGGTGGACCCAGGGAACTACAGGCCGGTGAGTCTGACTTCTATACCAGGAAAGATCTTTGAACAAATTATTAAAGAACATGTATGCAAGTACCTGGATAAGAATGAAGTGATTAAACAGAGTCAGCATGGGTTTGTAACTAATAAGTCATGTCAGACTAACTTAATTTCCTTCTATGACAGAATCACTGACTGGGTGGATCAGGGAAATGCTGTAGATATAGTATATCTTGACTTCAGCAAAGCATTTGACAAAGTATCTCACACAATCCTTATTGAAAAAATGACTAAGTATGGAATGGACAAGGCAACTGTTAGGTGGATTCATAACTGGCTTAGTGATCGGACCCAAAGAGTGGTTGTAAATGGCTGCACATCCAGTTGGAAGAATGTCTCAAGTGGGGTACCACAAGGCTCTGTTTTGGGCCCTGTATTGTTCAACATCTTTATCAATGATTTAGATGAAGGAATTGAGGGTAAACTGATCAAATTTGCTGATGACACAAAGCTAGGAGGGGTAGCTAATACTAGAGAAGAGAGAGAGAGGATTCAAAAAGATATACATAAACTGGAGCAGTGGGCAGCAACTAACAGAATGGATTTTAACAGGGAAAAATGCAAAGTACTACATCTGGGCAATAAAAATGAAAAAAGCATATACAAAATGGGAGGAATAGGGCTAAGTAACAGCACATGTGAAAAAGACTTGGGTATACTAATTGATCACAGACTTAACATGAGTCAACAGTGTGATGCAGCAGCAAAAAAGGCAAATGCAATTCTAGGATGTATCAACAGAAGCATACAGTCTAGATCACGTGAGGTCATTATTGCCCTCTACTCCTCTTTGGTCAGACCTCATCTGGAATACTGTGTCCAGTTTTGGGCACCACATTTTAAAAAGACATCAACAAACTGGAGCAAGTTCAGAGAAGAGCCACCAGAATGGTGACCGGTCTGCAAACCATGTCCTATGAGGAACGGTTGCAGGATTTGGGAATGTTTAGCTTGCAAAAAAGAAGACTGAGAGGAGACTTAATAGCTGTCTACAAATATCTCAAGGGCTGTCACATTGTAGAAGGATCATCTTTATTCTCATTTGCACAAGGAAAGACTAGAAGCAATGGGATGAAACTGAATGGGAGGAGACACAGATTAGATATTAGAAAAAACTTTTTGACAGTTAGGGTGATCAATGAGTGGAACAGGCTGCCACAAGAGGTGGTGAGTTCTCCTTCAATGGAAGTCTTCAAACAGAGGCTGGACAGACATCTGTCCGGGATGATTTAGAGAATCCTGCTTTGAGCAGGGGGTTGGACCAGAAGGCCCAGGAGGTCCCTTCCAACTCTACCATTCTATGATTCTATGAGACACTTGTCAGTCGATTGAAGCCGGCTTGGTACATGCCTCGTCAGCCGAGATACATGCATAGTTCCCTGACGACCTTTCAAAGGGATACTTTCTCTGAGTCTTTACATGACTTCAGAGTAAAACATTCATTCTAAATATGACAACCAGTTCCATTTTCATCTATACTGAAAATAGATTGTTTAGGATCCAAGAAGGGAATTCAAAGGAGACCACCAAAATGGCTGCACTTTGTCCTCCCAAGGCTACCACTTTCCATGTACCTATTCGATGGATATACACTACTCAATCAAACTTCTGTGAAATCAAACTGTCCACTTAGGAAGCAACACTGACAATCAATTTCACATGCTGTTGTGCAAATGGAATATATGGAAATTATTGGCAATTATCAAGACTCACTCAATAAAGGAGTGGTTCTGCAGGTGGGGACCACAGACCACATCTCAGTACCAATGCTTTCTGGCTGATGTTTTGGTCACTTTTGAATGTTGGTTGTACTTTCACACTCGTGGTAGCATGAGACGGACTCTACAACCCACACAAGTGGCTCAGGTAGTGCAGTTAATTCAGGATGCCACATCAATGCGAGCTGTGGCAAGAAGGTTTGCTGTGTCTGTCAGCGTAGTGTCCAGAGGCTGGAGGCTCTACCAGGAGACAAGTACACCAGGAGATGTGGAGGGGGCCGTAGGAGGGCAACAACCCAGCAGCAGGACCGCTACCTCCGCCTTTGTGCAAGGAGGAATAGGAGGAGTACTTTTTGGAAGTGCATTTGAGCAGCAGGGTGATTTGCTGTTGAAGGAGAAAAAAAAAAAATCTCTTTAAATCTTCTGCTTCAGCGAGTGTGAGCGAGCTGAGTGTGACCGGTGCGCAAGTGCGAACGGTGGTAAGTGTGACTAGAGATCAGGGTGGATAAAAATCAATGATTTTTTTAAAAAAAATAAAAAAAAATCGGATTTTTTTTATTTAAATCGGATATTTTTTTCAATAAACTGCTTTTTGAGGAAAATATTTTACCACCCAAAGGTTCTTCCATCATGAGATAAAGCTGAGTTGTTTAACTCAGTAGAATAAAGGCTGTATATGTGTAACATTCACAATGCCATGCTCTTCCAGAGGTTTCTGTAGGATTAGTGGGCAGTTTCTCTCCTATATTATCACAGACGCTCGCTTTACTTACGCAGTTCTCAAAACTGAATTTGACTCCGCAGAGGTCCCAGCCTCTTCTTCACGGCAAAAATGTTACAACATGTCATGAACAGAGTTGAGAAAAAGACCTTAATCCTATTGTTCTACAAACCTATGAATACAGAATCAACCCCTTCAGTGCCAAGTCCAAGAAGTTAGACAATATGTTTCTGATTGTTTGGAGTGGAATAGATCTGCACAACACAAGAAGAATGTGAATCTAAGTGTGAGGAGGAGGAAGGGCAAGCAGACAAGAAAATGAAAGTGAAACTTTGAGCACAATACTGCAGCATAGCCACAGACAGACAAGTCTGGATCTGTTTGTGTGTACGATCTGAGGTTTATTACATTCTTTCCTTATAATGGCAGCAGGCCGTAAAAGAGACCCAGTTTGGGAATATTTTAATGAAGCTCCTTCGCCTATCGGTAAGGCAGGCATGCGTGCAAAATGCAAACGATGCAACAAAGAGATGCAAGGCCTGGTGGCGCGAATGAGGCAACATCATGAGAAGTGCGGTGATGAAGATGACCAAAGAAACACTTCTGAACAGGCAGGATCTTCAGGTTGGTAAGCATTTTTATTGAATCCTATTTCTAAAGACAACTGTCATGTGTGAGAAAAATTATATTTCTTATTATTACTGCATGTTACTGTCATTTGGTACAGTTATGAAGAAAAACAAAAGTAGTATAGGAACTGTAGTATTCGTCAAACTCAATTTGACAGGTCGACACGCCCCCTATCATTTAATCCGTCTCCCTGTCAGCTTGATCCAGGTCGTCACGCCCTCTGGCTGAACTTTGCTCAGGCTGGGAAATCTGTGGCTGAACTTTGCTCAGGCTGTGAAATCTGGTTTGGTGAATTTGTGAATTTCAATCAAAGTGATTTATTCATGTCTATTTATATTTTATTCAGTGTCTTTGATTAGTCTGTGGAGTTTTTAGTGTATTAAAGGGTAATTTTAACTCCATCCGTAGATGTAAAGCTATTTTCTAGCAGAGAATGCCCTGACATGAAATGTAAAGGGTTTGTATTAGAAGCACCCAGTAAATGTCTGTATTAGAATCCAACAGTAAATGTAAAGCTATTTTCTAGCAGAGGAGAGAAACTTTTAAGGACCCAGTAATTGTATAAGGAGTTCTAGTTAAATACAGACTTCTGTATATAACTAGTATATAAGGATTTTTAGTGAAATAAAGAGTGAATCTTGATTTTATACTGTTGTTAGAAGTCTAAATATTTTTCTATCTACTGGCTAACATGGTACAAAGATATACATCTTTACTGCACCATAGAGGTAATTTATCTGTGTGTGTGTTTCACACAGGACAAGTTCTGTGATCCGTCTTTTGTGTGGGAAAAGTCAACAATTTTTATTAAGGTCTAAAATACATTATCATGGATAAAAATCCAAAAGAGTGGGATATACAGCATGCAGAAAAAATAGCCAAATGCAGACAGGTGTGAATTACATTCAAATCAATATATAATAGTGCACATCGACATATCTTATATGTTATAGCGATAATAGACTAATCCGGGGCTATACAATAATAAACTCCATATATTTGTGGGATATACAGCATGCAGAAAAAATAGCCAAATGCAGACAGGTGTGAATTACATTCAAATCAATATATAATAGTGCACATCGACATATCTTATATGTTATAGCGATAATAAACTAATCCGGGGCTATACAATAATAAACTCCATATATTTGTCCGTATATATGCAATCTATGTAACTCACAATATCCCCCAATAGGCAGACATATATGCACTATATAGGATTATAAGTATCTCAATGAATCAGGTATATCAATAAAGTAACTTCTCCATCACAGTTGCTAATATAATGATGTTAGCATGCGAGTGCAGAGCTCACAATACATACTGTGCGTGCATATGAAGTCAATTAGCACATCCATATGAGGAGCTATATCAAAAAAGCAGCGCCATAGATGTGAGATCATACCTGAATGCTGCTTGGCACCCCTTGTGTATAGCCCTCATTTCTAACAGTGTTTTTCACAGATAGATCACTTCAAGAAAACTGTCCCGACAGTTCATCCCTATAGTGTAGTTTAATGTATCAAGGTGTGTGTACAAGGTTTGGAATTGTCAGAATGAGTGAAGGTCGATGCTACGGTAATTCAGGCAAACAGTAAATAGTATTGCATTGTGTATAGTCAGTGGGATCTTTTAAAACCAACACATTTATGTGTATTCTGATAGCAGTGCCCATAGAATGAGTGAAGGTCGTTGCTACGGTAATTCAGGCAACCAGTAAATAGTATTGCATTGTGTATAGTCAGTGGGGTCTTTTAAAACCAACACATTTATGTGTGTTCTTCTTGAAGTTACAGCTCAAAGACATTTCAATCATTGACTTAATTGTGACATGCTAGCCTGAAATTGAAATAAATTCAAAAAGGAAGCTTTTGCAGTATAAAATACAAATTTTATTAAGGTCTAAAATACATTATCATGGATAAAAATCCAAAAAGAGTAGGATATACAGCATGCAGAAAAAATAACCAAAGTGTTGACATGAAGTTACAGCTCAAAGACATATACATTATCATGAATAAAAAATATAGTTGTCCATATATATGCAGTCTATGTAACTCACAATATCCCCCAATAGGCAGACATATATGCACTATATATAGGATTATAAGTATCTCAATGAAGCATGTATATCAATAAAGTAACTTCCCCATCACAGATGCTAATATAATGATGTTAGCATGCAAGTGCAGGGCTCACAATACATACTGTGCGTGCATATGAAGTCAATTAGCACAGCCATATGAGGAGCTATATTAAAAAAGCAGTTGTGTATAGTTGGCCAATCGAATATTAGTTATGCGTTCACTACCACTGTCAACCATAGCAGCTCTCATGATGCTAGCTATTCTGATCACCTTATCATATCAACCATGAAGCCTCTTTTAACCCCTTCACAATAATGTACAGAGGAGTTTTTATGTTTTAATACTGATAGACATATTGTGAACGGACATATAGGGTCCATGTGAGATACCATATTTTTCAAATATTAGTTAAGCGTATATTTCAACATTTTGCTCCTTCACAGATTTATTTTACATTATTTTTTTTATTTTGCTTAAGGATCGTGTACAGAGGAGTTTTTATGTTTTAATACTGATAGACATATTGTGAACGGACATATAGGGTCCATGTGAGACAGTCTGGACAAGTCCGGGCATGTCTGGGCATGCCTGGACAAGTCCTGGTCACGGGACAGCCGTGGAAAAAACAATACTGAAATTCAAAAACTATGTGCTGGCCGTTAACACGCGCACAGTCATCTAGAAAATATTGAGCGAGTTGCTTCACAAACCCTCTCAAGGCATGTTGAATGTTAACGTTCCCGCTATGAGCTACACACATGACCAACTGTATAGCCTGGGATGCGTAGCGTTCTTGCAGCGCAAGACTATTTTTAAAGACGCTAAGACCATCAGATATAAAAGACAGGCATGTTGAGACGTGTCCCGGCCTATTTTGGTACATACCCACTCCTATGCAGCGATATTGAGTACCGTTCAACAAAAAATCAGGTACAAACTTTTTAACATACCTGTGTTTCGGACCCTCAGACCATGCCAGAAGCACTCTGTGTCATGTACTCTAACTCATAATATTCGATTTTGATCAGCATTCAACAAAAAATTGGGTGCTAACTTTTTACCATACCTGTGTTTCTATAACGAATACACGGACCCCTACAGCGCATCCCAATAGTGTAGTTTAATGTAGGGGGCAAACAGATTATCGCTGGTGCTTGGAAAATACCACATTTCATAGATGGTGCTGATCCGCTGAATCATTTTTAAACATTTCACACCACTCATGCACCCACAGCACACTTATGCTGTACCAGCACCGCTGCAGCTAGCGCTTTTTAGCTAAAAAAGACCCTTATTTGCATCATTTTCATTATAGTACGACTGGTACATACCCACTACTATGCAACGATACTGAGTAGCGTTCAACAAAAATCAGGTACAAACTTTTTAACATACCTGTGTTTCCGACTCCCATGTCGTACCAGAAAGACCTATTTTGGCACAGGCCTACACCTATGCAGCGGTTTTGACCACTACTCAACAAAAATGGCTACAAACTTTTTAACATATCTGTGTTTCGGACTATCATGTCATAGCAGAAGCACCCTGTGCCATGTACTCTAGACCATAATATTCGTTTTTGATCACCATTCAACAAAAAATTGAGGCATGTTGAGACGTGTCCCGGCCTATTTTGGCACATGACAAATGTTTCTGACTATCGTGTCCCGGCCTATTTTGGCACATGACAAATGTTTCTGACTATCATGTCATAGCAGAAGCACCCTGTGCCATGTACTCTAGACCATAATATTCGTTTTTGATCACCATTCAACAAAAAATTGAGGCATGTTGAGACGTGTCCCGGCCTATTTTGGCACATGACAAATGTTTCTGACTATCATGTCATACCAGAAGCACCCTGTGCCATGTACTCTAGACCATAATATTTCACATCGGGTATGGGAACTACATAGCTTTGTTTTCTCAGGTATTTAAAAAAGTGTGGAAAACTGAAAATCCCGCGACCTGTGGTAATTTAGTGAGAACCATATAGACAAATCGGGTATCGTCACACACGAGACCACGACACCTCGGGCTATCACATTTACCATTAGTTTTCAAAAATCAGCTCCTTAACAATAAAGTAAGAATCGTAGTGTCCTGCATTGTGGTCTATAAATGTATAGTTTGAAAATTTACCGTTGCTAAAGAACAGTAAAAAGTCGTGCGTACAACTATCAACCCCAAAACTCTCACCACTATCACAAACACAATTGCCTACAGAGGCGGCCAGCGAGAATTTCCGTATGTGTGTATCAAGATGCTCCCTGCTATGACCGAATGTTTGCTCGTGGATGCTGGCATTTCCAGTGACATCATAGTTGTGTAAATGCGCAGGGGCACGTGTATCGATCCCCTAGGGTGTAATGCGTGATCATTTTAATTATTTTTCAATTCATAACCACACGTTCTCAGGCAGACAGGTTTATTTCACAGAAGTTGACCGTACAGTTGCATAATCTTTGTTTAAAATCATACATTTGCATAATTTTGTTTAAAATCGCACAGCTCTGCAATAATGTCGGGTGTTGGACATGCACTTATCAGTCTTTCATACGTGTCGCAGAAAGATTTTAGTCTGTTCTGCGAGAGTTTATTATGCACGTACTGTGCAGACATGTCAAGAAACATTTTGGTGTGTTCACCAGTCCATACGGGTGTTGGTGTGTAAGGCGATCGACCATCATCCTTCTGCTTCTTACTTACACGACGGCGTGATACAGTGCGTTTCTTTGGCGGTAATGCATCGGCTGAATTGGCAGCTGCTGCTTCCGCGTTGCTATTTGCAGATTCTGTAGCTTGACACAGACGTATATTCTTAAGCCGACTACTCTCAGCATTCCCGGGGTGCTCGGTTGGCGCGTCGTTTTCTTCACGATCTGCGACACACCCGTGTGAAAGAGGCTCCGTTCTCACCTCCGTTCTGTTCTCAAATCCATAATTGCGCTGCTGCAAAACTCGCGAATGACGATCCTCCGTAACTAAAGAAAAGATACGTGGTGTAGTTAACCGCTAAGTGGGGGAGATATAGGAAGAGCTACATGAGCCACTTTACTCTGATTCAACGCGCTATTTGTAAAGCTACCAGCACCGATTATCTGTGAAACCGATGCATGATTGTTTGTATAAGTACACTATAGAGCGGCCTAGACATATATACTTACAAGTATCCCCCGGGTGCTGATCTACAGAGAATGCTGAATTAACAGACATCTCGCTGCTCGAGCGCCGCCGTATGGGGCTGTTTTCTCCCTCAAACTGCAACCTCACGGGCGATACTTTAGCAGCTGTAAATAAAATATAGCATACATGAATGCGCACAACACATTCACAAAGCTAACTTGACACACGTAAATAAAATATATCTACTAGTTACCGCAGAAATTTTTATCTGCGTGTATAAGTACACTATAGAGATGCGTAGACATATATGCTTACAAGTATGAGACGTGTAGTGTAGTTCAGAGATTGGTGAATTAAACGGTGTGGAGGTGCTCGGGCGTTTTCGTATGGGTGTGTTTTCTTTTTCAAGCTGCAGCCTCCTGCTCGTTAGTTTAACATCTGTAAATAAAATATAACTATTACTCGCCACAGAAATGATATCTACGCGGGCCACACGCACAAAGCTAAATTCGCAAAGCTATCGTAACGCGCGTAAATAAAATATATCCACTAGTTATCGGTGGGGTCACAGGGTACAGAGGGTACAAACACATATCACCCGGGTTTCAAGGACCCGCTACCTTTTCTATTCCAGAGCCGTGTGCTTAGCGAATCACCCCATCTTTTAGGAGCGTTGGGAGGATTATAGTCCAGTTCGACGAACTCGACATCTGAATCCTGGGGATCCTCCACGATCTCAACATCGGAATCGCGATGCTCGAGCGGCTCAGTCGCCACAGGGTTTCCAACTGCCCAGTCCGCTACAGCTGTATCTGTATGAGAAAATGTTTATATTATTAAAACATGTCTAGCTAACGACCCAGTCAGCTAAAATAAAATTAACTGTATGGATTTTAACGGCAGTCTATATTAATTATTAATATTAATAGTAGGCGTTATAAATTTACAGCTACCACGTTTACACGTCTAGATACATAGGTTTAAAACATATGATATAGCTATAGGTTTCTTGCCTGTGACAGACTGGTGAGAGCTTGAGGCTCGTCGCCCGCTATGGGGGTTCTGTCGTGAAATATTACTTCTACAATATTGCATCAACGCGGTTAGCCGCCATGTTCCCTCTGTAAAACATGAATGGGATGTTTTTTCTGCCCCTAGCATGGGGGCAGTGACAGAGGGCGTGTTCTCTCTGCTAGCCCTAATAAATACGGGTAGCTCACAAGCAATACAGTTCGCACTTGTTCACAACTCACAGACCACAACTCCGATCTGAACAGGACTAGAGTGAGTATTTTTACGGATTTCGTTTCAATTATATTTAAGTTTGTGTAGTATTTGTATTAACAGGTTAGCCGTGTTTTCATACTTGATCTTTATTTGCTTTAATTCAATAGCGGACCCTTTTTTATTCAAGATGGAGGCCAGATATTCTCGCGGTCAATATACTGCTATGCTTTCACCAGAACAATCGGGTAAATTTTACACCGTATATAGTGTACGTCGTATTGTGTCGGGCTGTCTGAGTCTGCGCCTTGTATATATAACGATATATTTCATTCTTTCTTATTTAAGAAGTGGGAGTCCATTCAGACTACTCCTATGAGAACCGGTTCATTACGCAGAACCTGTTAGAGGAAGGCAACTCTACTAGCGGGCGACGAGCCTCAAGCTCTCACCAGTCTGTCACAGGCAAGAAACCTATAGCTATATCATATGTTTTAAACCTATGTATCTAGACGTGTAAACGTGGTAGCTGTAAATTTATAACGCCTACTATTAATATTAATAATTAATATAGACTGCCGTTAAAATCCATACAGTTAATTTTATTTTAGCTGACTGGGTCGTTAGCTAGACATGTTTTAATAATATAAACATTTTCTCATACAGATACAGCTGTAGCGGACTGGGCGGTTGGAAACCCTGTGGCGACTGAGCCGCTCGAGCATCGCGATTCCGATGTTGAGATCGTGGAGGATCCCCAGGATTCAGATGTCGAGTTCGTCGAACTGGACTATAATCCTCCCAACGCTCCTAAAAGATGGGGTGATTCGCTAAGCACACGGCTCTGGAATAGAAAAGGTAGCGGGTCCTTGAAACCCGGGTGATATGTGTGTTTGTATCCTCTGTACCCTGTGACCCCACCGATAACTAGTGGATATATTTTATTTACGCGCGTTACGATAGCTTTGCGAATTTAGCTTTGTGCGTGTGGCCCGCGTAGATATCATTTCTGTGGCGAGTAATAGTTATATTTTATTTACAGATGTTAAACTAACGAGCAGGAGGCTGCAGCTTGAAAAAGAAAACACACCCATACGAAAACGCCCGAGCACCTCCACACCGTTTAATTCACCAATCTCTGAACTACACTACACGTCTCATACTTGTAAGCATATATGTCTACGCATCTCTATAGTGTACTTATACACGCAGATAAAAATTTCTGCGGTAACTAGTAGATATATTTTATTTACGTGTGTCAAGTTAGCTTTGTGAATGTGTTGTGCGCATTCATGTATGCTATATTTTATTTACAGCTGCTAAAGTATCGCCCGTGAGGTTGCAGTTTGAGGGAGAAAACAGCCCCATACGGCGGCGCCCCAGCAGCGAGATGTCTGTTAATTCAGCATTCTCTGTAGACCAGCACCCGGGGCATACTTGTAAGTATATATGTCTAGGCCGCTCTATAGTGTACTTATACAAACAATCATGCATCGGTTTCACAGATAATCGGTGCTGGTAGCTTTACAAATAGCGCGTTGAATCAGAGTAAAGTGGCTCATGTAGCTCTTCCTATATCTCCCCCACTTAGCGGTTAACTACACCACGTATCTTTTCTTTAGTTACGGAGGATCGTCATTCGCGAGTTTTGCAGCAGCGCAATTATGGATTTGAGAACAGAACGGAGGTGAGAACGGAGCCTCTTTCACACGGGTGTGTCGCAGATCGTGAAGAAAACGACGCGCCAACCGAGCACCCCGGGAATGCTGAGAGTAGTCGACTTAAGAATATACGTCTGTGTCAAGCTACAGAATCTGCAAATAGCAACGCGGAAGCAGCAGCTGCCAATTCAGCCGATGCATTACCGCCAAAGAAACGCACTGTATCACGCCGTCGTGTAAGTAAGAAGCAGAAGGATGATGGTCGATCGCCTTACACACCAACACCCGTATGGACTGGTGAACACACCAAAATGTTTCTTGACATGTCTGCACAGTACGTGCATAATAAACTCTCGCAGAAAAGACTAAAATCTTTCTGCGACACGTATGAAAGACTGATAAGTGCATGTCCAACACCCGACATTATTGCAGAGCTGTGCGATTTTAAACAAAATTATGCAAATGTATGATTTTAAACAAAGATTATGCAACTGTACGGTCAACTTCTGTGAAATAAACCTGTCTGCCTGAGAACGTGTGGTTATGAATTGAAAAATAATTAAAATGATCACGCATTACACCCTAGGGGATCGATACACGTGCCCCTGCGCATTTACACAACTATGATGTCACTGGAAATGCCAGCATCCACGAGCAAACATTCGGTCATAGCAGGGAGCATCTTGATACACACATACGGAAATTCTCGCTGGCCGCCTCTGTAGGCAATTGTGTTTGTGATAGTGGTGAGAGTTTTGGGGTTGATAGTTGTACGCACGACTTTTTACTGTTCTTTAGCAACGGTAAATTTTCAAACTATACATTTATAGACCACAATGCAGGACACTACGATTCTTACTTTATTGTTAAGGAGCTGATTTTTGAAAACTAATGGTAAATGTGATAGCCAGAGGTGTCGTGGTCTCGTGTGTGACGATACCCGATTTGTCTATATGGTTCTCACTAAATTACCACAGGTCGCGGGATTTTCAGTTTTCCACACTTTTTTAAATACCTGAGAAAACAAAGCTATGTAGTTCCCATACCCGATGTGAAATATTATGGTCTAGAGTACATGGCACAGGGTGCTTCTGGTATGACATGATAGTCAGAAACATTTGTCATGTGCCAAAATAGGCCGGGACACGTCTCAACATGCCTCAATTTTTTGTTGAATGGTGATCAAAAACGAATATTATGGTCTAGAGTACATGGCACAGGGTGCTTCTGCTATGACATGATAGTCAGAAACATTTGTCATGTGCCAAAATAGGCCGGGACACGATAGTCAGAAACATTTGTCATGTGCCAAAATAGGCCGGGACACGTCTCAACATGCCTCAATTTTTTGTTGAATGGTGATCAAAAACGAATATTATGGTCTAGAGTACATGGCACAGGGTGCTTCTGCTATGACATGATAGTCCGAAACACAGATATGTTAAAAAGTTTGTAGCCATTTTTGTTGAGTAGTGGTCAAAACCGCTGCATAGGTGTAGGCCTGTGCCAAAATAGGTCTTTCTGGTACGACATGGGAGTCGGAAACACAGGTATGTTAAAAAGTTTGTACCTGATTTTTGTTGAACGCTACTCAGTATCGTTGCATAGTAGTGGGTATGTACCAGTCGTACTATAATGAAAATGATGCAAATAAGGGTCTTTTTTAGCTAAAAGCGCTAGCTGCAGCGGTGCTGGTACAGCATAAGTGTGCTGTGGGTGCATGAGTGGTGTGAAATGTTTAAAAATGATTCAGCGGATCAGCACCATCTATGAAATGTGGTATTTTCCAAGCACCAGCGATAATCTGTTTGCCCCCTACATTAAACTACACTATTGGGATGCGCTGTAGGGGTCCGTGTATTCGTTATAGAAACACAGGTATGGTAAAAGTTAGCACCCAATTTTTTGTTGAATGCTGATCAAAATCGAATATTATGAGTTAGAGTACATGACACAGAGTGCTTCTGGCATGGTCTGAGGGTCCGAAACACAGGTATGTTAAAAAGTTTGTACCTGATTTTTTGTTGAACGGTACTCAATATCGCTGCATAGGAGTGGGTATGTACCAAAATAGGCCGGGACACGTCTCAACATGCCTGTCTTTTATATCTGATGGTCTTAGCGTCTTTAAAAATAGTCTTGCGCTGCAAGAACGCTACGCATCCCAGGCTATACAGTTGGTCATGTGTGTAGCTCATAGCGGGAACGTTAACATTCAACATGCCTTGAGAGGGTTTGTGAAGCAACTCGCTCAATATTTTCTAGATGACTGTGCGCGTGTTAACGGCCAGCACATAGTTTTTGAATTTCAGTATTGTTTTTTCCACGGCTGTCCCGTGACCAGGACTTGTCCAGGCATGCCCAGACATGCCCGGACTTGTCCAGACATGTCTCACATGGACCCTATATGTCCGTTCACAATATGTCTATCAGTATTAAAACATAAAAACTCCTCTGTACACGATCCTTAAGCAAAATAAAAAAAATAATGTAAAATAAATCTGTGAAGGAGCAAAATGTTGAAATATACGCTTAACTAATATTTGAAAAATATGGTATCTCACATGGACCCTATATGTCCGTTCACAATATGTCTATCAGTATTAAAACATAAAAACTCCTCTGTACATTATTGTGAAGGGGTTTAAAAGAGGCTTCATGGTTGATATGATAAGGTGATCAGAATAGCTAGCATCATGAGAGCTGCTATGGTTGACAGTGGTAGTGAACGCATAACTAATATTCGATTGGCCAACTATACACAACTGCTTTTTTAATATAGCTCCTCATATGGCTGTGCTAATTGACTTCATATGCACGCACAGTATGTATTGTGAGCCCTGCACTTGCATGCTAACATCATTATATTAGCATCTGTGATGGGGAAGTTACTTTATTGATATACATGCTTCATTGAGATACTTATAATCCTATATATAGTGCATATATGTCTGCCTATTGGGGGATATTGTGAGTTACATAGACTGCATATATATGGACAACTATATTTTTTATTCATGATAATGTATATGTCTTTGAGCTGTAACTTCATGTCAACACTTTGGTTATTTTTTCTGCATGCTGTATATCCTACTCTTTTTGGATTTTTATCCATGATAATGTATTTTAGACCTTAATAAAATTTGTATTTTATACTGCAAAAGCTTCCTTTTTGAATTTATTTCAATTTCAGGCTAGCATGTCACAATTAAGTCAATGATTGAAATGTCTTTGAGCTGTAACTTCAAGAAGAACACACATAAATGTGTTGGTTTTAAAAGACCCCACTGACTATACACAATGCAATACTATTTACTGGTTGCCTGAATTACCGTAGCAACGACCTTCACTCATTCTATGGGCACTGCTATCAGAATACACATAAATGTGTTGGTTTTAAAAGACCCCACTGACTATACACAATGCAATACTATTTACTGTTTGCCTGAATTACCGTAGCATCGACCTTCACTCATTCTGACAATTCCAAACCTTGTACACACACCTTGATACATTAAACTACACTATAGGGATGAACTGTCGGGACAGTTTTCTTGAAGTGATCTATCTGTGAAAAACACTGTTAGAAATGAGGGCTATACACAAGGGGTGCCAAGCAGCATTCAGGTATGATCTCACATCTATGGCGCTGCTTTTTTGATATAGCTCCTCATATGGATGTGCTAATTGACTTCATATGCACGCACAGTATGTATTGTGAGCTCTGCACTTGCATGCTAACATCATTATATTAGCAACTGTGATGGAGAAGTTACTTTATTGATATACCTGATTCATTGAGATACTTATAATCCTATATATAGTGCATATATGTCTGCCTATTGGGGGATATTGTGAGTTACATAGATTGCATATATACGGACAAATATATGGAGTTTATTATTGTATAGCCCCGGATTAGTTTATTATCGCTATAACATATAAGATATGTCGATGTGCACTATTATATATTGATTTGAATGTAATTCACACCTGTCTGCATTTGGCTATTTTTTCTGCATGCTGTATATCCCACAAATATATGGAGTTTATTATTGTATAGCCCCGGATTAGTCTATTATCGCTATAACATATAAGATATGTCGATGTGCACTATTATATATTGATTTGAATGTAATTCACACCTGTCTGCATTTGGCTATTTTTTCTGCATGCTGTATATCCCACTCTTTTGGATTTTTATCCATGATAATGTATTTTAGACCTTAATAAAAATTGTTGACTTTTCCCACACAAAAGACGGATCACAGAACTTGTCCTGTGTGAAACACACACATAGATAAATTACCTCTATGGTGCAGTAAAGATGTATATCTTTGTACCATGTTAGCCAGTAGATAGAAAAATATTTAGACTTCTAACAACAGTATAAAATCAAGATTCACTCTTTATTTCACTAAAAATCCTTATATACTAGTTATATACAGAAGTCTGTATTTAACTAGAACTCCTTATACAATTACTGGGTCCTTAAAAGTTTCTCTCCTCTGCTAGAAAATAGCTTTACATTTACTGTTGGATTCTAATACAGACATTTACTGGGTGCTTCTAATACAAACCCTTTACATTTCATGTCAGGGCATTCTCTGCTAGAAAATAGCTTTACATCTACGGATGGAGTTAAAATTACCCTTTAATACACTAAAAACTCCACAGACTAATCAAAGACACTGAATAAAATATAAATAGACATGAATAAATCACTTTGATTGAAATTCACAAATTCACCAAACCAGATTTCACAGCCTGAGCAAAGTTCAGCCACAGATTTCCCAGCCTGAGCAAAGTTCAGCCAGAGGGCATGACGACCTGGATCAATCTGACAGGGAGACGGATTAAATGATAGGGGGCGTGTCGACCTGTCAGATTTGAGTTTGACGAATACTATGGTTCCTATACTACTAACAAATATTCCTTTTGGGGCAGTGCTGTGTTGTGTACAATAAGCAGAAATTGTATAAACAATAAAATAACAGCATTGACTTTTTTGTTATGGGGAATTCATGGATTCTGGAAACTATCCACCTCCAAGATCACCATAATAATAATAATCTTTATTTATATAGCGCCATCATATTCCGCAGCGCTTTACAGTTTAAACAGTTTCAAAACACAAGTCATAAGTAACAACATTAACAATACAGTAATTAAAGCAAAATAAGACGGCCCTGCTCGTGAGAGCTTACAATCTACAATGAGGTGGGGGAGATACAAAATACAGGTGTGTATATACAATGGTGCATTTACAATGATGGTCCAGCCATCTTAAGGGAGTGAGGGATGGATGGAGATAGTGAATGGGCTACACACACACACTTACACATAGAATGACTTTGATTAGTGAATGTGATAGGCCGCTCTGAACAGATGTGTTTTGAGGGAGCGCCTGAAACCATGCAAATTGTGGATAGTCCTAATTTCTTGGGGTAGAGCATTCCAGAGGATTGGCGCAGCGCGGGAGAAGTCTTGGAGTCGGGAGTGGGAGGTACGGATTAGTGCAGAGGTTAGTCGAAAGTCGTTTGCAGAGCGCAGCAGTCGGTTAGGCTGATAGATAGAAATGAGGGAGGAGATGTAGGGGGTGCTGCAGTGTGGAGAGCTTTGTGGGTGAGAACAAGTACTTTGAATTGGATCCATAGGCGTACCCATCATGGGGCAGGGGGGGGCGGCTGCCCCCCCTAGAAGCAGGGGCGCCCGCGCGCACCTATCATGATGAGGCCACCCAGCCCCTTTTTCTTCTGCCGGCCCTTTAAAAGGTGCTTGTGACGCACATAGGGGTTAAGAACGTCCTGACGTTATATGTCAGGACATTCTTTGTGGCGGAGAGAGTGCGCTCTGCTCTCCCGCCCCTGGCTGCAGGCCTGCAGCAGTTGGTTGTGAGAGCTGCAGCCTCAACATATCAGGCATCAGGGAGTCCAGGCAGGACACACTCCCTACCCACGCATGCCTGATGCCTGCCTGCTGCAATCACGTGGCATTAGGTCGGGTGGCGGGTATCATCACATCAGGGACGCCGGTCTCTCTGGGACTGGGTGAGTCACTCAGACTGCCAGACTGAGTATATAATAATAATAATTGATCCAGAAAGATGTTTAAAGTAAAATACATCAGCCCAGCAGCCAGCACCTGTAATACAGTGGGGCTGATGTATATACAGATGCTGGGCGGGGGTTGATGACGTATATACAGGTGCTGGGCTGGAGGCTGGGGCTGATGTATATACAGGTGCTGGGCTGGAGGCTGGTGACGTATATACAGGTGCTGGGCTGGAGGCTGGTGACGTATACAGGTGCTGGGCTGGAGGCTGGTGATGTGTATACAGGTGCTGGGCTGGAGGCTGTTGATGTGTATACAGGTGCTGGGCTGGAGGCTGGTGATGTATATACGGGTGCTGGGCTGGAGGCTGGTGATGTATATACAGGTGCTGGGCTGGAGGCTGGTGATGTATATACAGGTGCTGGGCTGGAGGCTGGTGATTGTATATACAGGTGCTGGGCTGGAGGCTGGTGATGTATATACAGGTGCTGGGCTGGAGGCTGGTGATGTATATACAGGTGCTGGGCTGGAGCTGGTGACGTATACAGGTGCCGGGCTGGTGACGTATACAGGTGCTGGGCTGGTGACGGATACAGGTGCTGGGCTGGTGATGTATATACAGGTGCTGGTGATGTATATACAGGTGCTGGGCTGGTGATGTATACACAGGTGCTGGGCTGGTGATGTATACACAGGTGCTGGGCTGGTGATGTATATACAGATACACAGGTGCTGGGCTGGTGATGTATATACAAGTGCTGGGCTGGGCTGGTGATGTATATACAGATATACAGGTGCTGGTTTGGTGATGTATATACAGGTGCTGGGCTGGTGATGTATATACAGGTGCTGGGCTGGTGATGTATATACAGGTGCTGGGTGGTGATGTATATACAGGTGCTGGGCTGGGGCTGATGTATATACAGATATACAGGTGCTGGGCTGGTGATGTATATACAGGTGCTGGGCCTGGTGATGTATATACAGGTGCTGGTGATGTATATACAGGTGCTGGTGATGTATATACAAATATACAGGTGCTGGAGATGTATATAAAGGTGCTGGGCCGGGCTGGTGATGTATATACAGGTGCTGGGCTGGTGATGTATATACAGGTGCTGGGCTGGTGATGTATACACAGGTGCTGGGCTGGTGATGTATACACAGGTGCTGGGCTGGTGATGTATATACAGATACACAGGTGCTGGGCTGGTGATGTATATACAAGTGCTGGGCTGGGCTGGTGATGTATATACAGATATACAGGTGCTGTTTGGTGATGTATATACAGGTGCTGGGCTGGTGATGTATATACAGGTGCTGGGCTGGTGATGTATATACAGGTGCTAGGCTGGTGATGTATATACAGGTGCTGGGTGGTGATGTATATACAGGTGCTGGGCTGGGGCTGATGTATATACAGATATACAGGTGCTGGGCTGGTGATGTATATACAGGTGCTGGGCCTGGTGATGTATATACTGGTGCTGGTGATGTATATACAGGTGCTGGTGATGTATATACAAATATACAGGTGCTGGAGATGTATATAAAGGTGCTGGGCCGGGCCTTAAGTATATACAGGTACTGGGCTGGGGCTGGTGACGTATACAGGGGCTGGTCAATTTTCGTTTCATTCACCTTTTTCGTTCTAACATTTTACAACCTGAACAACCATGGCTTGCCCCCCCTAGTTTTGATCCTGGGTACGCCCATGATTGGATCCTATAATGAATGGGCAGCCAGTGTAAGGACTGGCGATCATCCTGTTCTACAGTTTCAGAGTTATCCATCCAGGATAGTGCTTCATTAGCAGCAGCATCATCATCAGACACCCACAGCCACATATCACCATCACCCAAAAGGAAGAAAAAACCTTTACCTCCTGGAACCACCATAGATAGGTTTGTGATAAGAACTAGCAGATTAGAAAAAGAGTTGATTGATGAAAAAATTGCCCAGTTTATTTATGCAACAAACTCTTCTTTCCGTCTGACTGAGAACCCACATTTCATTAATATGGTTCAGTCACTGAGACCAGGATACAGTCCACCCAGCAGAGCTGATGTTGCAGGGAAACTGCTGGATCAAGTGTATGACAGAGAAATGGAGCAATGTGCAACAGCTCTGGAGGGTAAAATTGTTAACCTAAGTATTGATGGGTGGAGTAATGTCCACAATGATCCTATTGTATGTGCTTGTATAACAACAGAAGAAGGTAAAGTCTTCCTTGCACAAAACAACTGATACGTCAGGAAATGCACACAGCAGAATACTTACAAGAAGTGGCAGTAAAAGCTATAACAACATGTGAACAAAAATTCAAATGTCTAGTACGCAGTTTGGTCACTGACAATGCTGCAAACGTATCCAAGATGAGAAGAAATTTAGAAGAGCAGGGAGGGAATACAAAGCTAATAACATATGGTTGCAGTGCTCATTTGCTGCACCTCTTAGCCAAAGACTTAAGTGTTCCAGAAATAAAGGCTGATGTTGTTGAAATTGCTAAAATACTTCCGTAATAATCATTTTGCTGCAGCAGCTCTGAAAAGGATGGGTGGAACCAAGCTAACGCTCCCACAAGATGTTAGATGGAACTCTGTGGTGGACTGGTTTGAGCAGTATATTAAAAAATGGCCTATTCTGATGACACTTTGTGAAGAAAATCGAGATAAAATAGATGCACTGTCACGGCCAAAATCCTCAACATTGGGCTTAAGAGAAATGTTGAACATATGCTGGAGCTTCCTGAAACCCATCTCTCAAGCTTTAAAACAAAATACAGAAAAATAGCTGTTTATTGCGGATGCTGTTGAAATTTGGAAGGAAACTGAGTGAACACTTAAAAACAGAACTACACATGGACAGAATTAAATTACAAGCAGTAAACAAACGAATGGGACAAGCACTGACTCCAGCTCATTTTTTGGCAAATATTGTCAATATCCAATATCAGGGTCAAAACCTAAGTGCTGAGGAAGAGAGTTAGCTATGACATGGGTATCCAGCAATCATCCATCTTTAATGCCAACTATAATAAACTTCAGAGCTAAGGGGGAACCATTCAAGAAATATATGTTTGCTGAAGATATTTTAAAGGAAGGTCACACCAGTAAACGGTGGAAGTCACTTAAGCGCTTGGATTTAGAGACTGTTCAAGTAATGATTTCACTTTTAACAGCAGTAGCTTCTTCTGCAGGCGTTGAAAGAATATTCTCTTCCTTTGGACTCATTCATTCTAAATTGAGAATCGGTTGGACCCAATAAAGCAGGAAAGCTTGTTTTTCTTTTCCGATTATGAATAGGAACAAAGAAGAAGATGATGATGAAGATGACGACAAGTGAGCTACAGAGGACAGCAGGGACAGTAGTATTTAAGTTTTTTCATGTGTCGGCTGGGCTGACAGTCTAAGGGTATGCCACAACTGAACAATAATCGCTAACGGGATCGCTAAAAAACGTCACTATTTAGCGATCCCGTTAGCGATGTTGTTCAGTGCGGCAGCTGCCAGCGACGAGCTTCTGCTGTGATCTCGCTCGTCGCTGGAATCGTTCCGGACCCTATTTTCTCGTCGGCGCTCCCCGCTGGGTAAGTATATATCGCTAGTGTGGCACCTTTTCTTAGCGATTTAGCGGTACTTTTGTACCGCTAAAGTCGTTAAGAAGATCGCTAACGGCGATAGCGTCGTTAACTATATCGCTAAAATGGGCCGCACTTAGCGATATAGAAACAATCCCGCTAGCGATCGCATTAGTATGCGTCGTTATCGTGATCGCTAGCGGGATTGTTTAGTGTGGCAGTACCTTAAGTTTCTTAAAATATATATATATATTTTGTTTAGCCAAATTAGTTAACAAACATGGATGTTTGTTTAAGCAAATAACTTATGCTGTAATGTTGTTATGTTTCAGTTGAATAAAATCTATTTAAATTGTTATTAAGGTCAGGATTTTTTTCTCCTTCCTAAGTACAACAGAACAGTGGTGTCCAAATATGAATGATTAACCCATTAAACTGGGGAGAAAAAAGTAATATAAAAAGTGATTCTAAAAATCTTCATCTACTTGCATGTTTAAAGTAGCAAGAACTAGTTTAGGTAGAAACTTTGATTTAAATCACTGATTTAAATCAAGCCTTACTGACTAGTGATTTAAATCGTGATTTAAATCAGTTTGATTTAAATCAAATCCACCCTGCTAAGAGATTCAGTGACTTTGGATTCAGGGAGTTTCCAAGGAGGAATTACTGAATTGCTGTTATATTTTATTAATACTTTTATTTATTTTTACTATCTTTACTGTCTGGTGAAATCCCCATTAGAAATGTGCTCCACATTGCCAATGCCATCCAGTGTACATCTTGCCACATGTATGCAGTCCTTTAACAGCCGGTCGAGGGTGCATACTGCTGTGTGAGATGTGAGCACATTGTGCATTTGGAAGCCCAAATTCTGGATCTAAAAGTGCAGCTGGCAACACTGAGATCCATAGACAATATGGAAAGGAGTCTTCTGCTCACTGAGCAGACGCTCAATGGGATAGATGAGGGGGGGGATGCTAGGGTGGAGCTGCAGACACTGAAGTAGGAAGCTGGGTGACAGTTAGAAAGCGGGGTAGAGGGAAAGAGCACCAGGGAGGCTAGTCCTGATCTGGCACACCCCAATAAGTTTGCAAAGTTGGCAGATGAGGGGGTTGTCAGTACGGGGTAGCACTGTGCAGCCAGGCACGTCCTCTGAAAGCCGGAGGAGTGTTGCTCCAGTAAGGGGGGAATTAGGAGAGAGGCAGGCCAGACAGGTGCTGGTAGTGGGGGATCAATTATTAGGGGAACAGATAGGGCAATCTGTCACAAAGACAGGGATCGTCGAACAGTGTGCTGCCTACCTGGCGCTCGAGTCCGGCACATCGCGGATCGGGTTGACAGATTTGGGAGGGGCTGGTGAGGACCCTGCGGTCATGGTGCAAAATTGGCACAAATTACAAAGTTAGAGGTAGGTGGAAGGTCCTTAAAGACTATTCCCTGCAAGCTTAAAGCAAGGACCTCCAACGTGGTATTTTCTGAATACTGCCTGTACCACGTGCCACACCAGAGAGGCAACGGGAGAATTAGGAGGTTAATAAGTGGCTCAAAATTGGTGTAGGAAAGGGGGTTTGGGTTCTGGAATGGGCCGACTTCTCAGTTGGCTACAGGTTTCTATGCTAGGGACGGGCTGCACCTCAATGGGGAGGGTGCAGCTGGCTGGGGGAGAAAATGGCTAGAGGTTGGAGGAGTCTTTAGACTAGGGGGGAGGGTATTCATTTTATAGGGGGGAAGGCAGTGCAGATAGAGACCTGGGCCAAATAATGAAATTGGGGGTGGGGGGTGGCATGGGGGGGTGGGGTTAGAACAGTTAATAATTTAAGAAAGAATGAAGTTCAGAGAGATACAAAAGTGCAGTATACTAATGCTAGAAGCCTCACCAAAAATGGCGGAATTAGAATTAATTTTGTTGGAACAATAATTATGACATGGTGGGGATATCTGAGACTTGGTGGATTGAGCCATGACTGGGGCGGTTAATTTACAGGGCTATAGTCTGTTTAGAAATGACCGTAAAAATAATCGAGGTGGGGGTGTGTGTTTATATGTAAATCAATCCTTAAAACCCATCCTGCGTGATATCTGTGAATATATATGAAGATGTAGAGTCCCTGTGGGTGGAGATTAGGGGAGGGGGGATAAATAATAATACTGATAGGGTTTGTTTAAGTTCCTAAATAATGGAAGCAACGAGAATATCCCTCGTAAAGCAAATAGATGAAGCAGCCGACTCAAGGAGAAGTCATTATATGGGGGACTTCAATACCCTGAAATACATTGGGGAACAGAACCTGCATTCCAGCAAAGGTAATAGGTTTTTGACAATATTGAACAATTACCTTTCAAACTAGTTCAGGACCCAAAAGAGGGGGGGCATGCTAGACCTAATATAACCAACAGGCCAACCGCATATCAAATATAAGGGTTGGGGGGTCACTTGGGTAATGTGATCACAAAATAATAAACTTTCATGTATCCTTTAATAAGAATGTGTAGTCGAAGGGTACAGGACACTAAACTTCAGAAGGCAAATTTCCAACGGATGAGAGATGATCTTAGTGCAATAAAATGACGATATCCTGAGACATAAAAATACACAAAGAAATGGGAGACGTTTATTAGCATCCTAATAGGACCTGTGCACAGTATATAACCTATGGGAATAAACATGCTAGAATTAGGAGGAAACCACTATGGCTAAATAGAGCTGTAAGGGGCGAAATAAGGGACAAAAAGAAAGCGTTTAGGGAATTAAAGCAAGTAGGTAGTGATAAGGCATTAAATAAATACAGAAGACTGAATAAATTCTGTAAAAAGCAAATCAAGACAGCAAAGATGAGGCAGAGAGACTCTTGCCAGAGAAAGTAAAATAATCCCAAAATATTCTTTACATAAATAGCAAGAAACTAAAAAATGATAGTGTTGGTCCCCAGAGAAGAGCGACCAAGGTTTTAGAGAACTGGGGGGTCTGCAATACCAAGACAGGTTATTACACTTGGGGTTATTTAGTTTGGAAAAACGAAGGCTTAGGGGTTGATCTTATTACAATGTATAAATTATGAGGGGACAGTACAAAGACCTTTCTAATGATCTTTTTACTCTTAGACCTATGACGGGGACAAGGGGGCACCTCTACGTTGGAGGAAAGAAGGTTTAGTCATAATCACAGACGCAGATTCTTTACTGTAAGAGCAGTGAGACTAGGAACTCTCTGCCGTCTAATGTTGTATGAGTGATTCCTTACAAAAATTTAAAGAAGGGATGGATGCCTTTCTAAAAATTAAAAATTTTACAGCTATATTCACTAGTTTCCTAGATATTGCGTTGATCCAGGGAGCTAGTCTGATTGCCGTATGTGGTTCGGGAAGGAATTTTTTTCCCCAATGTGAAGCTACTGTTTGCCACTTGGGGTTTTTTTTTGCCTTCCTCTGGATCAACATGTTAGGGCAGGTTAGGATAGGATATGGGTTGAACTAGATGGACTAGTCTTCCTTCAACCTTAATACTATGTAACTAATGTACTACCAGAGCCCTGCAAAATGACCTCCTGCAGGCCACAAATTGTGCATGTCTGTCTACACAAACGGTTAGAACCGACTCCATGAAGATGGTCGAGTGCCCGACGTCCACAAATGGGGGTTGTGCTCACAGCCCAACACCGTGCAGGACGCTTGGCATTTGCCACAGAACACCAGGTTTGGCAAATTTGCCACTGCAACCTGTGTCTTCACAGATGAAACAGGTTCACACTGAACACATGTGACAGGTCTGAAGACGCCAGGGAGAGGATCTGCTGCCTGCAACTCCTTCAGCATGACCGGTTTGGCAGTGGGTCAGTAATGGTGTGGGTGGCATTGCTTTGAGGGACGCACAGCCCTCCATGTGCTCGCCAGAGGTAGCCATTAGGTACCGAGATGAGATCCTCAGACCCTTTGTGAGACCATATGTGGTGCGGTTGGCCCTCGGTTCCTCCTAATGCAGGAACAATGCCAAGACCTCATGTGGCTGGAGTGTGTCCGCAGTTCCTGCAAAGATGAAGGCATTGAAGCTATGGACTGGCCTGCCCGTTTCCCCAGACCTGAATCTGATTGAGCACATCGGGACATCATGTCTCGTTCCATCCACAAACGTCACGTTGCACCACAGACTGTCCAGGAGTTGGCGGTATGCTTTAGTCCAGGTCTGGGAGATATCCCAAGGAGACCATCTGCCGCCTCATCAGGCATGCCCAGGCATTGTAGGGAGGCATACAGGTACAGGGAGGTGAAACCGGCACGTGGAGGCCACACACACTACTGAGCAATACATTTTGACTTGTTTTAAGGACATTACATTCCACTTTAATTTTGTGGGTGACTCCAAATCCAGGCCTCCATCGGTTAATAAATTTGATTTCCATTAATTATTTTTGTGTGATTTTGTTGAGCACATTCAACTTTGTACAGAACAAAGTATTCAATGAGATATTTCATTCATTCAGATTAGGATGTGTTATTTGAGGTTTCCCTTTATTTTTTTGAGAAGTGTATATTTCATGGATTAAAATGGCTCATACAGATTTTCATAGGCAGCACATGGATGACCTCTGTGTGTGCTGTCCCGTGATTAACATTGTAATGGATTAGTATAGATCATCAATGTCGGATTGTGTGAGGGTGTGTCTACTGGATCAGCTGTTCCCAGTATCTGCTGGAGCTTGCCCACTCCACAACTGTATAGTGGCTAGGTATTTGCCACCTACTCAGACGTGCACCCTCACCGATCAGACTTTGATAAACCTATCCTAAGGGATAGGCCATCAATGTTAAAGTCTCGGAACCACCACTGTAAAAGCTGACTCATGGACCAAACACCATAAACTTGAGCTTTTTTTTTTTTTTTTGCATCCAAGAAAAATCGGACGTCTGAATGAGGCCTTATTGTAACATTTGCAAGCACTGCTGCCACAACAGAGCAGACAAATGACATGTCAAAAAATTTTATTTTTTTTTTGGCCAACGTGAACTACTTTAAAAGAAAAAAAAAAGTCTCCAGCCAATAACCTTTTTTTTTTCTAATAGAAAACGCCTAGATCAGGGTTCTCAGACTGTACGAAACCTCACCAACTGACAGGTTGGTGCTTTGGTCTCTCCATTGTTGAGGCATTCCATGACAATATTAAAAAATATTACTTACCGTATTTTTACCTTTTCATTTATTTTCATAAACTCTGTAAAACTGTATAACATAAAAATTAGTTAAAGCAAAAAAAGTCAATTATACTAAGCAGAGATTGCTGCAGCCACTTTCTAGTCACTTCTATAAAAACAAACCACCTCCGCTGTGCCCACTAATCAGAGGAGGCTTCTCTGAGAAGCGCTAGGCTGTAAGGTTATAAAATAATGCGTTTTTGCTTCCCTTACTGATTTCTCCCGCCGCTCTGTTTCCAACACAACTAGTTGATTGGCTGCAGCAGTCCACGGGGGGGAACTAGCGAGATACCAGCAAGTATTGGAGGGGGGGAATTAGTAGAATAGCTGTTTCCGATTGACTTATTTAAGGTCCGTCTGACCTCACTGAACCCAGAGCCTCCTAAGCATATATCAGATAGTAACTTTGTGGTCCACAGCCCTATATCGGCTCAGGCATTGTTGTCCCTATATAATGGTCTGGGACATATGGCCATTGGGGATGTTTTTTTTTTTTTCTTAACACCAGTGATATTAAACCGTTTGATGTGCATGACTGTTTCTATCACTGTCCTGAAATACTTCTAACAGGCTTAAATAAATAGGCCCACAAATGGAATCTTCATATGTTTGCTTTGGCTTCATTCATACAGTGCAGGTTGATCAGTATCTGGCAGCCAAAAGAAGAGCTCCAAATATTAATTTCACATTTTGCCTGTGTTTGGCAACGTTCCCATGTATTATCTCCGATTTCTCAGAAATAATTGGTTATGACTAGTGTTTGAGCGATACGATACTGCAAATATCGGGTATCGGCCGATATTGGCTGTATCGGGCTTTCGATTCCGAGTACCGATATTTTCGTCTATCGGATACCGGAATCGGGATTGTCACTGTCAGTGTCCGTCGGTCGGGTCTGTCAGGAGTCCGCGGCATTACCTGGCAGAAGATCTCCGGCGGTCAGGGTTGGACAGCTTCATGGCCGCCCATCATCTTTCCCCGGCGGTCACATGCAGTTTCCTCCGATAACTGCAGTGACTGCTGGGTAATCCCGCCGTAAAGCAGTCGAGTCGATGACGTCACCGCCGGGGAAGCAGGTAATCAGCTGTGCTGCGTCGCGATGACGGCTCTGCCTGTCATTGCGATGAGCGAGTATGTCGTGGGACTGTCGTTTCTATGGACTGCTCGACGGTGGTTAAACTGTTGTTTGTTTTTTTTTCTTTTTTTACAGGGATCGATGGCGTCGCAGGAATGAGAGTAAAATAAAATATGAAAACTGTGTTGTCTCTTTTATTTCATTAAAAGACTTTTTTTCTTGCTTTGTCTTTTTTTTAATACATTTAATAACTTTGGGATTAATAATGGATCGGTGTCTTATTGACCCTCTCCATTATTAACCGGGTTATTGTCACCGTGCAATCACGGTGACATAACCCCTTATTACCCCACTTGCCAACGCTACAGGGCAGTGGAAGAGCCGGGTAAAGTGCCACATTGGCACTCTTTCGATGCGCCAAATGTGGGTCTGCTGTAGCCTGGTAATAATCAGGCTGTTGAGGGCCAAATCCATGGGCCTTGACAGTCTTTTAATACCAGGCCGCAGCAGTCTGCATTTTACTTGGCTGGTTAACAAAATAGGGGGACCCCCACGCCGTTTTTTTTCGAGGGATCCCCTATTTTTGTTAATCAGCCAAGATATGCAGACTGCGTGGCCTGGTATTATCAGGTGGCAAGGTCCATGGATCTTGGCTCCTTAACAGCCTGAAAATCCGGCCTCAGCGGTTCCCTTCATCTGGCTGGTTAAAAAAAATAAGGGGGACCCCACGCCAATTTTTTCAAGGGGATCCCCTATTTTTGTTAATCAGCCAAGATATGCAGACTGCTGTGGCCTGGTATTATCAGGCTGGCAAGGTCCCATGGATCTTGGCTCCTTAACAGCCTGAAAAATCCAGGCCTCAGCGGTCTGCTTCATCTGGCTGGTTAACAAAAATAGGGGGGACCCCACGCCATTTTTTTCGAGGGGATCCCCTATTTTGTTAATCAGTTCCCTCTGACGTCACTGTTGTGTCCCTGGCTGACCTGAAGTGAAAGTGGAAAGCAATCAATTAAGCTTTCCACTTCCTCTCCTGTCAGCCAGGAGAGGAACTCATTATTTGGGGTTTACTGTGAGGCTGCAGCATTAGCTGCGTCCCTGCAGTAAACATTAACCCTTTTGAAGGATTACAACGTGGGACCGCTGTGCATGGATAGGTAAGAATAATTTTGCTTTTTTTATTTATTTTTTTACAGGAAATTGGTTTTTTGCAGTCAAATAAAAGATGGGTCAAAACATGTGTCTTTATTTTCATTAAAATGATTTTTAATTAAAAGTGTGTGGTTTTATTTTTATTTCATGCAATAGGATTAATAATTGATAGTTGTCTAATTGACAGCTCCAATTTTTTAACCGGCTTAAGGTCACCTTTCAATTGCAATTGGCTTAACCCCATATTAACCCATTCGCCACGCTACAGGGCAATGGAATAGACGGCAAAGTGCCAGAAAGGGCGATCTAATTATAGATTTGTCTTTTCTGGGGTGTCTGGGGGCAGATGTTAGTAGCCAGGGGGGGCCAAAAATAATGGTCCCTCCTGGGCTATTATTATCTGCCCCCATTCGCTGGCTTTGTTTGTCTTGGTTGCGAAAATAGGGCGGGAGCCCACGCATTTTTTTTCAGCAATTTTACACCTCATATATAATATATATAAAGTCATTGATTTGTGACACATATATAATATAATTATAGTTCATACACTTCTACATAGTATAATAGCGCTAATCAATTGCCGACTTTTGTGAAAATGCAGAACCCGACAGAAATGACACTTGGTTACATAGAGTTAACCATGTCTTTTCATGTAGTTTGATTCTGATTTGCACAAAACAATTACATGAGTGTAAGTGTGCAAAATTTCACACCTGTAGGGGTATAATTAAAGGTGTGAAATTTGCACACATAGATGATGTAATTGTTTGTGCAAATCAGATTGCAAACGACATGAAAAGACTGGTTAACCCTATGTACACCAAGTGTCAATTTCATGTCGGGTGCTTCTGTCTTTTCACAGAAGCCGGCTTTACCCTGCAATTGAATCAGAGGATTTTTACATATGTAGAAGTGTATAAATATACTATATGTATATATATATATATATATATAAATGTCCAATGACATGTATATAAATATATATGTATTCTATGTTGTAATTTATTGGTTTACAAGGAAATAAGGTTTTTTTAGTTGCGAATATTTTGTTCCCTAGACTTACATGGGACTTCCGGTATCGGAATCGGATATCGCCGATATTTAGTGATATCGGCGATAACCATTCCGATCCGAATATTTTTAGATATCGAGCAGTATCGCTCAACACTAGTTATGACATTCATGTATGGAGCAGGTTTCTTCTGTACAGCCCTGTAAACTAATTGGGCCTTAGTGAACCGCCACATGCATCTGATTTCTTAAAGAGACACTTGAATTCAGAATTAATCTGACTGATGGGAAAAAAAAAATTACGTTCCACTAATCATGTATTTGTCCATGTTCCACTGTACTGTGCATGAGGCTTACGGCCCGGTTCTGTCCTGGACTGGTCTCCTCCGGCCCATTTCTGTCCTGGACTGGTCTCCTCCGGCCCATTTGTCCTGGACTGGGTCTCCTCCGGCCCATTTCTGTCCTGGACTGTCTCCTCCCCCATTTCTGTCCTGGACTGGTCCTCCTCCGGCCCATTTCTGTCCTGGACTGGTTCCGGCCCATTTCTGTCCTGGGCTGGTTCTCCTCCGGCCCATTTCTGTCCTGGGCTGGCTCCACCGGCCCATTTCTATCCTGGGAATGGTCTCCCACCGGCCCATTTCTGTCCTGGACCTGTCTCCTCCGGCCCATTTCTGTCCTGGACCCTTTTGTTTGCCGATTTGCTTCTAAGGGCTAATTCACTTATTTGTGTTACCATCCAAGAGAATTTCTAATTTTTTCTTTTCTCAGGTGTCATCCAAGTGGCTTCCTATTGCATCAGTTTTATTTTTTCTCCTAACTTTTTTTTTAACTGAAGCAGATAAATTGTCTGAATGTTTTTAATCCATTGACTCTTAATTTCTCACTTAAAAGGGGTGAAGATGAAACTCTGAAGAAATTCTGAAGGCACATCTGGAATCAAGAAATTGTGCTTTTGCATCAATCCTGACAGACTTCCCAATGGAACTGCTGCAATATCAGGGATCAGTCCTTCAATACCAGAAAATTCACAAGTGAAATGGCAAAAACTGAGCTACAACACTGGGTAGAGAGGAATAAGGTTAAACCACCTAATATACATGGAGATAATCTGAACAGGATCCTTAGCTTATATAAATAGGTCACAATCCACAACAGAGCAGCTGTAGCCTCTTCAACGACCTTGAAGGGTCATTTGGCGAAACAACGGGTTGAGCGCCAAAGGGGGGGGGGTTGCCTCCATGCATTTGATCTGACAAAAAGTGCTGTTTTAAAAACTACTTTTGTGAATGTTAATAAATACTATAATTTTTTACTGTTCAGTCTAATGGATCTATACTATTTTTCATCACATAGGTACCTTGTCACTCGGATTTATGCTCTCTCTTTCATCTGAACTGTGAAGCTATAAGGATACCGGCTGCTTTGTTGTTGGTTATGCTGGACTGATTGTCCAGGCGAAGGACCCTGTTCACATTATCTCTCATTTGCATTAGGAGGTGAGCCTTCATTTCATCTCACTCAGTGTTATAGGTACGTAACATCTTATTAGTAATAAAAGACATAACAAGATAAATAGACCATAGGGAATTGGAACAGGAAAAAGGTGAACAACGATGAACCACAATTACTAAAGCAGTAAGAAATAGCACGGGCCAGACAGCAAACAAATACCCACTCAATGTATATGATGATATAGATCTTAAATATAACGAGAATGGTAATAAGGATAGGGTATTTATTGCTATATAATTGTATCATTACTTGTCCCAGGTGTAGAAGGACATCACTGATCTCTGTATTATATAATATCCTCATTATTATCCTGCTGCTGTATTTGCTCAATTGTCACAACCACTATAGCCTGACTTCTTGTCCTTGCATTTTTACCTCTTATTACCATTCCCTGTATATATATACCCTGGAGAGGAAACCTGAAGTAAAGATGGTGCGCCTCCAGGAAGCAGTGCGAAAACGCGCGTCGGGGCAGAGGGACGTCCAGGTGGATTCCCAGCAGAGCAAGTGGTAGGTTTATCTTGACCACTTTTACTTCAGGTTTCCTCTCCCAGGGTCTTGGTTTGCCCATAAGTGTTTTAAGCATTTTGGGTTATAGAAGTGTATATTGTTTACAACAGCACTGTCTTGATTGATTTTTTAACCGTAGTGATGGCAAAATTTTTGGTATTGGTAATAATACCCAATCGTTATATAGTGAAGCCTCCTAGCGGTTGGTGGACCCTTTATATGCTAATTAGGCTTAACCCAAGGGTTAACTATTATACTATTAATATAGCCTTGCTGCTGTGGTGATAATTTTCCACTATGGTTTAATGTCCCTCTTTGTTGTGTGCTTTTGTATTGTATTAATGTTTCTATGCATTGTGTTGTATTATTATTACTAATAAAGTTTTTTGTATTTTTTTATACCATTTTGTGGGGTCTTTCAATTTGATCGCCACTAATGTGTTTATTATTGATATGTGTATAAAATTTAGAATTCTGTGGGCATATATTGTGATTTAACTATTATACATGTAGAAGTGTATGATCTAAAAATATATATTTATATATAATATATATTATATGGTCTCTGACATGTATATATTACAGTGCTACAAGTAGTATTTAACCCC
>JARQOD010000002.1:81605268-81734425 GCA_033576555.1 Oophaga sylvatica | reverse complement strand
CCCCCATAAATGACACCATTTTGGAAACTAGACCCCTCAAGGAACTTATCTAGATGTGTGGTGAGAACTTTGAACCCCCGGGTGTTTCACTAAAGTTTATAACGTACAGCTGTAAAATAAAAAATCTTTTTTTTTTTTTTTTTACAAAAATGATTTTTTCGCCCCCAATATTTTATTTTCACAAGGGTAACAGAAGAAATTGGAACCCAAAAGTTGTTGTCCAATTTGTCCTGAGTACGCTGATTCCCAATATGTGGGCAAAAACTACTGTATGGGCACACGTCGGGGCTCGGAAGGGAAGTAGTGACGTTTTGGATTGCAGACTTTGATGGAATGGTCTGGGGGTGTCATGTCACATTTGGAGAGCCCTTTATGCACCTAAACAGTGGAAATCCCCCACAAGTGACCCCATTTTGGCAAATAGACCCCACAAGGAACTTATCTAGATGTGTGGTGAGCACTTTGAACCCCGAAGTGCTTCACAGAAGTTTATAACGTACAGCCGTAAAAATAAAAAATCCTTTTTTTTTTTACAAAAATGATTTTTTCGCCCCCAATATTTTATTTTCACAAGGGTAACAGGAGAAATTGGACCCCAAAAGTTGTTGTCCAATTTGTCCTGAGTACGCTGATACCCAATATGTGGGAGAAAACTACTGTATGGGCGCATGTCAGGGCTCGGAAGGGAAGTAGTGACGTTTTGGATTGCAGACTTTGATGGAATGGTCTGGGGGCGTCATGTCGCATTTGGAGAGCCCCTGATGCGCCTAAACAGTGGAAACCCCCCACAAGTGACCCCATTTTGGAAAATAGACCCCACAAGGAACTTATCTAGATGTGTGGTGAGTACTTTGAACCCCGAAGTGCTTCACAGAAGTTTATAACGCACAGCCGTAAAAACAAAAAAATATTTTTTTTTGTACAAAAATGATATTTTCACCCCCAGTTTTTTATTTTCCCAAGGGTAACAGAAGAAATAGGACAAATTGCACAATAACTCTTGGGGTCCAGAGTACGCTGATACCCCGTATGTGGGGATAAACTACTGTTTGGACGCATGGCAGAGCTCAGAAGTGAAGGAGCACCGTTTGACTTTTTCAACGCAGAATTGGCTGGAATTGAGATCAGACGCCATGTCACATTTGGAGAGCCCCTGATGTGCCTAAACAGCGGAAACCCCCCAATTCTAACTCCAACCCTAACCCCAACACACTCCTAACCCTAGTCCCAACCCTAACCACAAACCTAACCCTAACACACCCCTAATCCCAACCCTAACTTTAGCGCCAACCCTAACCCTAATGGGAAAATGGAAATACATTGTTTTATTTTATTACTTTTCCCTAACTAAGGGGGTGATAAAGGGAGGTTTGATTTACTATTTATAGTGGGTTTTCATGATTGGCAGCTGTCACGCTAAAAGACGCTTTTTATTGCAAAAATTTTTTGCATCGCCACATTTTGAGAGCTATAATTTTTGCATATTTTGGCCCACAGAGTCATGTGAGGTCTTATTTTTTGCGGTACAAGTTGACGTTTTTATTGGTACCATTTTTGAGCACGTGACATTTTTTGATCGCTTTTTATTTCGATTTTTGGGAGGTTAGAATGAACAAAAATCAGCAATTCATGAATTTCTTTTGGGTGAGGCGTTTTTATTGTTCCGCGTGTGGTAAAATTGATAAAGCAGTTTTATTCTTCGGGTCAGTACGATTATGGCAATACCTCATTTATATCATTTTTTTTATGTTTTGGCGCTTTTATAGAATAAAAACAATTTTATATAAAAAATAATTATTTTTGCATCGCTTTATTCTGCGAGCTATAACTTTTTTATTTTTTTGCTGATGATGCTGTATGGCTCGTTTTTTGCGGCACAAGATGACGTTTTCAGCGGTGCCATGATTATTTATATCTGACTTTTTGATCGCGTGTTATTCCACTTTTTGTTCGGCGGTATGATGATAAAGCATTGATTTTTTGCTTTGTTTTTTTTTTTTTAAGGGGTTCGCTAAAGGGGTTAACTAGTGGGACAGTTTTATAGGGGGGGTCGTTACGGACGCGGCGATACCAAATATGTGTACTTTTATTGTTTTGGTTATTTTATTTACAGGAAGAAATGAATTTATTGGGGAATTTTTTTTTTTTTTTTATGATTTTTTTTACTTTTTTACTTTGTCCCAGGGTGGGACATCACAGTATTTTATCAGATCGCTGGTGTGACAGTGTGCACAGCACTCTGTCACACCAGCGATCGCTCAGGCAGTGCAGCAGGCTTCTCAGTGCCTGCTCTCAGCAGGCACTGAGGAAGCCGCCTCCCTCCAGGACCCCGGCGCCATCTTGGATCCGAGTCCTGGGAGGGAGGAAGCCCTCAGAACAGCGCGATCACATCGCGCTGGTCTGAGGGTCTCAGGGGGGCGCGCAGAGAGCCCCCTCCCCGCGCGATTCTTCCCTGTGCCCCCAGTACACCGCGATCATGTTTGATCGCGGTGTGCAAGGGGTTAATGTGCCGGGAGCGGTCCGTGACCGCTCCTGACACACAGTCACGGGTGTCAGCTGTGATAATCAGCTGACACCCGGCGGTGATCGCCTATGACGTACTATCCCGTCCATGGTCAGATTGTCATGGGTTTTATGGACGGGATAGTACGTCTAATGTCAGAGAGAGGTTAATTTCGCGGAAAACTAGCGTTTTTCCCGCTATATTATTGACCTAGGATGTTCAGGAAAAAATTGCGGTAAAAACGTGCAAAATCCGCGCTAAAACGTGCAAAAAAACGCAAGAAAAACGCATGCGTTTTTACCGCTGAAAAAGTCCATTTTTGCTCAGGAATTTTCTGCAAACATTCCTGAACGTGTGCACTTAGCCTAAATGATGCGGATACATGGAGCTACGTGAAAGACAATGAATTTACAAATCTACGCTGTGATCTAATTCCTCACCCCGCCAATTTGCTCAGTGTAAGGCTGTGTCCATAATTGAGTTTTTGACGCTGCATATTTTCTTTGTCAAAACACAGCGTCTTACAGCTCCAGCAAAGTGGATGGGATTTATAGAATCCTTCTTCCCTCTGTGCTTTTTTTTTAAGCTGTGTGAAAACTTACCTGCCTGCGGTGCGTGTTTGGAATCTGCAGCTTGTCAATTTGTTATACAGGAACATGGTCTAATCATACCACATCTACTGGGCAGGGGACGAAGCAAAAGGGAGGAAACAGACAGGACACCGTGGGATCACAGAGGATTCTTCCTGTGAGGTAAAACATAGCTTAGAAACAAGCAGGGAAACATTTTGGCTGTGATCCCATACTGTCCTGTCTCTTTTCCTTCCTCCCCTGCCCAGGAGCTGTGGTATGATCAGACCATGTTCCTGTACGGTCAGACACAGTCATTACACAGTACACAGCAGGGCACATTTATAAGATTATCTCAGCACAGTAACATTTTATTTTAAACACATCCAATTGTGGAAATTATTATGATTCCAAGACGTATTGATTAAAATCAACTTTTGTTAGTGGGAAAACCCCTTTATTTAAAAGTAGGAAATAACCTTCTGAGTACTGACTGCCCTGTACACTGCTTGCTGAGCCTGGAAATCATCCTGATTTGTTGACTTTGTTTCCTGAGAATGAAAGTGTTAATGAGCTCCAGTGACCACCCTGAATCCACTCCTGCACTGACGGCCCGGCTCCTGCGCTGACGGCCCGGCTCCTGCGCTGACGGCCCGGCTCCAGCGCTGACGGCCCGGCTCCAGCGCTGACGGCCCGGCTCCAGCGCTGACGGCCCGGCTCCAGCGCTGACGGCCCGGCTCCTGCGCTGACGGCCCGGCTCCTGCGCTGACGGCCCGGCTCCTGCGCTGACGGCCCGGCTCCTGCGCTGACGGCCCGGCTCCTGGAGTGACGGCCCGGCTCCAGCACTGACGGCCCGGCTCCAGCGCTGACGGTCCGGCTCCTCCTGCGCTGACGGTCCGGCTCCTGCGCTGACGGCCCGGCTCCTGCGCTGACGGCCCGGCTCCTGCGCTGACGGCCCGGCTCCTGCGCTGACGGCCCGGCTCCTGCGCTGACGGCCCGGCTCCTGCAGTGACGGCCCGGCTCCAGCACTGATGGCCCGGCTCCTGCACTGACAGCCCGGCTCCAGCACTGACAGCCCGGCTCCAGCACTGACGGTCTGGCTCCTGCACTGACAGTCAGGCTCCTGCACTGACAGTCTGGCTCCTGCGCTGACGGCCCGGCTCCTGTAGTGACGGCCCGGCTCCTGTAGTGACGGCCCGGCTCCTGTAGTGACGGCCCGGCTCCTGTAGTGACGGCCCGGCTCCAGCACTGACGGCCCGGCTCCTGCAGTGACGGCCCGGCTCCTGCAGTGACAGCCCGGCTCCAGCACTGACGGCCCGGCTCCTGCACTGACAGCCCGGCTCCAGCACTGACAGCCCGGCTCCAGCACTGACGGTCTGGCTCCTGCACTGACAGTCTGGTTCCTGCGCTGACGGCCCGGCTCCTGTAGTGACGGCCCGGCTCCTGTAGTGACAGCCCGGCTCCAGCACTGACGGCCCGGCTCCTGCACTGATAGCCCGGCTCCAGCACTGACGGCCCGACTCCAGCACTGACGGCCCGACTCCTGTAGTGACGGCCCGGCTCCTGTAGTGACAGCCCTGCTCCTGTAGTGACAGCCCGGCACCTGTAGTGACAGCCCGGCTCCTGTAGTGACAGCCCGGCTCCTGTAGTGACAGCCCGGCTCCTGTAGTGACAGCCCGGCTCTTGCACTGACAGCACCGAACCTGTAGTGACAGCCGGCTCCTGCACTGACGGCCCGGCTCCTTTAGTGACAGTCTGGCTTCTGCACTGACGGCCCGGCTCCTGCACTGACGGCCTGGCTCCTGCACTGACGGCCTGGCTCCTGCACTTACACCGGCTCCTGCACTTACAGCCCGCTCCTGCACTTACAGCCCGGCTCCTGTAGTGACTGCCCGGCTCCTGTAGTGACTGCCCGGCTCATGCACTGACGGCCCGGCTCTTACACTGACGGCCCGGCTCCTGTAGTGACTGCCTGGCTCCTGCGCTGACGGCCCGGCTCTTGCACAGCCCGGCTCTTGCACTGACGGCCCGGCTCCTGCACTAACGGCCCGACTCCAGCACTGACGGCCCGGCTCCTGCGCTGACGGTGTGTAGCCCAGCTGTGACTGGAGCCACATGTTACCCTGGAGAATGCACGGAAAGGTAAATCCACGATAACCATTGCACACATTTCACATTTTTCCCTGGTACCACCAGAGGGAGCCCTTGAAATGACAGCCCCCTTGACACATCTTGAAACAGCCAAGCTGGGAGCCATGGAGCAACGTTGGATGGCTCGGCTGTCGAACTATCAATTTACCATCAAGTACAGGGCGGGCCGTAAGAACGCCAACGCTGACGCCTTGTCCAGAATGCCGCATGAGTCCGACACGGAAGAGGAATTGGATGATCTAGAAGAGATTGAGCTACCTGCATTCCACAGAAATGGGATGATCCACGAACAACGAGCCTACAGGAGGCAACGTGGTAAGACGTTAAACCCTTTACCTCACCACAGCTGGAAGGAGACCCAGAACAGTGACCCGGTTGTCAGCCGCATCAAGGAGCTGATAACTCAGGAAGGTTCCTAATTGGAGAAGGATGCGTCTCAACAAGCAAAGCAGCTGTGGAATGAGAGAAGCCGGCTGTTTATCTACCGAGAGAAGCTGTGCCGAAGGTACGTCAACCCCAGAACCCATGAGATGGTATGGCAGATAGTAGTGCCAAGAACAGACATCCAGATGGTGTTGGAAGCCTACCACGATCGAGCGGGGCACTTTGGCTGGAAGAAGCTGGAAACCCTGCTGAAGTGTCGTTTCTACTGGGTGGGAATGCGTAGTTCCATTGAGAAATGGTGTAAGAACTGTGCGTCCTGTAGCCTCCGAAGAAAAGACTACAGCAGCCAGAAAGCACCTCTGCAACCCATCAAGACGACTCGTCCTTTGGAGATCGTGGCCCTGGACCATGTAAAGTTGTCAACCAGTCGGTCAGGATACTCATATGCCCTGACGATGGTGGATCACTACTCCAGGTTCCTGGTGGTCGCCCCTGTCAAAGATCTGACAGCTGAAACAGCAGCAAAGACGTTTCAAGCGTATTTCTGCAGACCCCATGGATATCCAGAGCAAGTGTTAACCGACCAGGGTCCTGCTTTTGAAGCCGAATTGTTTAAAGAGTTCTGTCACTTGTACGGGTGTAAGAAGATAAGAATCACACCGTACCACCCCCAAACAAATGGTCTTTGTGAAAAGATGAATCACATAGTCATTGATCTGCTGAAGACGGTACCACTTGAGAGGAATCGGTGGCCAGACCTACTACCTGACCTGGTAGATCTGTACAATCACATACCTGTGAGTTCCACCAACTGCACTCCAGCCTACCTTATGCGAGCAAGACCAGGAAAGCTGCCCATGGATTTGGAACTTGGTGTTGTAGAACCAAAAGCTGATGTTACTACTGAAGATTGGGACACAAACTGACAGGAACAGTTCAGGAGAGTACAAGCCTGCATGGAAGATAGTCTCAATAAAGTAAGGGAAAAGCAAGAGGAGAACTACAACAAAAGTGCGCCAGCTAAGCCTTTTATGCCTGGAGAAATTGTGCTAAAAAGAAAAAAAGAATGCACAAATTGGATGATCAGTGGGAAAAAGAGCCATATGTCGTGCAAAGTTCCAAGTTTGACAACAGGAAAACCTGTACCATTAGCAAAGATGGAGGAAAGACGACCACCACGGTATCCAGAGACCACCTTAAACTGTGTCCAGACATGTTAAAACTTCACAAGAACTTGTTATGGAAAAAGAGAAACCAGGTGAAGTCATACACACGGACCTAGGAGATTTTCCTGCAGATTGGCCTTGTATCGGAGACGCTGTGATTATTCCAGTACTTCAATTTTACCAACCACAAGAAGCGCTTCAGCGTCCAGTTGAGCCAGTTGCCGCAGCAGAAGAAATAGTTCAAGAGGAACCTGCTCCTGTAGCACCTCCAGAAGTAGAGTCTCAAGAAATGGAACTTCAAGACGTGGAACTACCAGAATCCCCTGGCGAAACAGAACCGCATAGCCCAGCCACAAGTATGCTTGCTAGATCCCTAGAGAGGTTAAGGCAGTATTAGGCTAAGTGCACACGATCAGGAATAATTGCGTTTTTTTCGCGGTTTTTCCGCGGTTTTCCGCGGTAAAAACGCGATAAAAACGCAAGCATTAAGCATCCTATACATGTTAATTGATTCCGCATGTTTTGGCCACATGTTGCGTTTTTTTCCGCGAAAAAAACGCTTTGCGGAAAAAATAGCAACATGTTCATTAATTTTGCGGAATGTAAGCGGTTCATGTGCGGTGGTACCCAGGGTCTGGAGGAGAGGAGACTCTCCTCCAGGCCCTGGGTACCATATCCCTGGTAAAACAATAATTAAAATAAAAAATAATGATATTCTCACCTTCCGGCGGCCCCCGCAGCCTTCCCGCGGCCCCCGCAGCCTTCCCGCCTTCAGCGACGCTCCCGGCAACTTCCGGTCCCAAGAGTCCTTTGCAAGAATCACCCAGATGGCATAGCGGTCTCGCGAGATGCTACGTCATCGGTGTGATTTGTCGCAAAGCATCCTTGGGACCGGAGTTGCCGGGAGCGTCGCTGAAGGCGGGAAGGCTGCGGGGGCCGCCGGAAGGTGAGAATATCATTATTTATTATTTTTTTTATTATTTTTACATTAGATCTTTTTACTATTGATGCGGCATAGGCGGCATCAATAGTAAAAAGTTGGTCACACGTGTCAAACACTATGTGTGACTCGTGTGACCAACCTGTCAATCAGTTTTCCAAGCGATGCTACAGATCGCTAGGAAAACGCTAGCATTCTGCAAGCTAATTACGCTTGCAAAACGCTATTATTCTGGCGGGAATCAGCATAAAAAAACGTGCGTATTTCCTGCGGGAGAAGTGCGGGATTGCCGCGGAAATTTCCGCGGCAATTCCGCAACGTGTGAACTTAGCCTTACAGTTTGCCAGCACGCAGGACAGATAGGCCAGATGCTACTATACCTGACACCACACCACATAGGTCAGTACGCACAACGAAAGGAAGGTTACCTGTTAGGTACCAAGAGTAGGGCTAGCAAAGTAATTCAGTAAACCAATATCCAAGTGTAAAAATGTAAATAAGATTGTGTAAATATTTGTATATATGTTACTTGTATTATGAAACGTATGAAGTGTCCTTACCTCCCGCAAGGGAAGAGTTATAATTATGTTTTGTTGATGTTATATATAAAAAAAATTGTTTTCTTTTCAGCCCGGGAGTGCTGATATTAACTAGGGGGGATGTGTAGCCCAGCTGTGACTGGAGCCACATGTTACCCTGGAGAATGCACGGAAAGGTAAATCCACGATAACCATTGCACACAACATTTCACATTTTTCCCTGGTACCACCAGAGGGAGCCCTTGAAATGACAGCAGTGAGATAAGGCAGTCTAGCTGCGAGTTAGCTAGTCGTTGGTTTTACCTCAGAACAGCAGAACACCTCAGAGAGTGAGAGGAGAGAGACATTCCTGTCAGACGAGACGGAAGAAAACGAGCTAGTTACCTCAGACATGCTGAGAGGGAACTCTAGCCAGAAAGAAAGACTTATCTGAAAGCCTGAGGACTTCAGCAAACACTCAGCTTATATAGTGGAGTCCAGTGTAGTGGAAAGGATTGCCACTTGGTCTGGTCAAGGTTGAGTCCACTGAGATTCCAACAGTGAGCTGTTTCAGAAAGTAAGCGTGCCGACGCTTGGAGAGCGGTGAAGAGAAGGAAGCTGACATCTGCTGCTTGTGCTTATGATAGTGGTGAGAGTAGGACGACAGGCAAGTGGAAAAGGGAAAGAGAGTGACCGAGGTCAACCAGCATTAATAGCTTACCTCGACTCTGCACCGCCGGACATCGGGTCCGCGCTTACCAGCATCTGCACGACTGGAGGAGACACCGGAGACCCTGCTGGACTACAAGTCACAGAGGGGCCCTTCAGTGCTGATACGTAACCGGGGTCAGGATGAACAAGAGTCTAGCAGGGCCCTGCATATAGAGACTAGTTCTGTCCAAAAGAAGGCTCCACCACAAGATCAGCCGGGCGTAGCAAAGAGAACGGAGTTAAACTTTGTTTTATGCAAGTTAGAAACTCACACACATAAAGACGTAAGGAGGCTTTACACCTACTCAGTGGATTACTGGACGTGCATCCTCCACCCTGACGGCCTCCCGGACGTGCCTGCAACTTCATCACCAGTAAAGGTACAGAAAGAGACTGTCTTGTGTGTGTCTGCATTATTGTCCTTCACCCCTGCACCGCCATATACCTCGAGGGATCAGTCTCGCCTGTGGGAGACTTAACACCTTGCTGCCCAGTAACAACCCCTCAGAGGATTCACCCTGCAGCGCTGGTCACCCTGATCAGAAACCACAGGTGGCGTCACGAACATTCTACAATCCCCTGTAAATATCCCCTTTTAGTGAGCGCCCAGGGCAACGGACCGAGCTGCGCTACCCGTGACATCCCCCAGTGAAGTGAACGGGCTCGGTGCTGAGTACCCCAGTGCCCTGGTACGTGCGACTCAACGGCCCGGTTCCTGTAGTGACGGCCCGGCTCCTGCGCTGACGGCCCGGCTCCTGCGCTGACGGCCCGGTTCCTGCACTGACGGCCCGGCTCTTGCGCTGACGGCCCGGCTCCTGCGCTGACGGCCCGGCTCCTGTAGTGACGGCCCGGCTCCTGCGCTGACGGCCCGGTTCCTGTAGTGACGGCCCGGCTCCTGTAGTGACGGCCCGGCTCCTGTAGTGACGGCCCGGCTCCTGTAGTGACGGCCCGGCTCCTGCGCTGACGGCCCGGCTCCTGTAATGACAGTCTGGCTCCAGCCAGTTGCACATTGTGGCGCTGCACTGACTAGTTGGGCAAGGACTGAGCGCTCAGCCAATCAGCGGCCGGGGGCGGGGCCGGGCTTGCACCTGACTGACAGCTCAGGTTTAAATGCCAAGAGTTCGGCGCTGGGTAAAGTATCAGGCGCGGTGTGAGCGGGGAGGGCGCAGCACGGAGCTGTCTACAGCCGGAGAACGGCACTCTGCACTGCAGGCTGGCACGGCGACATGGCGCTGAAAGTTTGCATCGTTGGCTCCGGCAATTGGTTCGTATGTGCACATGCTCTGTGTGATCGGTACATGTCACATGCTCTGTGTGATCGGTACATGTCGCTTCTGTCTGGTGTGTCGAGTGTCCCCAGGATCAGCTGCAGAGCTGCGCCCCCATACCGCAGCAGGTGACACTGGCGCCGACAGACAGGCCTTTGTTTCATGGTCATTGAGCAGCAGGAGGACATGATCTGCCCACGACAATCTAGTGCCCACGCTGCGCTTCTCCCTCCTGTGCCCGCGATCTGTCCCCTATACTTACACATCAGGTGGGCGTAGATTATATGTGGCCCGTGGGGCTCCCAGGGTGCGTAGCACAGAATGCTGCAATTTAGTATAAAGGACACAGAACCTGGCAGATATGGGGGAGGGGGATTTGCAAATTCGATGCTGGTTCCCCCAGTACTTCCTGGCACTACTGCCAACTACTGGTAAATTATCTACCACTCATAGTACTCGTGGCCAACATTGCAGCCCAACATTGAGTACTCGTGGCCAACCTTACTGCTCCCCAGTCGAGTGCTCATGGCCAACATGGCCATCCCACCATCGAGTGCTCGTGGCCAACATTGCCACCCCACCATCGAGTGCTCCTGGCCAACATTGCCTCCTCGCCATCGAGTGCTCCTGGCCAACATTGCCTCCTCACCATCGAGTGCTCGTGGCCAACATTGCCTCCTCACCATCGAGTGCTCGTGGCCAACATTGCCACCCCACCATCGAGTGCTCGTGGCCAACATTGTCTCCTCACATCGAGTGCTCGTGGCCAACATTGCCACCCCACCATCGAGTGCTCGTGGCCAACATTGCCACCCACCATCGAGTGCTCGTGGCCAACATTGCCACCCCACCATCGAGTGCTCGTGGCCAACATTGCCGCCCCACCATCGAGTGCTCGTGGCCAACATTGCCGCCCCACCATCGAGTGCTCGTGGCCAACATTGCCGCCCCACCATCGAGTGCTCGTGGCCAACATTGCCGCCCCACCATCGAGTGCTCGTGGCCAACATTGCCGCCCCACCATCGAGTGCTCGTGGCCAACATTGCCGCCCCACCATCGAGTGCTCGTGGACAACATTGCCGCCCCACCATTGAGTGCTCGTTTCCATCATTGCCGCCCCAGTTGAGTGCTCGTGGCCAACATTGCCACCCCACCATCGAGTGCTCGTGGCCAACATTGTCTCCTCACCATCGAGTGCTCGTGGCCAACATTGCCACCCCACCATCGAGTGCTCGTGGCCAACATTGTCTCCTCACCATCGAGTGCTCGTGGCCAACATTGCCACCCCACCATCGAGTGCTCGTGGCCAACATTGCCGCCCCACCATCGAGTGCTCGTGGCCAACATTGCCGCCCCACCATCGAGTGCTCGTGGCCAACATTGCCGCCCCACCATCGAGTGCTCGTGGCAACATTGCGCCCACATCGAGTGCTCGGGCCAACATTGCCGCCCCACCATCGAGTGCTCGTGGCCAATTGCCGCCCACCATTGAGTGCTCGTTCCAACATTGCCGCCCACCATCGAGTGCTCGTGGCCAACATTGCCGCCCCACCATCGAGTGCTCGTGGACAACATTGCCGCCCCACCATTGAGTGCTCGTTTCCATCATTGCCGCCCCAGTTGAGTGCTCGTGGCCAACATTGCCTCCCCACCATCGAGTGCTCGTGGACAACATTGCCACCCCACCATCGAGTGCTCCTGGCCAACATTGCCGCCCCACCATTGAGTGCTCGTGGCCATCATTACCACTCCCCTGTTGAGTGCTCATGGCCATCAATGTCTGCTTAGAGTCCTTCATGTTGTTATCTGCAGACGTTTCATCTACAGTCCTGACTGTTATCTGCAGGGCGCCCTGTGCGCTCCTGACACGACCTCTGCACTATGGCCTATGTGCTGAAGAGAGCACATTCCACCTAGCAGGCTCTCCTCTTACACTACAGAGAGGAGCTGCAGGGAACTTACTGAGGTTATGGGGGAAATGAAGCAACACTCAATGTTCTGCAATTCTCCGAAGTTGGGGCTCTTTGTAAATCCTTCTTCTCTGGCCTGACGGGGCCCTGAGTCTTTGGCTCCAGGACTGTCACTATTTCCCTGCATGCAGTCTACAGAGGACAGTGCAGATAGTCAGGGCAGAATATACGACTCCTGCTCTACATGTTACTGTGTGATATGTGGAAGTGCGACTTCTGTGGGATTGGATTCTGCTGAGCGATGCAATGTGCAGGTCAGCCTGTAGATGACTGGACTCCATGCCCCATGCACTATGTACAGAGGAGATGGAGCAATATCTTGATTTCTCATCCTGACGTATGGAGGACACATACCCGGTCTCTGATTTTGCCACGCCCAATTGTCTGTTGTACAATATTTGAAATCATGTTTCTTGCAGAAGGAGTCACGGTGCCTTCAAGAATGGCATTCGTCTTCTGTACTTGCCACTGTCAGGCAGAAGAGATCGGGTGACCTGAGCGCCGTGCCCTTTCCTCCTCCTGTCGGAGCCTTTACACCCAGGGCAAAAGTTCAGTCCTGTATCCAAATATCCCGGTCAAGGCAAAGTGGCATCCCCAAGCCCTCGGCACCTATGGCCACATACCGGCTGATGTAATGCCAGCGGGCAGCTGATTGCCTGTAGGATTCAGATATGACGGGAACATAGACTGCCCGATGATGATATATTGAAAATTAACTGGCTAGTGTGGAATTGATCACCTGAGAGCAGCATGATGTAGGGGCAGAGACTTTTATTCCAGCAATGTGTCACTGGGCTGCTTACTGCAATTTTAATAAAATAACAGCTTTATCTGCTGCAGATCTAACAGCTTTCTGAATGCTGAGCTCTGTACAACCCCGCCCACACCACTGATTGGCAGATTTCTGGGTACACTGTGCATAGGCAGAAAGCTGCCAATTAGTAGTGTGGGTGGGGTTATACAGAGCTCATGAATATGGAGGACTACATGGTAGGAGGTTCACTAGTCCTGTAGTGATAAAATACCTGATTATCTGCAGATTATCAAAACTACAGCATACAGCCCATTAAGTGACACATCATTGGAATCAGGGTCTCTGTCTCTACATTATGCTACTCTCAGAATAGGCGACATTGGTAAAGGGACCTGACCGGTGACACTCAGGCAGCAGGATCAGGCCAAAAAATGGGGAAAATCTGCATTTATGCTCCCTGGGAACATGGCCTGAGGGTGGTGACTTGGAGTGAAGATCTGATCAGGTCAATTTTCCGACTCTGCTAAACTTAATCCAGTGACTGAAGCGTTTATTTATTGAGACGTTTAATAGTTTTCCATGGGCAGTAGATTGTAATTGTCACTGGAGGACACCTCTCCTCGGTTAGTTGGTTTTGTGTTGCCAGACCCATAGAACTGTATTGACCGTTGTGATCTGTGATACGGGAAAACAGACATGTCTCCGTGAGTTTTGCATGGACACATAGAGAACACTGCAAAGTCTAGGAGAAGCTTTGGAATTTATTCATCCATCCGTGAAAAACACTGATGGCAAAAACGGCCACCCGGACCGAACACTGATGACAAAAACGGACCGAACACTGATGACAAAAACGGACCGAACACTGATGACATAAACGGACGAACAGATGACAAAACGGACCGAACACTGATGACAAAAACGGACCGAACACTGATGACAAAAACGGACCGAACACTGATGACAAAAACGGACAACGGACCGAACACTGATGACAAAACGACCCGGACCGAACACTGATGACAAAAACGGACCGAACACTGATGACAAAACGGACCCGGACCGAACACTGATGACATAAAACGGACACCGACGAACACTGATGACAAAAACGGACCGAACACTGATGACAAAAACGGACCGAACACTGATGACAAAAACGGACCGAACACTGATGACAAAAACGGACCGAACACTGATGACAAAAACGGACGAACACTGATGACAAAAACGGACTGAACACTGATGACACTGGTACCGTTTTTTTTAACGTATGTGTTCAAACACGTGTGTGTATGAGGCCTAACAGGAAGGGATGTTGGCGTGTGACACCACGTTGTCCCATGTCACCATCTCATTTTGCTCGGAACAATTGTAATGTCTTAAATACATTTTGTTTAACGGAGCCAATAGCTTTGTATTGTTCCCGCTCTCAGTAGTACAGTCTCTTACCGTAACCCTTAGATGGACATGTTGGGCATCCCTGACTGGCTCCTCTGAGGTGCTAATGGACCTACAAACCCTCTGTCACTACCTACGATGTGATTTGGGAATGTCGCTGTGCCTGCTAGGAGGACATACAATTGGGAGAATGTACAGAGACTCTCCCCTAAAGTATCACACCAGCGGGTGATAACCACCGGACTGATAAGATATAGACGGCCTTGAACAGACAGTAGAGAAATATTAGGAGAGAGATGTTAATGGGAGAAATGTGTTTTATGCTTCTAGGAAAACCTTTGTGTTGCAAAAAAAAGAGAGAGAGAAACTCAATTATTTTAGAAAATATATTACTTTTCCGTATATCACTAGTATAGTGTAATGCTTGACTGCTGTGGCATTACATCAGATTAGGTCAGAGGGCCATGACACCCGCTTATAGCACAAAATGTATGACAGATCTGTATGCCGAAGTCTCTCCAGCGCCCTCTAGTGGTAGCCCTAGGCTGCCAGAATGTCATCTTTTTAAAGGGAATCTGTCACCCCATTTTTGCCATATCCACTAAAGATATGACTGAATAGTGCGTCCCATAAGCAACCTATCGGTATGTAGCTTATATCCAGATACCCCCGTTTTGATTGCAAAATACCTTTGTAAAGTTCGGATTCTTTTCTGTAAATCAGGGCGGACCCTGATTTCTCTCTTCTCCCCCCCCCCGCTCCTCTGCACTTGCGTAGGCCGTCTGTGAATCGCACAGACTGCGTTCTGCTTCCCGCACTTGCGCTTTTCAAATTCCCCCCCCCGTGCCTGGGCAAAGCATAAAATCATTACAGCGCATGCGCAACTCTTTCCTTGCCCCGGAAATGACTGCTTGCCTTGGACGACTTCCGGGCAGGGAAAGTAAATGACAATAGTTGCGCATGCGCTGTAATAATTTTATGCTTTGCCCACTGTTGGGCAAAGCACACTGCGCAGGCGCGGGGGGAATTTGAAAAGCGCAATCATAGGAAGCAAAACGCTGTCTATGCGATTCACAGACGGCCATACGCAAGAGATGCAGAGGGGAGGGAGGTGTGAAAACGCCGCCGACCGGACCGCACCGCACGGATTTACAGAAAAGAATCCCGACCTTACTAAGGTATTTTGCTATCAAAACGGGGGTATCCGGATATATGATACTACCGATAGCTTGCTTATGGGACGCACTATTCAGTCATATCTTTAATTGATATGGCAAAAATGGGGTGACAGATTCCCTTTAAGGCTAAGTGCACACGTTCAGGAATTTTTGCGTTTTTTTTTGCGGTTTGTCGCGATTCCGGTAAAAACGCGATAAAAACGCAAGCATTAAGCATCCTATACATGTTAATTGATTCCGCATGTTTTGGCCACATGTTGCATTTTTTTTCCGCGAAAAAAACGCTTCGCGGAAAAAATAGCAACATGTTCATTAATTTTGCGGAATGTAAGCGGTTCATGTGCGGTGGTACCCAGGGTCTGGAGGAGGGAGACTCTCCTCCAGGCCCTGGGTACCATATCCCTGGTAAAACAATAATTAAAATAAAAAATAATGATATTCTCACCTTCCGGCGGCCCCCGCAGCCTTCCCCGGCCCCCGCAGCCTTCCCGCCTTCAGCGACGCTCCCGGCAACTTCCGGTCCCAGGAGTGCTTTGCGAGAATCACCCAGATGGCATAGCGGTCTCACGAGATGCTACGTCATCGGTGTGATTTGTCGCAAAGCACTCCTGGGACCGGGAGTTGCGGGAGCGTCGCTGAAGGCGGGAAGGCTGCGGGGGCCGCGGAAGGTGAGAATATCATTATTTATTATTTTTTTTTATTATATTTTTACATTAGATCTTTTACTATTGATGCGACATAGGCGGCATCAATAGTAAAAAGTTGGTCACACTTGTCAAACACTATGTGACTCGTGTGACCATCCTGTCAATCAGTTTTCCAAGCGATGCTACAGATCGCTAGGAAAACGCTAGCATTCTGCAAGCTAATTACGCTTGCAAAACGCTATTATTCTGGCGGGAATACGCTTATAAAAAACGTGCGTATTTCCCGCGGGAGAAGTGCGGGATTGCCGCGGAAATTTCCGCGGCAATTCCGCAACGTGTGAACTTAGCCTTAAGGATACAGCACTAATTAAAAATACCCTAAGCATTTGTTCGCATGCTGCATTTTCACCATGGATTTTTTTTTTCTGCAGAAAAAAAATATAGCGTTTTACAGTACCAGCAAAGTGAGTGAGACATCTGATATGTCCTGCACATTCTCCTTATATTATCCTCGCGGATTTGAACCATCAAAGCGTTTTATAAATCTGCAGCGTGTCCATTCTTTTAGATGTTTGAACCCATTTAAATAAATGGGGGGATGCATAAAAAGTGCATAATTTCCATAGAGTTTCTCCTGCCAGCACAGAAGAATCCGGAGCTGCTGATGTTCTATTGCTCTTGTGCTCGCCCCGTCTCCGGGTGGCTCAGCCCTTGTTTGAAGAGCATCATGTACATGATATCCCGTCGGCCTCATCCTGGGACTCCATTAAGGCCGGCGTCACACTGGCGACAGAATCGGACGACTGCAATGCGATGAAAAATCGCATTGCAGTCGGACCTATGTTAATCTATGGAGCAGCTCCCAGTATCAGATTTTTTGTGGTCCGTTTTAAACGTCCGTGTACAATCGCAGCATGCTGCCACTGTCACCGATTGTCGGTCGACAATCGCCAATGCAAGTCTATGGGAGCGATGAAAAATCTGATTACAAACGGACCGCATGTGTGACTTGCGATGAAATCGCATGGTGTCCTTTAGAAAAGCCGGCAATTCATCCCCGGCTATACTGTAAAATCACACTGACAGCTTTAATAAAGACTAGAAAGAATAGATATATACACATAGAACACATATATATATATATATATACATGTCATTGTGACATGTACATATACATATATTTATAGTTCCTAGACTTCTACATACTGTAATAGCCGCTAATTCAATTGCCGGGTTTTGTGAAATCACAGAAGCCGACATGAAATGATACATTGTTTCCACACATTTAACCATGTAATTTCATGTATTTTTATATATGTTTGAAACATACAATTACATGAGTGTATTTGTGCAAAATTTCAGACATGTAGGGGTTAATTAAAGGTGTAAATTGATTGAAAAAAAATGCGTGGGCTCCCGCTGTATTTTCTCCACCAGACAGACAAAGCAAAGCGAGTGGGGGCAGATAATAATAGCCCAGGGAGGGTGCATTTTTTTTGTGCCCCCCCTGGCTACTAACATCTGCCCCCAGACACCCCAGAAAGGGCAAATCTATAATTAGATTCGCCCTTTCTGGCACTTTGCCCGTCTATTCCCATTGCCCTGTAGCGGTGGCGAATGGGTTAATCTCACCTTATTGTCACCTTGCAATTGAAAGGTGACCTTAAGGCAGGTTAATAATTGATAGCTGTCAATTAGACAACTATCAATTATTAATCCTATTGAAGTAAATAAAAAAACACACACACTTTAAGAATAAATAATTTTAATGAAATAAAAACACATTTTTTTGACCATATTTTATTTTACACTTAATCCGTGCGAAGCCATTGATCTCCTAAAATACAGAAAAAGAAATAAAACAACATTATTCTTACCTATTCCGCCGATCTGTCACGTCCCACGCTGTAATCCTTCACAAATTGTTAACTAGCTTTGAGCCAAGCAGTGCAAGTAATCCTGCATGCTCAGCTCAAAGCTCATGAATGAATAAGTTCCTCTCCTGGCGACAGGAGAGGATGTGTTTCATGAATGAAGCTTAATTGATTGTGTCCACTTTCCCTTTAGGTCAGGTCACTACAGTTAAATTGCCAATAAATCAATTAAGCTCCATTCATGAATCTATTCCTCTACTTTCGCTGGGAGAGGAAGTTATTCATTCAGGGGAATACAGGTCTGAGACAGCATTATTAGCTCTCTGCGACCTGTAACCTGTTAACCCTTTCTGATGGATTACACCGTGGGACCTGACTGTACATCGGATTGGTAAGTATAATTTTGCTTTTTTATTTTATTTTTATTACAGGAAATGGTTTTAGCAGGAAAATAAAATATGGTCAAAAACTGTGTGATTATTTCATTAAACTTATTTTTTATTAAACTGTGTGTGTTTGATTTATCTTTCATACAATAGGATTAATAATTGATAGTTGTCTAATTGACAGCTATCAATTATTAACCTGGCTTAAAGTGACCTTTCAATTGCAAGGTCATTTTAACCCCTTATTAACCCATTCGCCACCACTACAGGGCAATGGGAATAGACGGGCAAAGTGCCAGAAAGGGCGAATCTAATTATAGATTTGCCCTTTCTGGGGTGTCTGGGGGCAGATGTTAGTAGCCAGGGGGGGCACAAAAAAATGTACCCTCCCTAGGCTATTATTATCTGCCCCCACTCGCTGGCTTTGTCTGTCTGGTGGAGAAAATACAGCGGGAGCCCACGCATTTTTTTTCAACGAATTTACACCTTTAATTAACCCCTACATGTCTGAAATTTAGCACACATATACTCATGTAATTGTATGTTTCAAAAATATATAAAAATACATGAAATTACATGGTTAAATGTGTGGAAACAATGTATCATTTCATGTCGGCTTCTGTGATTTCACTGAAGCCGGCAATTGAATTAGCGGCTATAACAGTATGTAGAAGTGTAAGAATTATAAATATATGTATATATATATGTCACAATGATATATATATATATATATATATATATGTGTGCTCTATGTGTATATATCTATTCTTTCTTTTGGCATTTAAATACTATTCTTTTGTATCCATTATATGTCAGTTTTGCAAGCCTGCGAGAAAATCTCGCAAGTCGGATGAAAATCGGATGTTACAAGGTACACACACATGCGATTAAATCGCATCTTTGAAGGAAAATCGGATGCCAGAAGGATGTGTGATGTTTTTATTTTGATCCGATTGTCGACCGTCTAAAACGGACCGATTTTTTGTGGTTGTGTGTGACACCGGCCTTAATTGTGGAGCCGGTGTGGGCCGGGATTATATATGATCAGTGTGAAGTCCTTGCCGCCTGTCCCAGCCGATGTGCCGATACATTTCTACATCACTGCTGCCGGAGCTTAATTGAGTGGGAATAATAGTAACGGACTAATTGCCATTTGCCGCCTCTGTATTCAGTCACCTCGGCTGGGATTTTAGATAAATTGATTGAGTGCTCTTTTACTTATCATTTATATCAGGCGGCATGTAATATTGACTTTGTGTAGATTATTCACCTTGACAACGGCTTACAGAAGCTCCTCACCGGTACAGGTGCCGTGGGGTGAGCGTGTATCCGGTAGGATACCTTCATAGATGAGCAGACCTGCTTATGACACCTCCCTGTGAAACCTCACCTGTGAATATATTTGCATTGAAGAATGGACATATAGTGAGGAGTGAAGCAAAGTACGCGTTCGCTTATGTAGCCTCCTACTTGTTGGTCCTGGAGGGGTGTTTGGTCTGAACGCTCATCCAGCATTAATGCTATTTTTTTTTTTTTTTTTACAGTCTGTTGAATGCGGCCCGTAGATTGGTTGCAGTGGTGCACTCATCTGTTTTTGTATTTCCCATAAATTTTATTGAACACTGATCACTTATTTCCTACTGTGTATTTGCCTTTGGATGCAGGTCATTGTATGTAATATACAGGGTGGCCCAAGGATAGGTGCTCTGATGCAGAGTCACTATTCACGGGCAAGCCGTGAGACAGGGTAGTCAAGAGGTCAAGGGTCCGATACCAAGAGGGTTCATCATAAACAGACGAGTAAGACAAAGGCATAGTCAGATCACAGTCCGAGATTAGAATTCCAGGAAGATAGCGGATCAAGACAAAGGGGCTAGGCAAACGGATGATCAAAGGCAAGGTCAGGCAGCAAAAGATCAGAAACGGAGCACTAGGAATCAAGGCGCGCACAAACCACTGAGTTAAAGCTACACTGGCAACACTGACAGCCAGGTAATCACCCACAAAGGAAGACATGTGTAAGAAGCCCAGCATGCCGTATCACGTATTTGCAGCTGGACTGTCACTCACAATACTGACAACTCAGCACGAGCCTGATTCTATTGGGCAGCTGAGCTGTCAACTCACTGTGTCCAGGACATAGTGAGTGGTGGGGAATCATGACAGGCATACAATTGACTTCATAAGATTTTATGTGTACACATATACACTGACACATAACAAAATGACCAGTGGCATAATTAGTCTAATGGACTCTGATGCAGAATTTGGACCTGGGCCGCCATCTGCATGTTTGTCAAATGTATGTGCCCTTCTACATCCTATAAAGACATACAGTATGTGTTCACCTTCTATGTGATGGTGTGCTCCATCCTGGCAGCTTCCTGTAACAATGTCCCTGTCATGATCCGTTCCAGGGTTTAGTCCTGTCTGCCCTTGGTCCGGGCGGATCATGTCAAGGGTTAACTTTGCTCTGCCTCATTCTGGGTTCAGGTTGGCTATTTAGCTCTCACACATCCTGCTAGCAGTGTGAGCTATACTGCTACCTTCGGCTTGTGAACCTGACTGGTAACCCTTGATTTGTCCTGCTGTTATCCCTGACTTGTCCCGTGTCTGTTGTTCCCCTCTGTCTGCCCTGTTCCCTGCATTTCCCTGTTTGTCTGTTTGATTCTCTGGTTTTTTGACTCGGCCTGTATTTGGACTCGCTTCTGCTTTCTGTCTTTGTCTTATCTGCTTCTGACCTTTGATGACCTCCTGGCTTTCTCCTGACCACGTGTATTGCTTATTCCTTTTGTCCTGCTGCCTCCGTACGGTTTTGACTTGGCTTGCCTGACCACGCTCCCGCCACTTGGTGGCGCCTGTGTTTCTGCTCTGTAGAGGGCTTGCTGAGACCTATGATACTTCAGATGACTGATTATTCCTGACTCAGTCGTGGATGTTTTTGCTGCCACCTGGTGGTGGTTTTGGCTGCTGCAGTGCAGGCCTACTCTGGAAGTGTGTATTCCTTCTCCCTTCTGTAACCTACAGGTGGAGCACACACCAGCCTGCATTACAGCTGCTTGACAGTCCCCCATCGTTGTCCCTTCTTTTATTAATGTCTCCCATGTTGAGACCCTTCCTGGTATAATGTCCCCATGTTGAGACCCTTCCTGGAATAATGTCTACCATGTTGGGACCCTTCCTGGTATAATGTCTACCATGTTGGGACCCTTCCTGGTATAATGTCCACCATGTTGGGACCCTTCCAGGTTTAATATCCCCAATTCTAGGACCCTCCCTGGTGTAATGTCCACCATGTTGATGTAACAAGGTGGCACGGGGTGGTAGTCATGGGCAAGTCCTTTAAATCACAGTCAGTGAGCACCCCGGCCCCTTGCACATGAAAAGACAGTTCAAGTCCCATCCCTATGTCATAGTTGGTGACCTCTGGCACATGGTTGCTTTCCATACTGGAACGGCGTCCTCTGGATGCAGCACACGTCACACTTTGGTTCCAACAGTGGCAAAACTTTAATAACGATGAAAAGGAAGAGAGAATAATTCCTGAGCTGTCCCTAGGCAAAGATGCTGCTTCGCTATCAGTCTCTTGGTAGGAACTCGCACAGTCCTTATGCCCGTTCCTGCTGCCCAGTAGTCCTTGGCAGCCTGTATTCTACAGCCAGGGGTCCTTTATGTCCCAGATGGGGGTCACATCCTGCCACAGGCAGTCCTGCCCCGGCTCTGACTGGGAGACAGGAACTTCCTGTTCATTTGAGGCTGCTAATCCAGCCCCAGTTTTACCCTTACTGTCCCTGAAAAAGTCATGTCCAATACAGTGCAATATAGTACACAGACATGAAATCAGGTAAACATCACACAGTACACATACAGTAATAAGTTGATACATAGCCAAACTATTAGAGCACCGCAGGGGGGACACATTTCTGACATATAAGGAAGGAGGGGGAAACTGAGGGTCTTCCACCTCCTTACATTGGGACCCTTCCTGGTATAATGTCCACCATGTTGGGAGCCTTCCTGGTATAATATCCCCAGTCCTGGGACCCTTCCTGGTATAATGTCCTCAGTCCTGGGACCCTTCCTGGTATAATGTCCCCAGTCCTGGGACCCTTCCTGGTATAATATCCCCAGACCTGGGACCCTTCCTGGTATAATATCCCCAATCCTGGGACCCTTCCTGGTATAATATCCCCAGACCTGGGTCCCTACCTGGTATGTTTTGTTTTTTTCTCCCATTTTAGATATAAGCTTACAACTGAAAGTAAACACTGGTAATGGGGTCTTATCGGTATATTGAGACATCAAATTAGGTAAACATCACACAGTACACATACAGCAATAAAACAGCAATAAGTTAATACATAGCTAAACTAATAGAGCACTGCAGGGGGAACACGTGTCTGACATATAAGGAAGGAGGGGGCAACTGAGAGTCTCCGCCACCTTCTTACATTGGGACACTTCCTGGTATAATGTCCCCAGTCCTGGGACCGTTCCTGTTATAATGTTCCCAGTCCTGGGACTCTTCATCGTAGAATGTCCACCATGTTGGGACCCTTCCTGGTATAATGTCCCCAGTCCTGGGACCCTTCCTGGTATAATGTCCCCAGTCCTGGGACCCTTCTTGTTATAATGTTCCCAGTCCTGGGACTCTTCATCGTAGAATGTCCACCATGTTGGGACCCTTCCTGGTATAATGTCCCCAGTCCTGGACCCTTCCTGGTATAATGTCCCCAGTCCTGGGACCCTTCCTGGTGTAATGTCCCCAGTCCTGGGACCCTTCCTGGTATAATGTCCCCAGTCCTGGGACCATTCCTGGTATAATGTCCCCAGTCCTGAGACCCTTACTTATCATCTTTATAATTGTCATGCTTTTACAATTTTTCAGTGAAAAATGTTGGCTGTTTGTGATTTCAATGTTTCCCAGAAAAAAAAATCAGATTGGCAACTGTGACCTTCACTGTATCATTGTCTCCAAGTGGTCACCTAAGTGTTACGATACATACCGCCTACATGGGCCCAGAACAGAGGGTACGTAGCATAGCGTGTTTGTATATACACGTGGCACCATGAGGGTGACGGGTTGAGCTCAGTTTAGTAGATTTTCTTAGTCATCCCGGCAGAAGAATTGTGCCCTGAGCTGTAGTAATGTTTGTTCATTTATGTCTTCTTCCTCGCTTACCGTATTCATGTCTGCACAGGGGATCTGCCATCGCGAAGCTCGTCGGGGAGAATGCGGCTCGGCTTCCTCAGTTTGATAACATAGTGAACATGTGGGTATTTGAGGAGCTAATATCTGGGAAGAAACTGACGGAGATAATCAACACTGAACATGAAAATGTGAAATATCTCCCGGGGCACAAACTTCCAGCCAACGTGGTGAGTATGCATTTCATTGTTCCCTAATCTTTATCCTAGAATTGCTCCTCTGTGACTCCGGCGTTTTCTTTGTAATAACGGGAAAGCAGACTGTAAATTTATTTTATTTAATTTTTTCTTTAATTCTTTTAATCCTTTTCAGCCAACCCCGGTAATAATCTCTTGTCTTGTATATAGTTAGGGAAAGTACGTATCGCTTTGCATTGCACAATCTGATGAATGATTTCCAGAATTATTCCTCTTTTAACTGACAGGTGGATTGATAAAGTCTTTGTATGTTACTTTTTGATGAACATTCTGTTTTTCTTTTTTAATACTTTTAATTGTTGCCCATTACATGAAGCACTTTTGGTATAAAACTGAACTAGTGTACCTAGAGAAGGGTCAGAATAAAAAAGGAAAGGAACGTGAAACTGCCCATTGACAACATTAGGCCGGGGGTCACATAAGCGTATAACATGCGATGCGCTACCATTGTGTGCGATATGCTACTGACACTACACTCTACTCATACTCTGCTACGAGCGGGAGTCGAGTGTCATTTTACTGTGATCCGGTCCGCTCACTTCAGAGACTCTTGGCACATGTGAGGAGAAGGAGAGATTAATCTCTCCATCTTCTCCATTGTCTCTGTGTACAGGGTGGGCCATTTGTATGGATACACCTAAATAAAATTGGAATGGTTGGTGATATCAACTTGCTGTTTGTGGCACATTAGTACGTGCGAGGGGGAAAACTTTTAAAGATGAGTGGTGACCACGGTGGCCATTTTGAAGTCTGCCATTTTGGATCCAACTTTATTTTTTTCAATGGGAAGAGGATCATGTGACACATCAAACTTATTGAGAATTTCACAAGAGTTGGGTCGTCTTCACACATTCTTATTTCACAATCTGTATACGGACTGCGATTTTGGACTGGATGCAGGTGTCCGGATCCTAACTAACTTCAAGGAACATTGAGTGTGGACATGTAAAGCCGGGCCTCTTTTCATTCGTGTCTAATTAAAAAAATAAAAATAGACATGAATTGCAATTTTTCCGAGTTTATCAACTGAACACTTGTGTATAATGGTCTGAAGGAAGACTGGCACTACAGGCTATATCTGTCCTAAAAGATTTATGTTTGCTTTATGTTCCTAATTAGTGTTAAATGCTTGTTGGACATGGTCAACCTCACCTATCACATAGTATAAGGCCACGGTCACTATTCAGTATTTCACGTCAGTATTTGTAAGCCGAAGCCAGGAGTGGAACAGTCAAAGGAAAAGTGTAATAGAAACACGTCACTTCTGTATTTATCACCCACTCCTGGTTTTGGCTTACAAATACGAAGGTAAAATACTGACCAAATACTGATAGTGTGAACGTGGCCTAATATTACAATAAACGGCATGAATCAAAGAAATCTATGAGTAGGAGATCAAAGGATTTAAAATGTACTGATGAAAATTAAGTAAAATTAAATTAACATGCTAGTAGCATTCAGAACATACAGGTGCTTCTCACTAAATTAGAATATCATCAAAAAGTTAATTGATTGGCCAGCAAACTCCCCTGACCTTAACCCCGTAGAAAATCTATGGGGTATTGTCAAGAGGAAGATGAGACACCAGACCCAACAATGCAGACGAGCTGAAGGCTGCTATCAAAGCAACCTGGGCTTCCATAACACCTCAGCAGTGCCACAGGCTGATCGCCTCCATGCCACGCAGCATTGATGCAGGAGCTGAGGCAAAAAGGAGCCCCGACCAAGTATTGAGTGCATTTACTGAACATACATTTCAGTAGAGCCAACATTTCAGATTTTAAAAATTTTTCAAGCTGGTGTTATAAAGTATTCTAATTTACTGAGATAATGACTTTTTGGGTTTTCATTGGCTGTAAGCCATAATCATCAACATTAACAGAAATAAACATGTGAAATAGATCACTCTGTAATGACTCTATATAATATACGAGTTTCACTTTTTGCATTGAAGAACTGAAATAAATTAACTTTTTGATGATATTCTAATTTAGTGAGAAGCACTTGTCTCTCCCTGATATAATCTGAGCTTATCAATGCATGTAATAATATGATGGATGATTGCTGTGCGACCATGAGGATAAGGTTTTACTGGAATGAAGGAGTGTAAGGATCTTTTCTCTTTAGATCTGGTTGCTTTGCTTTGTTCCTGGACGTGTGGAGTAGTCCAGTGTAAACTGATGCACCTTCCAGTGTATATAATCTTTTCTTTATTCCCAGGCAATAAGACTGAGAGATTATCAAAACCAACACAACCATTTTATTGCTCACTAATGCAGCACAGCCTTTGCCCTCGCTACATAAAATCTACTTATCAATCAGAATGCAATGTTCTGCTCGGTTTGCTCTGATGTGCTGCAGACAGAGTGAATGCATGAATGATTGATAGATCCCCAAGTGTTCAGTCATTTGTCGCTCTTCACCTCTCGCGAGGCAGCAGGGAGCCAAACGGCTGTTTCTCATAGAGGGAAATCTAGATTTTGAGTGGCTATAGGAAATATACCTTATTGTATTAGAAAAACTGTAATATTCTGACTCTTACAGGATGAAAAAAAGACTACTTAAAGGGAACCTGTCATGTACAGGAAAAAAAAAACTCTATAAACCTTCAGATATAAGGTTAGTGGCATTTTGAAGCTGCTGGCGCCCACACTGGGAGGCCTGCTACCAGGACAGCATGAACTGTATTCCTCCCGGCAGCCGCTGGCTTTCAGTCATAGGTGTGCGGCCGGCTTCAGTCACCGCTCAGCGCATGGTTAGCGGCAGCTGAAACCACGTCCAGTCACTGACGGACAGCCGGTTCACCATTAGAGCTGACAGTCAGTGACGGGACGTGGTTTACGCCGCTCATTGTATACTGAGTAGTGACTGAACCCGCACCAACTGCTCATCTATGACTGAACGCCAGTGGCTGCCGGAAGAAATAAAGTTAATTTCCTTCCAGTAGTGGGGCTCACAGTGCGAGTGCCAGGCAGCTTCAGAACGCAGATTAACCCCATAGTTGCAGGTTAATAGCGTTTTTACATGGGAGGTTCCTATTGTGTCCCAGTCCATATGTGCTGTGCTGTGTAAGGTGCATTACACTCCCTTGTAGGCCGGAGGTCTTTGCTGTCCTTACATCCTCCGTTCCAGGATCAGCAGCGCACACATCAGGGAACATCCGGGTCATTTTAATAAGTTCAACTTTACAGGACCGTTCAAGTACATCAGTCTTTAACACTCAGTATCGGGCACAGCTCCCTTTGCCACTTCCTTCGTTAACACCGTACATTTCTATCATTTTCTTCTATTCAGTTCGGAATATCCCGGCTTTCACAGACCCTGTTAGCCCCAGGGATTTCCATCCGGCACTGCTGTTTTCCCAAGATCCGCTACATTTCCCCAGCACGGTTCCACATCCATCTCGCTCTGTACAGAAGGGGTTAAGATGCTTTCCATAGCATCTGTATTGAGCCATAGGCTCCAGATGTTGCAAGGAGTTTTGTTTGAACTTATACCGCCAGAGCATTTTGTCCACACAGTGCTTCCAGCCCACTGCACCTTTGAACTTGAGCTTACCTCCAACAAACACTTTCACTCCCTCCATTCCCCTGTTATCACTTCTAACTCCCTCCCATTGTGGGCTAGTCCCAAAAATTAACTACATCCTATCATGTATAGTAAAAAGTTTATTGCCCCCCCCCCCCAAAAAAAAAAAAATCATGATGCAACTTCCTGAGGTTTTGCACTAAAAAATGCAGCAGAAACTGATGCCTGCGTTTTTGCTGCATTTTTACATGCTAATTGCTTTCGACGTGTGAAAAAAACATTGCAAAAGCACTGAAAGACATGACATGCTGCAGTTTGCAAAAAACGCAGTAGTTTTCCAAATCAGTCTGGAAAAAAATAAAACCTATGTGTGTGCATGAGATTTCTGACATCCCATAGCTTTTGCTGGAACTGTAAAATGCAGCTTAATATTTGCATATACGCAGCAAAAACACAACGTGTGAAGACCGCTTTACAGTGAAAACGCTGAGATCCAAAAATTAAGGCCAGCTTGCTGCATTTTAAGTGACATGTTTGTGAGGTTTTTTTTTTTATTATTATTTATTTAATTCATTTTTTTTGCCTCTCACAAATGCTGCAGCCTGGCTTTTATATTTTGTAGTAATTTCTGAACATACGCCTATTTTTAGTTTAGTGTTTTGGAGACAGTTTGTCATCAAGACACAGCATGCTGTAACTAAAGCAGTCCCTGATATGATATTATTGTTTTTCTCCTACAGTCATCTCTGTAGAAAAACATGCATCAAACACCATTTGCAGTGTGCGGCAAGGAGGCGCTGTAGAATTAGGAAAAAAGGATCTTCTTCTTTTTCCTACTGATCTGTGATTATCACAGGACTCTTAAGGCCGGGTGCCCACGATATGGAACTAGCAGCGCTTTGGATGCAGTGTACGTTCGCTTTGTCCAAAGCGCTGCCGTCTATTGAATCGGCATGTGATCACTGAACCGCGCAGATTCACCGCGTCTAGTGCTTTCTGCGGGTGACATTTCAGTCTGGAAAGAAGTGCCGCATAATGAATTGAATGAAATGCCTTGTTGGAAAAAATTGGTAATCCAGTTTTGAGGGCAGAACAGCAGTATGATGTGGGTTATCTCAGGACTGGACTGAGCAGACATCTGATTTGTACCCTGAAGGGCAATTTTCTATATTTGCTGATGACTGTCTGATAATCCAGAATATTTGATAATCCGGTAATAAAAAATAAAAAAATCTCTATTGTGCCAAATAAATGTATATGCTTTCTTAATCTACTTGCACAGTACGTTGGCGCCCTGTGTACGGACTTGCAGGCTGACATGCTATTACACGCACTGCCTCGGCCAGGATTCTGCCTTGTTCAGTGTGGTTTGCTGACAGCCTGAACCCGTGACACCTGCAGGGACGTCCTCACCGGCACATCCGCGTTGGTAACGCAGGATGGAAAGTCACAGCATGTTGCACAATTCCTGGTTGGCATCGAAATAAATTTACAAGCTACTAAGACTTACTTTGCTCCTGGCCATGGTATTGACTGTAGACAAAAGAAGCTCCTGGTTCATCAAGACCGGCATTGTGTATCTCCACCTCGCTGAGCAGCGCGCTGGAGTAAGATCTGCCAAAATCAATAAAGTGGACGGTTTTTTGCTCTTGTGTTATTTCTGATTCCATCATTTTTTTTGGGTTGTTAGTTTTAAGTAAAAAAACCAACAAACAAAAAAACAGTCCCTTATTTGCTAACTACCTGCCTATTCTATGCGGCACTGGCTCAGATCGGTCATTAACTGCTTCTGCCGGCGATTCAGCTGCTCCACATCAACAGAGCAACTCTTGATCTGCCGACGTCAAGCTGATTGACAGCCAGCTCCCTGCAGTTAGGCAGTGGGGAGCCGTCCGTCAATCAGCATGTCAACCTGTCGTAGAAGAAATCCACTGGATCGCCGGAAGGAGCAGTCTGTGACCAGTCTGTGCCAGCACAGATCAGCAGCGTGCAAAACCGGAAGGTAGGTAGCAACTAACTGCCTGTTACTGCTTAGGTCTTGTGCAAAACTTGACACTCAGGTAAATGTTGTAAGAAGATAAGTTTATTGTCTGCAGCACAGGCAAGCCAAAAATAAAATTATCTTCTTACAACATTTCTCCGAGTGCCAAGTTTTCTACAAGGTTTACTTGAGATCGGATCTCACTTGGGCACCATCCACAGGAGTGCTGGAACCACCTCTTTTCTTACTTCTTGGGTGACCCAAAAGAAAAATGGTGCCACAAAATAACTCAAATATGTCAACTTTATTAAATTGAAAATATTAGAACTAATTTTGTTAACAGTAGCTCAATGGAGGACTAACCACAGACCTCACAAGGCTATGAGCATATATACTTAGTCTGCTCACATATCTATTGAAGAAAAATATTTAGACTTGAGAGTCCTCAGTGGTTGATACCTTTTAATGGCTAACTGAAAAGATGGTAACAAATTGCAAGCTTTCGAGACTACTTAGGTCTCTTCATCAGGCAAAGACTAATACAAAATCTGAAGAATCACATATTTATATACAACAGGACACAGGAATAATGCAATAGGTAAGACAAGTGACGTGAAACAGAACTGTCATTATGGGAGAGGGATGAACACCTTATTCGCCTCAGAAAGACCTTTTTGAACCAGGGCTACCATCCAAGAACAATTGAAAACCAAATTACAAGAGCCACCAGAATATCAAGGCATCACCTGCTACATTACAAAGCTAAAGAAGAAAATAACCGGGTGCCTCTAGTGGTCACCTACAATCCAAATCTGGAGATGCTAAGGGGAGCTGCACGGAAACTACAACCTTTACTACAAAAAGATGCCCGATTACAATCCATATTTCCAGACCCCCCACTACTATGTTTTAGGCAGCCCCCAAATCTAAGAAGCATCATTGTCAGAAGCTCCCTGTCCTCCCCAACAGCTGCAGGAACCTTTCCTTGCAACGAGAAGAAATGCAAAACCTGTGCATCTATAATGACCACGGACAAGATAAAGATCCCCAACTCCCATCAGGACTACAAGATCCCAGGTACTTTCAGCTGCATCACATCTAATGTGGTGTACCTAATTATATGTACTAAATGTCCAACTGGGGTCTGTATGTGGGGGAGACCGGGCAAAAACTGAGAACAAGGATGAATTCTCATCGCCACACAATAAGAGAAAAAAGAATGAATTTACCTGTGGCCAAACACTTTTGTATGCCCGGTCATAGCATGATGGATATGGAATTACTTGTATTAAAATCTAACTTCAAATCTGAGAAAGATAGAAAGGTTTGGGAATATAAACTTATGATGACCTTTGACACTCTTAGTGCTGGGATGAATATATCCAAAGGTTTCATGTCTTTCTACATCAATTAAGGAATCTGCTTCTCTGACCTTCTAGGGGCATCAAAACACAATAGCAGACTCCAATCAGAGGGTAATAAAACTTTCACTCCTTATCTATGAACTGTTCCAATATTTATGTTCATCCCTCTCCCATAATGACAGTTCTGTTTCACGTCACTTGTCTTACCTATTGCATTATTCCTGTGTCCTGTTGTATATAAATATATGATTCTTCAGATTTTGTATTAGTCTTTGCCTGATGAAGAGACCTAAGTAGTCTCGAAAGCTTGCAATTTGTTACCATCTTTTCAGTTAGCCATTAAAAGGTATCAACCACTGAGGACTCTCAAGTCTAAATATTTTTCTATCTACTGGCTAACACGGTACGAAGATATACATCTTTCCTATATCATATCTATTGAAGTACATTCTCTAGTAGTCAACATTACACACTGGAATAACTTCATATTCATAAGACATATTTTGTTGTTTTAATATCTAAACCTATTTGATCAATAATAACACCTGTAGTCTACACGTTTTGGCCAAAAACTGTTGGCATATGCAACAGATTAGGACTTATTATAAGTAAAAGGAGGACTTTATGCTGACCTGACAGTAGATGGCGATGTGTAACGTTTCCTTCTGTTTAATGTATTGTATAAGAAATAGTCTCACTTGTACTTTCACTTTCGTTTTGTTCCTGTTTCCTGATGCAATGCTAAAATGACTGTGCATTCTTCTTTTACCTCATGTTGTCAGAAGTAAAAGCTTGTTTTCCCATGCAGCCTGCTCTGTGAAGTTTTCTACTGCAAAGGTGTGGATTCAGAAGCTGTGCAACAAAACCTACATCAATGGCTCTTTCCAACGTGTACTATAATGTGCCCATAGGCCCCCATTCACAGACTAGAGACCAGACATTTCTCTGTATAGCGGTTGTTTTACTGTGCAGAAAAGTGCAGCAGAATGTGTTTTCTTATCCAGAGGGCTAGTGCAAAGAAACATTAACCGTGCGTTAAGGTGGACAGATGCCGTAGCATCCATCCTGTGTGTGGTCACTGTCCGTCTCGGGCGCTTACCTCACCTCCTGAGCGTGGGCACGCGACACAGGGCACTAGTGCGATTTGTACTTAACCTAAAGGTATGGTCACAACATTTTTGGAGTGTATTTTGAAACCCTTACCCTTTGAAGCAGATGACTTTTTTTCTTTTTTTTTTTGTGTCTGTATTTATTTTGTAGTTTTCTGAACTTTTTGTTTTTCTTACGGTTTTTGGCTACTAGTGTCTCTTTAAAGGTTTTTTTTTCCGTTATTTTTTTTTCTTTACTGTATTTTTTTTTTTTTTTTTTTTTTATTTGACTCTCTTGAACAATGAAGAAACTGTTATTGTTTTTCTTAAGCAAAAATGTGAGCATCTTTTGAACTTTCCCATTGACTTGTACTGTAAAGTACAGAGTATCTTCCAAACAGAAAACTCCAAATAAAATGGACATGTCACTTCTCAGGCTACATAGCGCCTTTGGCTGCAATAGTCGTCTTGCATCTGAAGTTTGCGCGATGCTACTACATGACGGCGCTATGGAAGTGAGTGGGGTCATACTGTGACTCCTACACTACCACAACCCTGACAAGTTGCAAAATGTCTAACCTAGTCAGATTTTTTTTTTTTTTTTGTGACTTGCCTGTCTCAGTACTGTAGATGTGACAATGTGACCCCATTCATTTCAATAAAGCCATGATGTAACAGCGGCACTGAGCAAACTTTGGCCACAACAGTCATCGAGTGACCAAAGTCGCCCTACAGCCCTAGTCTTGGCTGCTCAGCGGGTTTTAGAAACCTGAATTGTTCAAAAGCCTGAATATATGCGTTTATATGTAAAAACGACTTGCTGTACATGTGTTAATTCTTTTGAGAATTTTTGCATGTAAAAGACGTCCTGTGCACACACCATTACAGACAGCTACAAATGCCATCAGTATGGTTTTGTTCTTCTGTTTGTTTGTTTTTTTTTGGAGCACTTAAGAACAGATCTATTGTATATCTGGAAGACTTGATGCAGTCACAAGCTTCGCTCATGTGCATATTGGGTGTACAGCGAGCACCTGCGACTCTATACTGTAACATTGCAGGAGGGGCTGGTCCGTTTTTGAATAAAAAGCAAAGTTTAGGGCCTCATCAAAAATAAAGTGTCCTTGACCTGGCTGATGACTGAAATTCAGCTGTCCGATTTTTGCATTAATGGGGTGTTCCCATCTCCAAGATTTTATCCCAATATTTAGTAGGTGCAATAATAATATTAGCAAATTCCTCCAATTAGAAATGTAGTGTGAGCAGGTTGCGGGATGCAGTAACCGGCAGGAGACAGAGCAAGGGTTAATACTTTTAATCAACAGAGGTATACTCCACGCAGGGAGATGAACAGTTAAATGGGGGAAAATAGACAGTTCGGATGTAAAAGATATACTGATGGGAGAAGCAACGGTAATAGTTGAAGTAATAGTTCTGAAGAGTGTAACTTATCCAGTCAGGCGGTCTTCAGGCTGAAGGGACCACGAGGCAAACGATGGCACCAGCAACGGCCAGCGTGGGGTTGGTCCAGTGAAGTCCTGTAGATGACGACGATCTGTGTCCTGGCGGCAGCGGTTAGTCTCTGTTGCCTTCCGCGGAGTCCTCAGTCCATATGTCAATGTGGTCGGAGGGGTACGGGCCACAGCACTGTCTGAGCCCAACATAGCTTGTCAAATATACACAGGGGGTCAAGGAGCAGTTCACGATCACACACCCGGTCTCTTTTAGGCGGCAAGTGCGCAGCACTCAAGGGCCTGGAGCTCTTGGCACCTTGCTTTGCGGGGGCCAATGGGCACATCGCATGTCTCTGTTCACGGTCTCTGCGGGTAGCAGTGGGGATGTTCGGGCGTGGGCCTGCACTACTACTGTGCTCGAGGGACGGAGCACTCACTTCCCTCTGAAGCGCGCTGTCTGTTCCTGCCAAGTCCGACTGCTTCCGTGCGCACTGTGGCTTCAGCAACTCAGCCACGCCCCCTACTTCCGGATCCAAAGGTTGGTGCGGTCCCCTAAGCTCTCCCCCGGACAACAGAGGAGACACCCCCGACAGTTCCGGACCCGGCGCAGAGCAGGTACCCACGGCCCGGTCCTTCTTCCTACAGCAGTATAGTTCTTCTGATTTGCTATGACTTCATCCCCATGTGCAGGCATTGCAGGACCTTACGTATCCATGGTTACGACCACTAGCAACTAGCTGATGCTTGCACATGAGGAAAGAGACATAGCGAATCAGAAAAACTATACTACATTACTAATTGGAGGTATTTGCTAATATTCTTATTACACCTAATACATATTGGGATAGGATCTTGGAGATGTGAATACCCTTTGAAGTACCCCAATTTTATAAGAATTGCCGATTTGGTTGTAATGCAGTTTTAAAATTAATATATGCAGTGGTCTCGTACACTCCTCAACAATGACATTGCAAAACCGAGAAAAGAAAGTTGTGGAATTATGGAGATCACAGGATGATAGACATGTTAGTGATATGTAAATGATGAAAAAACTGGAAACAAAATTTTCAAAACCTCTCAAAGTTTTTGTCCTCTTAATTTACTGTACTGCAGTCATCATATTATACAGCACTGTGTACTTACAATTGCCAGTTTGCCTTTCTAGCCATTTAATTTTTCTCTTTTCTCTGCTCTTTGTAGAAACAGGAAGTCTCTTTTCCCTGCATGAACTATCCTCCTCTTAAACTCCTGACCCAGCTGCTTCGCTCCTTCCCCTTCCAGCAAGTTTTACAGGGATGACCTCCTGTTTCTTCATAGAGATTAGAAAGATTTAGCCAGTCTTTTTTTTTTTTTTTTAATCACGTCATAGACCTGATGAAAAATCAAAGAATTAACTAGGTAGAAAGGAATACTCTGAAATCCTGAATACATTTGGGCAAATCGTCAAGATCTGCTGCTGGAAGCTCCCTTTGCAGTTGACGACCAAAGATTCATAGAATGTTAGAGTTGGAAGGGACCTTAAGGGTCCAACCCCCTTCTCAATGCAGGATTCACTAAACCATCTCAGATGTCTGTCCAGCCTCTGAAGACTTCCATTGAAGGAGAACTCACCACCTCTCATGGCAGCCTCTTCCACTTATTGATCACCCTCACTGTCAAAACGTTTTTTCTAATATCTAATCTGTATCATCTCTCAGTTTCATCCCATTGCTTCTTGTGTTTCCATGTGAAAATGAGAATAAGGATGATCCCTCTACACTGTGGTATCCCTATCCCCTATTAAGTCTCCTCTTAGCCTTTTTTTGCAAGCTAAACATTCCCAGATCCTTTAACCGTTCCTCGTAGGACATACTCTGCAGTTCGCTCACCATCCTGGTAGCTAGTCTCTAAACTTGCTCCAGTTTTTCAATGTCTTTTTTAAAATGTGGTGCCCAGAACTGGACACAGTATTCCAGATGATTCCTGACCAAGGAAGAGTAGAGGGGGATAATTACTTGTCAAATTGACAACTCTCAATTATTAACCTGGCTTAAAGTCACCTTTCAATTGCAAGATGGCTTTAACCCCTTATTAACCCATTCGGCACCGCTACAGGGCAATGGGAATAGACAGGCAAAGTGCCAGAAAGGGCGAATCTAATTATAGATTTGCCTTTTCTGGGGTGTCTGGGGCAGATGTTAGTAGCCAGGGGGGGCACAAAATATATGCTTGCTTTGTCTGTCTGGTGGAGAAAATACAGCGGGAGCCCACGCATTTTTTTTAGAACGAATTTACACCTTTAATTAACCCCTACATGTGTGAAATTTCACACACATACACTCATGTAATTGTTAGTAAAAAACCATATATCAAACTACATGAAATGACATGGTTAACTGTATGTAAACCATGTGTCATTTCATGTCGGGTCTGTGATTTCACAAAAGCCGGCAGTTGAATTAGCGGCTATTAGTTTGTAGAAGTGTATGAACTATAAATATATATATATATATGTATATATATATATAATATATATATATGTGTGTGTTATATATATATATATATATATATATCACAATGATGTGTGTGTGTGTGTATAGATATATAACTAAATCGCATCTTTCCAGGAAAATTGGATGCCAGACGGATGTCTGTTCATTACGTTTTGGTCCGATAATCGACCAACTAAAACGGTCCGATTTTTTGGAGTTGTGTGTGACTCCGGCCTAATGTGTATGGGGGCATTTTACTGAAATGTAACAAAATATAACTTTTAGCTTGTTTAAAGAGTAACCGTCATTACATTTTTATTTAATCTGTTTTACAAATAAGCAACTTTGTAATATATCTAATTAGAAAATTCTGCTTCTTTCTCCCCCTGTAATGTGCTTTCACTCTAAATTTACAGGCAAAATCTGTATTTAGTGAAGACCGTTTCCCATTACTAAGATAGGAGATGACAGTTGGTTTTTAAAATTCTATAGGGGGAGGAGCTACTCACAAGCCAACAAGTTCTCCTAAAGTGACAGTTATAATTTTCCATAGAACTTTATAAGCACCAACTGTCATCACCTATCTCAGTAATGGAAAAATCTCTTTTCAGTGAAGATAGAATTGAGAATGAATGGTCAGGAGGAGAGAGAAGCAGATTCTCTAATTAGTTATATTAAAAAGTTTCCTAACTTTACATATACTATAGAATTACGGGAAAAATTACTATTTAACCACTTCCATCATCTAATTGCCTTATCCACATCCTGTCAAACAGCATGTCCATCTGATGCAATGTAGATAAGTAACCTGATGGATCATGCTCTGTATGGACATTTCTCTTTGCTGTCAATCAATGAATTTTATTTAAATAAAATCCAAAAACTCATCAAAACTGTATCTTTTCTGTCCATGTGCGTGTTTGTAGATAGTCATTTGAACATTACTGGAATTTCAATGTTCTTTATGTGTAAATCCTTTTTCAACACAGTTACATTCAGATCCACTCTGAGCTCTGAAAAGTACCAGACGCTTAAATTAAGGACACCCTCCTCCCATTAAAGGTTGTATCCTCTTAACATATTGCATCATATTATATAGCACTGTGTACTGGCAATTGCTCATTTTGCATTTCTTCCCAGTTAATTCTTCTGTTTTCCATTAGTTCTATGACATCACGTGATTAATAACTGACAAGCTGAATCCTTCTAAGCTCTATGTAGAAACAAGAGGTCAATGTTCACTGCAAAAGTCTCTGGCACGGGAGGAGGAGCATCTGGGTCAGGATTTGAAGAGGGGGATGATGAATGCAGGGGCAAGAGATTTCCTGTTTCTACATAAAGCAGAGAAAAGAGAAGAATAATCTGGGTAGAAAGGCAAAATGAGCAATTGTAAGTACACAGAGCCATATAATATGATGACTGCAGTATATTAAGAGGATAAAAACTTTGATGGGAGGAAGAGGAGTGCGTCTTTAATGACCCTGATCTTACAGATTTGGAACAAGGGGATGTGACTGACTGATTCTAGTTCTATTCTGAATTTTGCATATATGAAGAGCATACTGTATAAAAGTGGACTCTTAGATACGGCTAATTATCACTTATATTCTGTGGGGTTATAATGGATGAAAAACTGATCATTACATGGATAAAAAAAAAAAAAAAAAAACTGTTCCAACGCATAATGGGCACAGACTTATAAAATGGCCATAGTGATTGCTTAGGCTGCTACTGTAAATCCTATGAAGTTTTTATATGAACGGCAGAATGTGTGTGACTACTGCCTCATACAAAGGGTGGAGGAACAGAGCCCCTGTTAGATGGCGCTCCCAGTAATCTCACCTTTTTATTATCTGCACTGTAGAGAATGCGTCTACCTCGGAGTTGTTTTTTTAATAACTTTTAAAGGATTATTTATTTTTTTTACATGTGTGAAAGTGGTGACATAATAATGAGCTGAAACATCCACCAATCACTAAAAGGTTGCAACATGAAATGACTTCTTCATATCGCAGAACCTACCCGGCTCAGCCGCAGCAATGTGCATAAAAACTAATCCCATGATGTGTGGGGGTCCCTGTAATCAGATTCCCGGGCTCCACACTGGGTGGGATATGCTGTTAATCCTTCTATGGTAAAACCTCTAGGCATTATTATATAAGATTGGGTAATGCCTTCTATTACTTGTGCTCGTGTTGGAACACCTATCACACATAAGTTATTCTTCATGTCTTTCATTCACTAGGTGGCAGTGCCGGACCTGCTGGAGGCCGCAAAGGGGGCAGATATATTAATTTTTGTTGTCCCCCATCAATTTATTGGTAAATTATGCGAACAACTGAAAACTCTAGTAAAGAAAGAAGCCTTTGGAGTGTCGCTAATAAAGGTGTGAGTGATTGTCATTCTTCTCATGTTATTTGCTCAGACTGCATATAAGGCTAATGGTTTTCTATTGACACAATCCCATGCATGGCTGTCACCTTTTTTAGGAGAAAAAAAAAATACTGTTTTATTTCTTTCCTATTGGTAACATCAGATTACAACAGCTCTGTGGATTTGACAATGGAACATACTAATTTTAGTAATGTAAAACCCAAGAGCAAAAATTAGCATAAACCCTACAGCAAGTAGATCAGAAAATGGTCATAGTACATGTAAATAACATAGGGGACTATACGCTATTTTGATCAAAAGGTCATAAAAGCCATCACACCACGACAAGGTGAACCCATCAGGGTGGTCCTAACCTGTCTCCAGTATTAAACCGTTACCATGTGTCAAACGATGACCATGTGAAGCAGGACAGGGTCAGAATGGGAAGATATACAGATGGAATATTCAGCTCAGAAAGGGTGGCAACGCCCTGTGTCTGTACAAATACAAGAGATATAAAAGCAAAACCAAAAGACTGAGCTGGACTATAAGCTGGTATATGTACAAAGTCTAAGACCGCGTTCACACTGTGGCCATTTTTTGCTTGGTTTTTGTCTGTGAAATGGTCACAATGTGAACATGCTCTTACACAATCATGTACCAGGAAAAAAAACGAAACATGATGATTAAATACCCTGCAGTAAATAAACATCATATTGCATGAAAATAAATAATATATGTTCCTTCGTTAACATGTTTTTGATTAAAAAAAAAAAAAAAAAAAAAATTGCGAAAGCCATCCCACCACTTCACGGTGACCATAATTGGGACGGTCCTAACTCCAATATTAAAAACCTTACCTTTTGTCAAATGACATGCATGTGGATAGACATGGCGTGAAGCCGCTCCTTAATGCGGTCTGTTCCCATAAAACAAACTCTTTAAGGCAGCTCTACCTGCACATTGTGATAACTCGGCCAGCACGAGTCAGACGATTTATCCTGTGCTTGTAATGTTGCATTAAAATGTACAATAATCTGCTATAGATATTTTGCGTGGAGTGGTAAACACTGGATTATTTATTGCTTTTGGATTCTTTTCAGGGTGTAGACGAGGGCCCGAAGGTCTTCGGTTAATATCTGACATCATTCGTGAGCGGTTGGGCATCCCAATGAGCGTGCTAATGGGTGCCAACATTGCCAATGAAGTTGCTGATGGGAAATTTTGCGAGACTACAATTGGTAAGATATTTCACCCTAGAAACCATAGGATCTCCATAGCAAAACTCAGAATAAGTCCCACCTTCATTGAAAACCCATCATAATCACTATTGTTATTAGTTAGCATCCATTATAATTGCTTGAATGTATCTTACTAAGGATGTGTTTTCCTCGCCAAATACAATTCTACACACCTTTATTCCTTTCACAAGTAAAAAATAATATTTTGGCTCCCTGCAGCCACCACTAGGGGGAGCACACTGCATACAGATTTATACAATTAGTATTAAACACAGTGGATACTGAGAATTTGTCTGCGGTAATCTCCCCCTAGTGGCAGCTGCAGGTAACCACTGTGACGTGAAGCGTTTAGAGCTAGGTCCTTTAACTCCATGGGTTCAATATTGGTGTATTGTTCCCTTGTTATAATAGGTTTTCCACCAGAAAATTGTTGCCATGATTTATACTTTTTTTTTTTTTTTCTTCTACAGGTAGCAAAAATAAGGAGCAAGGAAAGATCCTGAAGGAGTTGTTTCAGACAGCAAATTTCCGTATCACAGTAGTGGAAGAAGCCGATACAGTAGAAATCTGCGGAGCACTGAAGGTAGGAAGAATTACTGTGCTGGGGTAAGACCTGAATAGTAGGACTAAGCGTTATTATTCGCGTTGTCAGTAGGGTTCACCCATAGCACTGTCAGAACTGAACGGGCAAGCCAGATATACAGGGGATGGTAGCCCCCAGACACCAACTAAGGCCGGGGTCACACTTGCATGCATCAATACCCGGCACTGCCGCCGGCACTCGTGACCGGCGTGTGCGGCTGCATGTATTTCTATGCAGCTGAACGCTCTGGTCCCGAGTGCCAGCGGTAGTGCCGGGTATTGATGCGAGAGACGCGCGCGAGTTTCTCGCATCACAGTCGCAAGTGTGACCCCGGCCTAATACAGATATTTCACCGCGGAATAACAGAGGAACAGCACAAGGCAAATTTCTTAAAAAATAATGCTCCAGAATTGGTGTTTCATAGGTAATAAATGTATTTACTAAAACTGGCAGGGCAGCAGTGCGGACACAGCAATGTGATTACTTGCTATAAGGGCTTGTGCAGACCACCGTAAAAATCGGATGAATGCTGTCCGTCATGTTGACATCTTTAAGTTATTCTGTGGGGCTGTTCGCATTTCGGACATGCAAGTCAATGAGAAAAAAATTGTGGAAATAAAATCTGACCTCACTCTGACATCGGAAGAGCGCGCAGCAATTTTCACAGATTGACAGAATGGAGAAGATTCGAGATTTTGTTGTTTTTTTTTTTTTTTTACACATCCAAGAAAATAGGATCACACTCTGATCAGAGTGTGCTTAACATCGATTTTGCTCCTTTTTATATTTTTTGTCTGTGTCCGCCATTGCCTGATGGCAGAGGTCAGGGAGAGTAAAATCAGGCTTAAAAACACCCAAGAATGGCTAAGAGGAAAACATTGGACTATTCTGAAGTCGCCTTCTATGAACCTTGACCTAAACCCTATTGAGCATCTTTGGAAAGAGCTGAAACATGTCATCTGGAAAAGGACAACCTTCAAACACAAGACAACCGGAGCAGTTTGCTCTTGAGGAATGGGCCAAAATACCTGTCGAGAGGTGCAGAATCTCATTGACAGTTACAGGAATCATTTGATTGCAGTGATTGCTTGAGTACAATCATTTCTGTTCAGGCCTATTTCATGAGTATTATTTTTTTAAAAATTCTGTGGAAGCATGGTTGAAAAGCAATGTCTGACTTTCATTTGTTCATTTTCATTGATTTTTGATTTATTATTACTTTTAATAATAATAATAATAATAATAATCTTATTTATATAGCGCCAACATATTCCGCAGCGCTTTACAGTTTAACAGTTTCAAAACACAAGTCATAAGTAACAGCATTAACAATACAATAATTAAAGCAAAATAAGCCGCCCCTGCTCGTGAGAGCTTACAATCTACAATGAGGTGGGGGAGATACAAAGTACAGGTGTGTATATACAATGGTGCATTTACAATGATGGTCCAGCCATCTTGAGGGAGTGAGGGATGGATGGAGACAGTGAATGGCTACACACCACACTTACACATAGAATGACTTTGATTAGTGAATGTGATAGGCCGCTCTGAACAATGTGTTTGAGGGAGCGCCTGAAACCATGCAAATTGTGGATAGTCCTAATTTCTTGGGGTAGAGTAAGGGATGCGTGGGAGGTTACGGATATAAGTGTAGAGGTTAGTCGAAGGTCGTTTGCAGAGCGCAGCAGTCGGTTAGGCCGATAGATAGAAATGAGGGAGGAGATGTAGGGGGGTGCTGCACTGTGGAGAGCTTTGTGGGTGAGAACAAGTACTTTGAATTGGATCCTATAATGAATGGGCAGCCAGTGTAAGGACTGGCGAAGAGCGGACGCGTCCGAGTACCGATTAGCCAGATGGATGACCCTGGCTGCTGCATTAAGGATGGACTGGAGAGGGGATAGTCGAGTAATGGGGAGGCCAAGTAATAGAGCGTTGCAGTAGTCCAGGCAGGAGTGGATCAATGCTACAGTGAGGGTTTTTGTTGTTTCCATGGTGAGAAAAGGGCAGATTCTAGAGATGTTCTTTAGGTGTAGGCGGCAAGAGCGGGCAAGAGATTGTATATGGGAGGTGAAGGAGAGATTGGTGTCAAACATAACACCCAGACAGCGAGCCTGCTGCCGGGGTGTTATTATGGTGCCGCCCACGGAGAGGGAAATGTCAGATTTAGGGAGGTTAGTAGACGGCGGGAGCAGAAGTTCAGTTTTGGAGAGGTTGAGTTTCAGATAGAGAGCGGACATGATGTTGGAGACTGCGGACAGACAATCGATGGCGTTCTGTAGTACAGCGGGGGTAAGGTCGGGGGATGACGTGTATAGTTGTGTGTCATCAGCATAAAGATGGTACTGAAAGCCAAATCTGCTGATGGTCTGTCCAATTGGGGCCGTGTAGAGAGAGAAGAGAAGGGGGCCAAGGACTGAGCCCTGGGGTACCCCAGAAATTCAAGTTATTTCTGTCACCATTGTGGGTTTTTCTGTCATTAAACGAGGGATTCCAACAATTTTGACCACGTGTGTACCTAAATACACTATATGGAATATAGTATTAGGACACATATCATCATACAGCCCCATTACCACAGGTGTATGAAGTCCAGCCCCTCGCAGTGCCCTCTACCATCATTAACATTTTTGAAAAGTCTCATTCTAAAGAGCTCAAGGATACGTACCAATGCGGTCATGTAATATGAGGTCACCAGCGTAACAAGTCATCATAATATTTCTTCCCTCCTAAATATTCCACCAACATCTGTGAGTGATATTCTTGAGAAGTGGAAGGAACTGCAGCAACTCAGCAATGAATTAGAGATCAAATAAAGTTACAGAGCGGGGTCACTGAATCTTGAGGATCATAGTGTGTAAAACACACCAACGCTCAGCTGCAGAGTTCTTAACATCTTCTGGCATTAACATCAGCAAAAAGAAGTGTGCATCGGGAGCTTTGTCGCTTGGGTTTCTGTTCCCAAGCAGCTGCATAGAAGCCTTTCATCACCAAGCACAATGTAAAACGTCAGATGTAGTGGTGTAAAGCCACCGCCATTGGACGCTGGAGCAGTGAAAAACATGTTCTGTAAAGTGACGGATCACACTTGTCGACATTTCGCACAATGCAGTCAAGTAACGGTTTCCTGGCATTAACCAAACACAGATTCGTCTACCGTTTCCCAGATAATGTTTAGTGAAGGGAGGTTAAAGGTACTGCCACACTTAGCGATCTCGTTAGCGATCTCGATAACGACGCAAGCTAATGAGATCGTTGGTGTGATCTCTTTTAGGTCGCTAGTAGCTGCCAAACAGGAGATCTCATAAACGACTCATCAGCGGTCAGCGATCTCTTTAACGACTTTGGCGGTCGTTTAGGATCTGTCATTAGCATGTACTGAGCGCTTCTGATTCATAGGAATTTCCAGCATCGCTCCTGCTCTCTGCGTCCTGCTAGCCTGCTTTGCAACTTCTGCGATCCTCTCTGTGACGCAAAAGAGAACTTACAGATATTGCGATCCACTCCGTGACACTAAAAACCCTAGTCCCGCCTGCGCCGCTGTCATATGCGTCACAAACGAGGTCGCTCGTCAATCGCAAAAGGTGCCAAACACAGCGATATAGCTCACCAGCGGGACGCCAACGATCAAAAAACGGTCCAGAACACTAGTGAGCGATCAGCGACATCACAGCAGGGCCACATCGTTGCTACATGCCACACATAACGAGGTCACTAACGAGATCGCTAAATAGTGACGTTTTATGTGGATCTCGTTAGCGATCTCATTTAGTGTGGCATACCCTTAATACTATGGGGTTGTTTATCAGGTTTAGACTAGGCCTCTCCAAGGGAAGGAAGCATGCCAATATGCAAATTGCCTCATCAGAGAGAAAGAGGACTTGAACTCTATAGCGCCACCTGTTGGAACATAGCCAAATCAGTTCTCGTACGTTGCACTGACGAGGGCCAATAGCCCGAAACACTTTGTCTGCAAATTAAGATTTGGCTTTTATCCCAAGTCATATTGGAAGACTCGTTGACGGGTCGATAGTGATTTGTAGGATTTCTGCTTCCAACAGGTGGCGCTATAAAGTTCAAGTCCTCCTCCTCGCTGAAGATTCAATTTGCATATTACATTTCCCAGAGGAGCAATGCACGGTGAATAAGCCTCCTTGCCTTGGCATGCCAGAGCCGGTATGTCACTCTCCACAAGGTGAAACATCACCCCTAAGGACTCAGCATGCCAAGACATTTTGGACAATTATAACTTTCAACTCTGTGGGAACAGTTTGAGAAGATGTTTTTCTGTTGCAGCATGACTGCACAAAGCAAGGTCCCTAAATGTATGGTTGGAGGAGTTTGATGTAGAAGAACTTGACCTGCAACCCAAAACTCTGACATCAACCTAATTAAACGCTATAATGGAGATGCAAGCCAGGCCTTCTCCTCAAATATCCGTTTCTGATCTCACAAATGAATGAGCAAAAATTCCTTAAACTCTCATCAAAATCTTGTGGTCTCAGTGAGTGCTCAGTGTACCTACACTACACTATACTATACAGTGAGACGTTCGCACAGCTCTGGCCACAGTCCCCTCTTCTGTATTGAGCGACAAGTGATTCACCTCCTGACTACTGACTGCAGAGTAGTGAAATCATGACTCACCCTCCACTCTCCTCGCCCTGAGCCAGGGAGTGTGGGCATCAAATTGGTGAGCAGCTGCTGTTGTCCCTGCACTAAATGCTACGTCTCCGGTTTGTGCATCCTCCTGCCTCTGTAAGACGAGCAAGCCTCGTTCACGGACTTCTTTACCGATCACCCTTCCTTCACTGTGTGCTAATAGATTTATTAGTGGCATTACTACAGAAGAATAGTGATCCCCAACACATCCTCCGTGGGTCATCAATCCTCTAATTAGCATTAGTACTATAATGATCTATTAGGGCACAGGATAAGAAACCTTTTCACTCTCTCCTGTCCTGGGGCATTCAGTCCCTTAGGGTGGCCATTCACATTAGATGGCTGTACACCGAACAATGCTTCAGCTGATTGTTCAGCTGGCAGCCATCTCCACCGACTCTTCCAAACACCAAATTGCTCGTTCAGCCAAGTGCTCTTGTGTTCTCTACAAGAAAGCCGACAACTGACACGTCGGCCGGTGGCTTATCTCAGCGAGAGCAATGCCATCGGCAATCCAAAATTGGACATGCATGATCAACATCTCTCTCGCCCATCAATCAGCCGGCACACCCATGCACATTAGACCATTACCTAAATCCGTTAATATTGGTGGATTCAGCCGATATTAGTGTAGTGTATAGGAAGGCCTTTACACACACTCCTAATTATGAAAAAGGCACTTGTGTGCATTGTTGAAGGCTTTATTGTGGCCCCTGACGTAGCTGCCCTCCTTATTGCCTTGTGTGTCGAGAAAATGGTCATGAATATGTTGGCTAGACCTTGTCATCACTAATCCACAGATTGATAAGTACTTGGGTACTTTTTTTTTTTTTTTTATCCCCATTAGCAGGGGCTTAACAAGCACAGTTGCAGAGATCGTGTGTCGACCCGCCACCACAATTGTGGGTTACCAGGGCAATGGGGTACTCAGAGCCGAGCCCGTAGAAGTCTATGGGATTGTCACAGGTAGCTGTGGCTCGGTCTGTGGCCCTGGCGGTCTGGCGTATGTTGGGGATATATTTACAGGGGATAGGTTTATATACAGTTCGTGACGCCACCTGTAGTCTTCTGGTAATTAGTACCAGCGCTGCTGTAGATCTCTGAGGGGATGGTGATGCAGCTAGATGTCGGGTCCCCTACAGGTGGGACTCTTCCCTCAGGTCGGTAGTTAGGTAGGGATTGTGCAGGCATGCAATAATAACTCAGTCTCACACCGTCAGCGTCTTTCCATACCTTTACTTGTAAGATGTTCAAGCAGGTCCCAGGGAGGCTGATCCAAGGAGAGTGTATCTTGAGACAGCAGCTGGACAAGTTAGGGGCCTCCTTTACTTCCAATACAACGAGTACAACCAGCCTGAAGCGTAGTTCCCTCAAAATCTCCAGCTAATCTATAGCTGTACCTGCCCAGTCAGCTTTGTGTTAGGAGCCTTCCTGTGAAGGAGCTGAATTCTTATTTTGTCCTGCAGAGACTCCAAAGTCTTCACTCCCCCTGACCCCAGTTACGTACTGACTATAAGGGGCTGTCTGCCGCGACCTAGGGTCCGGTAGATTCCTGGTTTTCTTATCACTCTGCTTGAAACAGTAGTGATCCTTCGGTCCCCAGTGACCGGGTGCAATGTGCTGGACTTCTTCAATCCGTAAGCACTAATCCAATAAATCCACTTTGCCTTTCGCCTTGTCCACGCTGGTAACATAAGCACTCAAACTAGCCAAGGGTCGAGTAGTCACTTCTTTCTTTTCCTTCCTTCAAAGTTAGCTACAGATGCTCAGTTATCAATAGGCAGGAGCACGTCTCTGAACCTGATACCGTCCTTTAGACAGGGATGCTGAAGGCTTTCTGTACTAAAACTTCTCCTTTCCTTCAGTGTATGCTGAGGAGGTGATACAGCTCTGACTAGACTAAGGTGAATTCAAACACCTATACCAGACTCCACGATATGAACTGATGATAAAGCAGGCTAGACTCCTTCCTCCCTCCAGACGTCTTCTCTCTCTGAAGTCTAGACACTCACTCCACACGTCCTCACTGTCCGAAGACAGGAACTAGACTAAAAATCACTCTAACACATACCTTGACCACTCCCTCAAGAGTAAACTCCACTACCCTAAGGGTGTGTCTAGTATATGTCGAGTGAATGAATATTTAGCATTAAACTGCTGTCTCGCCACACACTCTCCAGGGTACTGCGTGTGCCTACCACCAGGGCTACACAATCGCGACTGGTCCCATGCCAGTGACAGGCCCGGTGACACCAGCACAAACTTCAACTGGATGTGCATTTTCATACGCACATTCAGCTGAAGGGTATTTGCAGCGCAGAGACACGTCTGGGCCATGCACTGCAATACATGCTGCCGGTCAATCGGAGGCCAGCACCTGATGTCGGCGTGCAAGTGACTGGGGGCGCATGACAGTGATGTCATGCTTTCCTGTTGCTTGGATGCTGAAGTCTGCTGCTGGCTTCAGAAGAGCGCAGCTGAGAGTAGAGGGAAGGTGAGTACAATCATTTATTATTATATATACCAGGATGAGGAACCATAATAGGCTGGGCCGAGGATGGGGAACATATATACCAGGATGTGAGACATGTATGCTAAGATGGGCCCAGAATGAGGGACATGTGTACCAGGGTGGAGCCCAGAATGGAATACATTAGTACATAATGGGAGGAGGGATGCCCAGGGCCAAATTCTGCATCGGGGCCCATCGGACTCTGGTTACACCTCTGACCAATAGAATGGAGCAGCAGTACTCCCCAAACATTCACAGATCTTAACCTGAAAAAAAGCATCCTAAATCCAGAATGCCTGATTGTTGGCAGACCTGGCCTTTTAGTGATAATGATTCTGGTCACAAACAAGGATGTTTGTTCACTATTATGCAAATGAGAACTATTGACTTTGGCTTGGCGCTTGCTGCTTTTTGCAGTTTCTGCCAGGCTCTGAGTTTCAATAGCCCTTTATTTAGTTAATATTTAAACAAATAATTGATCAGACTTTATTCTAACTTGAGAGGTTTATTCTCTGTCAGGACGGACATTTGTTGAATACACTTTTTAACTTGCAAAATTGTGTTTGATTGTTGGTTACATGGCAATGAGGAGGTATAAAGCCTGAAATATAAGAGGATTATAATGGTGTAAAGAATTGAATAATCGCTTATACAGCACAAAGACAAAAGGTTATTTTGTGCATACAAACATGTGAATACATAGAAGTGCTGTCCATTATTGGACTACTACTGTATAAGTATATATTCCCACACCAACTCAGTGATAAAAATAAGTCGCGGAAAAGTAAACACAAATGTCCAAAAGTAATATAGTATGGCAAATACCGGTACTTTAAAATCTACGTACGGTATATAAAAAGGTGCCTCACCGAGGGTACATGTTTGGAGTCTAAATAGTGACCTAGTAATAGTGTAAAGATTTCCATCAATAATTGGATATATGAAACATCCCCATATTATAACATTAAAACCGACATAACTTAGAATTGTTCTGTATGTAAGATAAAAACATTTATGGTATTGCTTATGAGAGACTATTTAATTGCAGCCATCTGGGTATGACCGGAACCTCTGCGTTCCACCGGCCTGCACACTGGAAGTCACTCTTACGTGTGACACCGCTCGGACATAATGCTCTATCATTACCCAGCACGCTACTGCATCTACGTAGTTCTTTCTGTAGTTCTTTCCCATTGGTTGGCCCTGGTTTTTAACACAGCGATGACTCCCAACCACGACATGCCCCCGAGAGAAGCAGGAGCGAAAAGCACATCGCGGTGGAGGCACATGATGATGGTCTATGGGGTTAGTAATGGGGTGTCTTATAGACGCTTCTCCATTACTAACCCCTGGGGTTGATATCAGTAGCCATAAAACTGCTGACATCAACCCCAAACCTATTAGCTCAAATGGGAAGAATCAGGAAAAGCTCCAGAATTTTCTAAGGCGGCTGCGCGATGCTATTTTTATGCTGGGGATGGCCAATATCCATGGCCCCCCTTCCCAGTCTGAGAATACTAGCCCAAACTGTCTGCTTTATCTTGGGTGGTTGTCAAAAATGTGTGGGACCCCATGCTGTGTTTTTCCATTATTCATCTAAATAATTAAAAAATATGGCATGGGGACTCCTCTATTTTTGATAACCAGCCAATATAAAGCTGACAGCTGGGGGTTGCAGCCCGTAGCTGTCAGCTTTACCTGCGTGGCTTATCTAAATAGAGGTGAACCCGCGACATTTTTTTTATTTATTGCACAGGCGCTGACTGATGAATACTCTCCTCAATGTACACCTGCTCTCACTGTAGTAATAATAATAATAATAATAACTGTTATCAGTAGTACTCTCATCAGCCGACGCCTGTAACCAGCAGCAACTTTTTTACCGCCGGTCAGAGCTGCTGATTTACGCTGTCATCTGAGTCTCAGAAGATAGCAAACTTCCCAGGGAGAATTGTCTTCTCTAGAAGAGTTTGGATGCCAGCTGGTGGTCTTCCCAAGTAGAACCAGTACCCCCTTGATAAATGTCAATTGTCAGAATATATTTACCTCTGCTAAAATTGTAAATGTTTGCAATAATGATGGCCATCTGCCAGATTTTTACCATCTCATGCCGGCTGAACATTGCATTGTATGCACTGGACTAAGCCGAGATCAAAGCCATTCTCTTCTCATCGACTTGCTAAGAGCATCATTATTGTTAGTAAGTACATACTGACTGTAGGAGTACATACACTGTTAATATGCTCATGTATTCACTCCACTACCCTTTTTTGTCCACATGTAGAAGCATATAATGAGAAAAGCCATAGTACAAGTTAGCAACATACATGTACACAATCATAGAAAGGTACTGTAGAATGCAGGCATTCAGTGTGTCTCCATGCACAGTGGATATAAAAAGTCTACACACACCTGTTTAAATGCTTGGGTTTTGTCATGCAAAACAATCATACCGATAAGAATCATTTCAGACCTTTGTACACCTATAATGTCACCCATAATCTGAACGATCAAATTTAATAACATACTGAAGTCATTTTTGGGTATAAAAAGTAAAATAAAGAGCTAAAATAATAATAGGGTATGATGAAAATGGAAGAGTGTTGTTACTTGCAGTACACAAGTACTTGCCAGAACTTCATGCAGCTCCTTTAATGTTGGTATAGGCTTCTTAGCAGCCACCCTGACCAATTTTCTTTTTGTATTTTCAGCAATTTTTGATAGACCCCAAGTTCCAGGCAATGTCACTGTTGTGGCAAATTTAAGCAACTGCTACATCTAAAGCCTTGTAAAACCTTTTTGTACACACTTTTTTTTCCCTCCTTACTGATAAATTTCAACAATGAGATTCCTTTGGTGTGTTGTAAGCTTTTTACAGATCTTTGAAAGCAAGAAAATGTCAGGAAAATCCTTCTATAAAAAAACGAAACTTTATAGGGGGTTAAAGGGATTCTGTCACCAGCAAAAAGCGTTAGCCTGCAGATATGGGCTAAATCTGCAGGTTAATAGCGTTCCTAACCTGGCCGACGCCTACACTTAGTGGGAAGAAAATTAAACCCGCGCCGCCCCCTTGAATGAAACCCGAATGCTGCCAGGGAGAATAAAGTTCATTTTCTCCCCGCATCACTCGTCTAAGTACAGGTTAGGAACGTTGTTAACCTACAGATTAACTCCATATCTGCAGGTTAACCCCTTCACCCCCAAGCCTGTTTTCACCTTCATGACCAGGCGAAAGTTTACAATTCTGACCAGTGTCACTTTGTGTTGTAATAACTTTGGACATCTTCAATGAATCCCACTGATTCTGAAATTTTTTTTTTTTTTAGATATATTGTACTTCATGATAATGGAAAGATTTGCTCAATATGACTTGTGGTTATTTGTGAAACTGTAGCAATTTTCAAACTTAATTTTTACACCCTTAATTCAGAGAGTTATGTCACACAAAATAGTTAATAAATAACATTTCCCACCTGTCTACTTTGCATCAGCACAATTTTTGAAACATAACATAACATCTCATATAAAGTGACTTTGAGCAGCCTATATCAAGGGTCCCCAACTACCGGTCCGTGGCCCAGGACCGGGCCATTGCAGTTCTGTTGCCGAGCCACGGCACAGAATGCTGGACACACATGGAGCCGGCGGCTGTAGCACTGTAGTGACAGCTACAACCGCCGGCTTCCAGAAGACTCAATACTCGCCTTCCGTCGCTGCATCCCTGTCGGCTGCGGCAGCTTCATCCAGTGCTGAGCGGTGACGTAGTACTGCTCATTATGGTCATGAATATGGACGCGACTCCACTCCCATAGGCATGGCGTCCATATTCATGACCTTAATGAGCGGTACTACGTGACCGCACTGCACAGGAGGAAGCTGCAGACAGGGATGTTCCGCGACGGTGTGAGGGTAAGTATGGGGGAGGACTGGAGAGCCCAGCCATGCATACAAGGGTGGGAGCAGAGCCTTGTATAGAAGGGAGGGAACGGAGCCATGCATATAAGGGTGGGAGCGGAGCCTTGTATACAAGGGTGGGAGCGGAGCCTTGTATACAAGGGTGGGAGCAGAGCCTTGTATACAAGGGTGGGAGCGGAGCCTTGTATACAAGGGTGGGAGCGGAGCCTTGTATACAAGGGAGGGAGCGGAGCCATGCATACAAGGGAGGGAGCGGAGCCATGCATACAAGGGAGGGTAGCGGAGCCATGCATACAAGGGAGGTAGCGGAGCCTTGCATACAAGGGTGGTAGCGGAGCCTTGCATACAAGGGTGGTAGCGGAGCCTTGCATACAAGGGTGGGAGCGGAGCCTTGCATACAAGGGAGGGAGCGGAGCCTTTTATACAAGGGTGGGAGCGGAGCCTTGTATACAAGGGTGGGAGCGGAGCCTTGTATACAAGGGTGGGAGCGGAGCCTTGTATACAAGGGTGGGAGCGGAGCCTTGTATACAAGGGAGGGAGCGGAGCCTTGTATACAAGGGAGGGAGCGGAGCCTTGTATACAAGGGAGGGAGCGGAGCCTTTTATACAAGGGTGGGAGCGGAGCCTTGTATACAAGGGTAGGAGCGGAGCCTTGTATACAAGGGTGGGAGCGGAGCCTTGTATACAAGGATGGGAGCGGAGCCATGCATACAAGGGAGGGAGCGGAGCCTTGCATACAAGGGAGTCACATTCACATTATAAGTGTTATAATTAAATGATAAGTATGCACTACTAATAAGCTACAACCCCGTCCATAGCCCCGCCCCCTTATGACCAAAGCCCCACCCCTGCCACACCTCCATCCCCGCCCTGCCGGACCATGGAAGAATGGTCTTGCTTGAAGCCTGTCCCTGGTGCAAAAAAGGTTGGGGACCACTGGCCTAAAGCCATCAGAAAATACACAAAAGTTACACCAATTTAAACTGCACCCCTCAAGTTGCTCAAAACCACATTCAGGGTATGTGCACACGTTGCGGATTACTGTGTGGAATTTTCTGCCCGGAATCTGCATCTTTTGGCAGAATCCGCAGGTCAAAATCCGCACGTTTTTTATGCGGATTTCCTGCAGATTTTGTGCAGAATTGGCATGCGTTTTTACACCTGTGGATTCCTATAATGGAATGGGTGTTAAAAACGCTGTGGAATCCGCACAAAAAATTGACATGCTGCGGAAAATAAACCGCTGTGTTTCAGCGCGGATTTTTCCGCAGCATGTACAGAGCGTTTTTTTTTCCCCATAGAATAACATTGTACTGTAAATCACTTGCAGATCTGCAATGTGTGCACATACCCTCAAGAAGTTTATTAACTCTTCAGGTGCTTCACAGGAACTGAAGCAATATGGAAAGAAAAAAATGAACATTTTAACCTTTTTTTTTTTTTTTTTCACAAATTTTTACTTTAGTCCCCATTTTATTTATTTTGACAAGAGTAACAGGAGAAAATGCACTGTAAAATTTGTGAAATTTCTCCTGTGCACGCCGATACCCACTATGTGGGGGAAAACTACTGTTTGGGTGCACAGCAAGGCTCTGAAGGGAAGGAGCTTTTTGAATGCAAAATTTGCTGGAATCATTAGCGGACACCATGTCGCGTTTGGATAGCCTGAACCATGGAAACGCCACACAAGTGACCCCATTTTGGAAACTAGACCCCTCAAAGAATTTGCCTAGATGTGTGATGAGCACCTTGAACCTCCAGGTCTTCACAGAAGTTTTTGAGCTGTGAAAATAAAAAAACAAATTTTTCCCACAAAAATGTTTTTTTATCCCCAAATTTTGCAATTTCACAAGGGTAACAGGAGAAATTGCACCATACAACTTGTCTTGCAATTTCTCCTGAGTACAGCAATACCCCATATGTGGTTGAAAACTACTTTTGAGACACAGTGTAAAGCTCACAAAGGAAGGAGCGCCATATTGTAGTTCATATTTTGATGGACTGGTTTGAGGGTGCCGTGTTACATTGACAGAGCCCTTGAGGTGCCAGAACAGCAGAACCCCCCCCCCCTTAAGTGACCCCATTTACAAACTGCACCTCTCAAAGAATTCATCTAGGGGTGCAGTGATCATATTGACACCACAGGTGGGTCACAAAATTTTATACCATTGGGCAGTGAAGAAAAAATAATTACATTTTTACCAGCAAAATTTAGTTTTAGCCCCAGATTTCACAGTGGGAAATGAGTGAAAATGGTACCAAAATTTGTCCTACAGTTTCTTCTGAATGTAGAAATACCCCATATGTGGCTGAATAGTACTGTTTAGCCATACAGCAAGACTCTGGAGGAACAGAGCGCAATTTGCCTCCTAGAGTGCAGATTTTGCTAGAATAGTTTGCAGACTCCATATACAGAGCCCCTAAGTGCTAGAAGAGCAGAATTTCCCCTTAAGTGACCCTATTTTGGAAAGTATAACCCTTTGGGGAATTTACAATTTTGACTCCATGGGTATTTTTCAGAAACAAGCAGCTTTGTATGTTGCTGAGTGAAAATTGCAAACTGCCGTTGTAGCGACCAGTACATTGTAGTGACCAGTACGTGGTAGTGCCCAGCTCATGTTTCCAGAGACATGCAACCGTAAATTAAGAGGGCTCTCATCGCTCCAGAAATGCAAAATATGTGGCTGCTAAATGTGGTTTACTCACACTAGGGCTAAGAAGGGAGTGGGGCATTTGGATTTGGTAGTGCAGAATTTGCTGATTTTTTTTTTTTTTTTTGTTGGGGGGGAAGGTGAGGAGCCATTTCACTTTTCTAGAGCCTTTGTACTAGCAGTAACATGGAAGCCCTCTATATTTCAAATGAACACCCTGCGGCAATCCCCCCACTCACTGCTCCTGTGAGCGGGCTATCGACATCACGTATACATACGTACCTAAGGCCGGGGTCACACTAGAGAGAAATACGGACGAATGCTATGCGAGAAAAAAAATCGCGTAGCACTCAGACCAATGTTAAGCTATGGGGCAGCTCCCATCACCTTTTGTTTTCTTGGCCGTATTATACGTGCAAGTGAAATTGCAGCATGCTGCGATTTGAAGCGTATATCAGCCGAGAATCGCCAATGCAAGTCTATGGGTGTGAGAAAAACTCGCACACCACATGGACCATCAGTGCGACTTGCGAGAAATACGCACCAGTGTCCTTAGAAAAGCCGGCAATTCAGTGCGCTATACTGTAAAATCACACTGACAGGTTAAAATAGAATTGACACACATATAAAAATATATTAAAATAGAATATATATATATATATCTATCTATCATAACGATCTAGATAGCAGAATAGGTGAAAATTCAATTGTGGACATCCGTAAAATCATTACAGAACCCGACAGGATATGAGACATGGGTTACATAGAATAAACCATTGCATATCTGTTAGATTTATATATGTCCCTCACTAATAATGTTATAGTGTTGTGTTGTGTGTGTGTGTGGTGGTGTGTGTGTGTGTGTGTGTGTGTTGTGTGTGTAAAATTTTGGAGCTGTAGGCGTTAAATTAAAGGATTAATTCATGGAAAAAACTTGTGTGGGCTCCCGCTCAATTTTCTCTGCCAGAGAGGGCAAGCAAGTGACTGAGGGCAGAAATTAATAGCCTACAGAAGGACCATTGTTTTTGGGCCCCCTGGCTAAAAAAAATTTGCCCCAGCCACCCCAGAAAATGCACATCTGTAAGATGCGCCAATTCTGGCACTTACCCTCTCTCTTCCCATTGCCCTGTAGCGAAGGCATATGGGGTAATAAGGGGTTAATGTCACCTTGCTATTGTAAGGTGACATTAAGCCTGATTAATTATGGAGTGGTGTCAATAAGACACCTATCCATTATTAATCCACTAGTCTGAAAGGATTAAAAAATCCACACACATTAAGAATAAAGAGTTTTAATTAAATAAATAAACACATTTTTCCCATGTTTATTTAACTCCCAATCCATTCGAAGCCATCATTCAATGCCTGTAAAAAATCCAAAATAAAAAAGCAACAATATACCCATACCTGTCTGCCGTACAGTCAAGTCCCACGCTGCAATCTATCAGAAGGAGTTAAATAGTTTACAACTGCGAGTGGCGCTAATGCTACCGGCCCAGCTGTAAACCACAGAGGAATGAAGGAAAAGCTGATTAGCGTGGAAAGTTTCTGAACATTTTCCCACGCTGTCAGTTCACCGCATGGAGTCTACGCAGCCTCAGTGACTACCGCTGACAAGAAAATCTTACCATACGGATGTCACACGGATACTTAAATGCGAGAACATCGCATCCTTGCATTGCAAATGGATGACATATGGATCACTGTTAACCCCTTACTGCCATCAGACGTACTATCCCGTCCATGGTACCTGGGCCCGTATGACCATGGACGGGATAGTACGTCCCATGCGATCGGACGCGCTCCCGGAGGGAGCGCAGCCGATCGCGGCCGAGTGTCAGCTGATTATCACAGCTGACACCCGGCACTATGTGTCAGGAGCGGTCACGGACCGCTTTAACACATTAACAAACATGATCGCGGTGTACCGGGGGCACAGGGGAGGATCGCGCAGGGAGGGGGCTCCCTGCGCGCTCCCCTGAGACCCTCAGAGCAGCGCGATGTGTAGCGCTGTTCCGAGGGTCCTTCCTCCCTGCAGGACCCCGGATCCAAGATGGCGCCGGGGTCCATCCGGGTCCTGCAGGGAGGCGGCTTCCTTAGTGCCTGCTGAGAGCAGGCACTAAGAAGCCTGCAGCGATGCCAGTGTGTTGTGCACACTGTCACACCAGCTATCTGACCTAGAGTGATGTCCCACCCTGGGACAAAGTATAAAAGTTAAAAAAAATAAAATAAAAATTGTTTAAAAAAATCATAAAAAAAAATATATATATTCCCCAATAAATTCATTTTTTCCTGTAAATAAAAAAACCAAAACAATAAAAGTACACATATTTGGTATCGCCGCGTCCGTAACAACCCCCCCTATAGAACTGTCCCACTAGTTAACCCCTTTAGTGAACCTCTTAAAAAAAAAAAAAAAAAGGCAAAAAATCAATGCTTTGTCATCATACCGCCGAACAAAAAGTGGAATAACACGCGATCAAAAAGACCGATATAAATAAACATGGTACCGCTGAAAACGTCATCTTGTCCCGCAAAAAACGAGCCACCACACGCATCATCAGCGAAAAAATAAAATAGTTATAGCTCGCAGAATAAAGCGATGCAAAAATAATAATTTTTTATATAAAATTGGTTTTATTCTATAAAAGCGCCAAAACATAAAAAAATGATATAAATGAGGTATCGCCATAATCGTACTGACCCGAAGAATAAAATTGCTTTATCAATTTTACCACACGCGGAACAGTATAAACGCCTCCCCCAAAAGAAATTCATGTATTGCTGATTTTTGTTCATTCTAACCTCCCAAAAATCGAAATAAAAAGCGATCAAAAAATGTCACATGCTCAAAAATGGTACCAATAAAAACGTCATCTTGTACCGCAAAAAATAAGACCTCACATGACTCTGTGGGCCAAAATATACAAAAATTATAGCTCTCAAAATGTGGTGATGCAAAAACTATTTTTTGCAATAAAAAGCGTCTTTTAGCGTGACAGCTGCCAATCATAAAAACCCGCTATAAATAGTAAATCAAACCCCCCTTTATCACCCCCTTAGTTAGGGAAAAATAATAAAATTAAAAAAAAGTATTTATTTCCATTTTCCCATTAGGGTTAGGGTTGCGGCTAAAGTTTGGGTTAGGGTTAGGGTTGGGATTAGGGTTATGGGTGTGTTAGGGTTAGGTTTGTGGTTAGGGTTGGGACTAGGGTTAGGGGTGTGTTGGGGTTAGGGTTGGAGTTAGAATTGGGGGGTTTCCGCTGTTTAGGCACATCAGGGGCTCTCCAAATGTGACATGGCGTCTGATCTCAATTCCAGCCAATTCTGCTTTGAAAAAGTCAAACGGTGCTCCTTCACTTCTGAGCTCTGCCATGTGCACAAACAGTAGTTTACCACCACATATGGGGTATCAGTGTACTCTGGACCCCATGAGTTATTGTGCAATTTGTCCTATTTCTTCTGTTACCCTTGGGAAAATAAAAAACTGGGGGTAAAAATATCATTTTTTAAAAAAAAAAAATGATTTTTTTTGTTTTTACGGCTGTACGTTATAAACTTCTGTGAAGCACTTGGGGCTTCATAGCGCTCACCACACATCTAGATAAGTTCCTTGTGGGGTCTATTTTCCAAAATGGGGTCACTTGTGGGGGGTTTCCACTGTTTAGGCGCATCAGGGGCTCTCCAAATGCGACATGACGCCCCCAGACCATTCCATCAAAGTCTGCAATCCAAAACGTCACTACTTCCCTTCCGAGCCCTGACGTGTGCCCATACAGTAGTTTTCTCCCACATATTGAGTATCAGCGTATTCAGGACAAATTGGACAACAACTTTTGGGGTCCAATTTCTCCTGTTACCCTTGTGAAAATAAAATATTGGGGACGAAAAAATCATTTTTGTAAAAAAAAAAAAAAAAAGATTTTTATTTTACGGCTGTACGTTATAATCTTCTGTGAAGCACTTCGGGGTTCAAAGTGCTCACCATACATCTAGATAAGTTCCTTGAGGGGTCTAGTTTCCAAAATGGTGTCATTTGTTGGGGGTTTCCACTGTTTAGGCAGATCAGGAGCTCTCCAAACACGACATGGCGTCCAGCCAATTCTGTGTTGAAAAAGTCAAACGGCGCTTCTTCCCTTCCAAACTCTGCCATGCACCTAAACAGTGGTTTACCCCCACATATGGGGTATCCGCGTACTCAGGACAAATTGCACAATAACTTTTGGAGTCTTGTTACCCTTGGGAAAATAAAAATTGGGGTGAAAAGATCATTTTTGTGGAAAAAATATGATTTTTTAATTTTACGGCTCTACGTTATAAACTTGTGTGAAGCACTTGGGGGTTCAACTTGCTCACCAAAGATCTAGATAAGTTCCTTAGGGGGTCTAGTTTCCCAAATGGGGTCACTTGTGGGTGGTTTCCACTGTTTAGGCACATCAGGGGCTCTCCAAATGCAACATGGCGTCCAATCTCAATTCCAGCCAATTTTGTTTGGAAAAAGTCAAATGGTGCTCCTTCCATTCCGAGCTCTGCTGTGTGCCCAAACAGTGGTTCCCCCCACATATGGGGTATCAGCGTACTCAGGACAAATTGGACATCAACTTTTGTGGTCCAATTTCTCCTGTTACCCTTGGGAAAATATAAAATTAGTGACTAAAAGATAATTTTTGTGGGAAAAAAAATAGGATTTTTTATTTTCATGCCCGGGCATTATAAACTTGTGTGAAGCACTTGGGGGTTCAAAGTGCTCACCAAAGATCTAGATAAGCTCCTTAGGGGTCTAGTTTCCAAAATGGGGTCACTTGTGGGGGGTTTCCACTGTTTAGGCTCATCTGGGGCACTGCAAACGGAACATGACCCCCATCAACGTCTGCATTCCAAAACATTACTACTTCCTTTCCAACCCCTTTTGTGCGCCCAAACAATTCCCCCCCCCCCACATATGGGGTATCAGCGTACTCAGGACAAATTGGACAGCAACTTTTGGGGTCCAATTTCCTTGGGAAAAATCAAAAATTTGGGACTAAAAAATCATTTTTGTGGAAAATTGTTTTTTTTTTTTTTTTTTTTTTTTTCACACCCAGGCATTATAAACTTTTGTGAAACACTTGGGGGTTCAAAATGCTCACAACAGATCTAGATAAGTTCCTTAGGGGGTCTAGTTTCCAAAATGGTGTCACTTGTGGGGTGTTTCCACTGTTTAGGCACATCAGGGGCTCTCCAAACACGACATGGCATCCAATCTCAATTCCAGCCAATTTTAGTTTGAAAAAGTCAAACGGCGCTCCTTCCCTTACGAGCTCTGCCGTGTGCCCAAACAGTGGTTTTCCCCCACATATGGGCTATTGGCGTACTCAGGAGAAATTGCACAACAACTTTATCTGTCCATTTTCTTCTTTTACCCTTGAGAAAATAAAAAAAAAGTTTGTGATAGATCATTTTTGTGGCTAAAAAGTTAAATATTCATTTTTTCCTTCCACGTTGCTTCAGCTCCTGTGAAGCACCTGAAGGGTTAATAAACTTCTTGAATGTGGTTTTGAGTACCTTGAGGGGTGCAGTTTTTAGAATGGTGTCACTTTTGGGTATTTTCTGCTATATAGACCCCTCAAAGTGACTTCAAATATGAGGTGGTCCCTAAAAAAAAATGGCTTTGTAAATTTTGTTGTAAAAATGAGAAATCGCTGGTCAACTTTTAACGCTTATAATTTCCTAAGAAAAAAAAATTTGGTTCCAAAATTGTGCTGATGTAAAGTAGACATGTGGGAAATGTTATTTCTTAACTATTTTGTGTGACATATTTCTCTGTTTTAAGGGAATAAAAATTCAAAGTTTGAAAATTGCAAAATTTTCAAATTTTTGCCATATTTGCATTTTTTTCAAAAATAAACGCAAGTTATATGGAAGAAATTTTACCACAAGCGTGAAGTATAATATGTCATGAGAAAACATTCTCAGAATCGCGAAGATCCATTGAAGCGTTCTAGAGTTATAGCCTCATAAAGAGACAGTGGTCAGAATTGTAAAAATTGGCCCGGTCATTAACGTGCAAACCACCCTTGGGGGTTAAGAGGTTAAGGGAACATTTCTGCAATTCTCGTCCGTAGAAAATGGACCGTATCTTTATACGTTAAGTGTGACTGCAGCCTAATAGGTAGGGTAGTACTTGCCAACTATGACTTGTGTTTGTATATATACTTCAAATGTTGGGAAGGGTGTTACCAATTATGCAACCACATTATTTTAGTTTTATTTTCCCTGGTATCTTATTACCAGGATGCCCAGATCCAGGAAGGACTGCAGCATTCAGTGTCTCTAAGTACAGGTGCAGTCAAGCGTTCCTGACTTCATTCTATGTGAGATAAAAGGACAGATAGGAAGTTTTGTAAATGTTCAATAAGTGTGAATGATGTAATTATTGTTTCATTTGTACTTTATTTAATGCAATTTCATTAGAAGAAATTCAAGCTACTATAGTCTTTGGTTTTTTTACTTTACCATCTGCTCTAATCAGGCTTATTACAATAATGAAAGAACATTCTGCTCTACTGAGCAATGTATTGGTTAGGACAGTGAACAGCTGTATACGTATCCAGACAGAAATTAATTAAGTGGTATTCTAATAGGCTGCATTCAGAAGACTAAGGCTGAGAGAATCACTTCCAAGCTGTTGATTTTAGTTGTTTTTTTTTTCTTTAAATTCTTTCGCAATCTTCTGTTACTGTTATGTTTCGCCATTGACAGATGTTTGTATTGTTTTCACCCATTTTGAACTCTCTTGTACTGCACCATGTCTGATCGGCAGGCATCCAGCCATAACTACAACACTATTTTAGAGCCACATTCAGACCTGACATATTGAACATTGGTCTCCTGACCTAGCCATATGTCCATGCTAAGACTACCCTAGAGGAGTTTCACATTTAAGAGCACTAAACATTTTCCATATACGGTATCATAATGTCACTCCTTGTAACCACATTGATTTGGCCACTACGGTTGGATCACGTGGAGTATGATTGGTAACTTGCATTACTACTTCCATGCCCGATAATAGAAATCCAGTTCAGCATTTTTTCCACCGGGCAGAAGTCCAGTTGTGATGGCCCTTCCTGGGTTTTCTGTCTGCCAGCTTTTCATTGTCACACCCTAAGTCCACTAATGGGGCAAGTTTCACTGCACCGATCACCATCATCTATGCCCCTGAGGAGTTCAATGTGCTTGTCTTCTCTTGAGAGCCACTTATGTAATCTAAGACCACCACTTGCTCATCGATATTGCCAAGGAAGCTATTGTTTGTGTGAACATGTATTGGAGGCATAACTAATAATTATTTTACTTTCTCGTCAGAACATTGTCGCAGTTGGCGCCGGCTTCTGTGATGGACTTGGTTTTGGAGATAACACAAAAGCCGCTGTTATCCGCCTGGGGTTAATGGAGATGATTGCCTTTTCCAAATTGTTTTGTGCTGGACCGGTTACATCTGCCACTTTCCTGGAGAGCTGCGGGGTGGCCGATCTCATCACTACCTGTTACGGGGGCAGGAATAGGAAAGTTGGTGAAGCATTTGCCCGCACTGGCAAGGTAAGAACATCCGGATTCCTTCATGTTAAACCAGGGAGATACCATTTATGAATTCTAACACAAAGATGCCTCCAAATATCTTGTTTGGGTAAAAAGTATTTTACTCTCATACTAAAGTGTATTATTAGATAAAAGTAGATAAATACAACCAGGAAAAGGCAAACAAAATGTTCAAACACATTTACCACCATGGCCAAAAGTTTTGCATCCTTGAAATTGTTCTAGAAAATAAAGGATTTCTCCCAGAAAATTATTGCAATTACATGTTTTGTTGTGCACATGCTTGTTTCCTTTGTGTGTATTGGAGCAACACAAAAAATAGGAAAAATGGCAAATTGGGCATAATTTCACACGAAACCCCCTTAATGGGTCAGACAAAATTGTTGGCACCCTCAACTTAATATTTTGTTGCACACCCTTTAGAATAAGTAACTGCAATCATTCACTTCCTATAACCATCAACAAGCTTCTTACACCTGTCAACTGGAATTTTGGACTACTCTTTATTTGCAAACTGCTCCAGGCCTCTCATACTCTCATATTTGAGGGGTGCCTTCTCCCAACAGTAATTTTAAGATCTCTACACAGGCATTCAATGGGATTTAGATCTGGACTAATTGGTGGCCACTGTGATTCCATCCATTTCTGTGTGGTTCTTGAAGTATGTTTTTGGGCACATTGTCCTGCTGGAAGACACATGACCTAGGACACAGGGCACTACATTGCAACCCAAAATCCTGTGGTAATTTTCATATATCATGATGCCTTGCATACAGATAGGCACCCAGTGCAAGAGGCAGCAAAACCACTCCAAAATGTCTTTGAACCACCACCATATTTGAATACTTTAAAAGGAGTTGTCACAATAATATTCACTTGAATTAAATTAATATAATCACAGAGACAAATAATTATATATACACCTACTTATGCAACAAATCCCAAATGTGGATGGCTGACCATCCGGATAAACTGAAAACACCCAGGTGCATAGGAAATAGAAGACGGAATAAAGGGATAACCAACAGGTGGGAATAAAAGATCACCACTAGGCAATGGAGTATAAAATAAAATCTTTTTATTAGAAAAATCTAGTGCACAGAAAGAAATAAAAAAGCATAAAACACTTACAAAGGTATATAACAAAAAACAAGGGAATCACACAATAGATAGCCTAATATACTGGGGTTCAAACATAATTTAACCAGGTAACAGTATGTATAAATGACATTATATATCCTTAATATACCACAATGGAAATGTATATGCAGTCATAGAACATGAAACCATCTTATCAATAATTATGTGTATATAAACAAAAATATATTGTTGTATATATAATTATACCAACAAAATATGAAACAAAACACAATAAAATGATATAGTAACAATTGTGTCAGTGTATGTGCCAAAACATCATAAAAATGCAAAAAAATGTGCAACACACTACACTAAATTTTAGACAGAGTATGTGCTGCTAAATAGAAAACACAAGAAATGTGCTATACACTGCATGAAATAAATGTGTCAAAAAAATGTGCACATAGCAAGCTGACAATGTGATACTATATATCATAAGAGCCTCATGCAAATATGACTGTGTAAAAACTATCGATATGATGTTAACAATGCACTGGATACATGATACAAATAAGACCCAATTATGCCATGATACTATTGCCATTACCAACACTATGTGACCAATAGAATGAACCAATATGCCGCACCATGTGGCATGAAAAAATACCAACTGGCAATATAATATACCTGGGAACTCGTAGGCTCTATGTGGATCCACCAGGAAGTCAGTGTTACTGTTCGAGTTCGGCTGCCTGAACACCAGGTGTTTGCCACACTGTCGTGTGCATGGCAGTGCGGCAAACATCACTTACTGATCGGCTGTGAAATCATCCCCGCCGGTCAGAAAGCCGCGGTTCCCACGCTGTCAAAAGACAGAGTGAGCGCTCAGATGTGATTGGAGGTGTAAGGTACCACTCTGGTCACTGGTGCCAGCTGATGGGAGTACAGTTACCATCAACCGACACCTGCTGCCGCTAATAACAGTCGAGAGCTGGACCGGCTGATGGGTGTATTCATTAGCCGGCTCCAGCGCTGTAAAAATATAATTAGAAAAAAACGGCATGGGTTCCCCTATATTTTTGATAACCAGCCAGTCAAAACTCGCAGCTGGGGGGCTGCAACCCTCAGTTGTCGGCCTTAGAGAGGCTGGTTATCAAGAATAGACAGGTCTCCACTCTGTTTTTTTTTTTTTTTAATTATTTAAATAATTAAAAAAAGGCATGGGGTCCCCCCCATTTTTGACAGCCAGCCAGTTTTACTAAAGCAGACAGCTGGGGGCTGGTATTCTCAGACTCGTAAAGGGCCATGGATATTGGCCCCCCAGCCTAAAAATAGCAGCCTGGAGCTGCTCAGGAAAAAAAGCACATCTATTAGATGCACCAATTTTTGTGCTTTGCCCAACTCTTCCCACTTGCCCTTTGCATTGTCAGGTGACATCAAGCGCACGATTACTAATGGAGAGGCGTCTGAGACACCTATCCATTACTAATCCTATAGTGGTAAAGACATATAAAGACACAGCCAGAATAAAGTCCTTTATTAGAAAAAAGACTAAACAGTTTTACTTTTTTATTTAAAAAAAATAAACACTGTTATTGTACTCAACGCCTATTCCACCGAAGCCCTCGTTCTCCTGTAATACAACAAAAATTTAAAGACAACAATATCCCTCACCCGTCTGTCGTTCTGTCCCACGCCGTAATCCATGTTTGGGGGATTAACAACCTGGGCGGTGCCAAGATGCGACCGTCCAGGCTGAGAACCACTGGTGACTGAACTGCTGTGAGCGCAGCCTCAGTGACCGGAACGGCCAACGAGAACAAACTGAGGGCACAACTAAGATGTGAATATATGGGATCACTAGCCTCACACTAAAAGGAGTACAAATAAAAAGAGAAAGTAGTGTGCAAAAGATAAAGATTACCATTAATAAACAAAAATTATATTTATTCAAGTACAATTCAACAAGCAAAACAAGAAGTACATTTAAAAACAGTTAAACAAGCCAAACAGGATTAAGGATAAGTAACAACTGGAGGGCCATATTAAGAACCCACCAGACTCCTCCACTATGTGCATCGGGTTTCGCTAGGATATAGCGAACTATAGAGAATCAGTCTATATCATACAGTTCAAATATCCTAAGCTCAACAATACAAAATACATCCTCAGACATTAAACCCCTTTAAACAATGTAGTGGTTCCTGTAGGGAAATGGGGGTAAGGTAGATATGAAGGTATCCCAGAAATAAGGGATGCAATAGACACAGATGAGAAGACACAAAAAAAGAGCAGGTAAATAAGACTGTATGAGACCCGTCGGTTAAAATATTTGAGAAAGAATCACCCGATCACGTCATAGTGTGGAGGGAGAAGAACCCCACGCGTATCGCCACTCAGCGTGCTTCCTCAGGGGAAAGGAAGGGAAATACTCTCACTGTGCTAGCGGGGATCTCACCGAGGTCACAGAAGTTCAGCATGATAGGGAACGCAGCCTCAGTGACCAGACTGTGTTTAGTCTTATTTCTAATAAAGGACTTTATTCTTGCTGTCTTTATTTACCATACCACTATAGGATTAGTAATGGATAGGTGTCTCATAGGCGCCTCTCCATTTGTAATCTGTGGGCTTGATGTCACCTGACAATGCAAAGGTGACATTAACCACACAAATATTGACCCCACTTGCCACCGCCACAGGGCAAGTGGGAAGTGCCGGGCAAAGTGCCAAAATTGGCGCATCTAATAGATGTGCCTTTTCTGGGCAGCTGTGGGCTGCTATTTTTACGCTGGGGGGTCAATATCCTTGGCCCCTTACCAGCCTGAGAATATCAGACCCCAGCTGTCTGCTTTAGCAAGGCTGGTTGTCAAAATTGGGGGGGACCCCATGCCATTTTTTTAAAATTATTTATTTAAATAATTTAAAAAAACAGCATGGGGACCCCTCTATTCTTGATAACCAGCCTTGCTGAAGCTGACAGCTGAGGGGTGCAGTTCCCAGCTGTGAGTTTTGCCTGGCTGGCTATTAAAAATATAGGGTAACCCACACCGTTTTTTCTTTTTTTAATTATTTACAGCGCTGGAGCCGGCTAATCAATACACCCATCGGCTGCTCCTGCTCTCGCTGTTATTAGCGACAGCAGGTGTTGGATGATGGGAGCTGTAGTCCCATCAGCTGACACTAGTGACCTGAGGTAAACTTAATACCTCCGATCACAGCTGAGCGTTCACGCTGTCTTTTGTCAGCGTGGGAACCGTGGCTCTCTGTCCGGCGGGGATGATTTCACCGCCGATCAGAAGCGATGTTTGTCACGCATCTGACAGCGTGGCAAACACTGAATGTTCGGGCCCCCCATTCAAGTAAATGGTGTCCGGGTACTGTTCTGGTACCTGAACTTTTTGTAACTGTTCGGCTGAACCCGCACATCCAGGTATCTGCCAATCTCTACCCACAATTTTGGAAGGATGCCAACAATGTTGTCCTGTTGGGGATTTGTGTGAAATTATGTCCAATTTGCCTTTTGTCTGTTTTTTTTTTTCATGTTCCAATGCACACAAAGGAAATAAACGTGTATAACAAAACGTAAATTGCAAGGGAGAAATACTTCATTTTCTGGAACAATTTCAAGGGTGCCAACACTTTCAACCATGACTGTATAAGTAATAATTATTCCACATCTGTATATTTGGATAAATTAAAGAGGTCTTCCACTACTTTTTTTATATTGATGACTTATTCTTAGGACTGGGTGACTGTGGTTCCATACTGTTTAAAGGGAACCTGTTAACAGATCAAAGTGGGTAGTTTTTACTCTTCTTTTATTTCCATTGCTCCCCTGAGTAATTGTAGATACCGCAGGAACGCGGGATGTTGCCACAGACAGGAAGGCAGATCAAGAGTTAACAGATTTATTGAAAACAAACGATCTCCACGCAGGGAGTAAAGGGATACAGGGAAGTGGCAGGGAATGGGACAGAACTGGGTGAGTGACGGGATAGGCGGGGTAAGGGGCGACGATAGTTCAGAATAAGGCTGTGGTTCCACGGTCCGGAACCACAGCGCTTTGGACGGAGCGGAAATTCCGCTCCGTCTAAGCCCCGCCCCCTTTATGACGCGCGATCTTTCCGGAGGTGTTCAGGACACCTCCGGAACACCTCCGGAAAGAGCGCAGGGCTACATAGCCCTGTGTTAATTCTGTTGCGGCGACGCACCGTCGCCGCAATACGCGAGGACATGCTGCGGTCTAAAAAGACGTGCCGCATGTCCGTTTACGCAGGTTTGCCACCTGCGTATTGTTACGCATAGTGGAGACGGGATTTCTTGAAATCCCCTCCACTATGCTGTAACATCTGGACGCTGCGTGTTTGGCGCTGCGCCAGCGCACAGCGCCAAACACGCAGCGTATCCTGACCGTGGAAACTCACCCTAAAAGTAATATGACTTAACAGACGATGATCCTCCGGCATGCAGCGTCGCAGGGTTCCAACGGTGGCACCGGCAACAGCAGCACTGAGCATCTCGATGAAGTCTCTGACAGGCGGGGATCCAACGGTGGCGCAGACAGCAGCGGCTCGTGTCGTCTCGTCAGTCTCTGAGGCAAGGGCAAGATTCCCTTGCTCAAAAGTATCTAGCACGGTACTTAGTCCAGTAGTGGGAACTGATGGGACGAATCCTCTCTCCACACAGCTCCCTTGTCACCCGTCTCACTGTCTTCCGTGCACAGTGCAGCTCACCCTGGTTCCGCCCCCAACAGACTGCACGAGACCCCGGTCCTCTCCCAAAGAGCATCCCCCTGCAACATAGGTGACAGCGCCGATGGTTCCAGACCCGAATCAGGAAAGGCACCCCCGCGTTTATTCATCCGCTTACATATTCATTTCTTATTTTTTTAACTACAGACATACAGTTTCAGAGATCTGGACCTTTTTTATTTAATGCTAATTTTTGTGACCTTTAGCAAGGGGATGTGGCTAACAGTATTTTCTTGGGGCGTGTTTTAGGATGCTCTGAATAATTAAGCTATAAGTAACGCTCCCTTGTACAGACTGAAACAATTTGCACTAACTGAAAAGGACCATATCTCAGGAACCATATGACAGATTTAAAAAAGGCATATTTATGGGAGAAGATCAAAAACTTGCCACTTTTGAACTAGTGATGGGTCTTTTTTTAAATGGCCCATAGATTGACAGCTGGGTGGGGCATGGGGAATTGCTTTCTTATGAGAAGTTGGGGCAAAGTACGGTAGTTTGTGGAAATGGTGTGTACCTAGTTTGTGTCTTGGCAATCGAGGAATATGGACTTGTCTTGCTTCTACAATTAGGGTTAGTATTGGGTTTGGTAGGAGTAATATGTTGTAGGGCTAGGGAGGGTTTTGCCTCTGAAGAATTTGGAGCAGCATTTAGGGGTGGGACAGTCTTTTGTTTCCTTTTGGGTATACAAGGCAGTAGTTTCAGAATGTGCTCCCACCATTCTTGTTACCTGAAGACCTGGAAACTGAAAATTATACAAAGGAACAATGGATGCCTCTCCATCATTGGTAATGGTAGTCCTCATATTGTTGCCAATCATACATAAAAATGTGGCATGTGAACATGTTTAGCCCACGGCTTATATGTAGCTTCCTGCACCTCAATAACTAAACATTGTGGGCGCAATGTGGCTGGCAATATGTCAGCACAGTAATGGGGCATTTTGACATATGTCTTGGACTTTAAAAAGAATGTCTTCATCTTTGCCATTTGTTTTACTTTTTTTTTTTATTTCTTAGAAATTAATCTACTTTTAATATAACTGTTTATGATCATTCGCTATTTATATGTTACTCAAAGGAAGAAAATGCTTAAGCGATTTGTTTTTCTATTCCAGTCCATAGAGCAACTGGAAATAGAAATGCTGAACGGACAGAAACTGCAGGGACCACAGACCTCCGCTGAGCTCAACCACATCCTCAAGAGCAAGAACATGGTAGAGAAGTAAGTACGTGGTAGACATGAGGGTATTGTTACCCGATAGATGAGTCTGTGCATTGGTTTGCGGCATATGTCTACTAAGAACACCACTTAATAGTTACTGAATTTGGTACAATTGGACGGAATGAAACCTGAATTCAATGATTATGACTTGTGTCCCAATACTTTTGCCTATATTATGCCGGTCATCCATTGTGGATGCGTATACATGGATACTGATCAGTGCACAGTTCTGCATCTTAATTCCTATTTTCCTGAGCATTTAGATCATTTTAAGTACGGACATGTTGCCGGCCGGGTCTGTTATATGTCTACCCCCTTGATGTTCATCTATTGCTTAACACTATATGATCATGTCTGTTTTGGTAATTTGTCGTCTTCAGCACATATCTACCCTCACATCCACTTATAGCTTACGGGCTGTAATAACAATAATTCTTACATGTGTGCCGTCTGAGCAGTTTTATTGCCGCACATTAGCAGCCAATGAAAAGTCAATCAGCCGCTGTCGCCGACACGTTATCACATCTATAGCGGGCACAGCACGCTCGGTTTTCCTCTCGGGGCACAGAGATCTCTGATGACAGGTTCTAAATTTGCTCACCGCAGGGATGAAGATTTATATCCTCTATAATCTATTGTTTGATCGGTAGTGGGTGTTAATTTGATGCTGTGAATGTATTAATGCGGCGGCCTCTAAATCTGCGCTAGCCGAGCACTTTCCGCTGTTCCTGCCATTGAACATCTCCTGCTCTGTGCGGTCCTATTAGCAAAACTTTCATTTAATGAGTTATGTGGTCGTGTACCCAGCTCAAAGCCAAAAGAAACTTTCCTCACTGTGTGGCATTTTGTGACATAGGAGTCCTTATTCGGGAGCTTCCAAGGTAAAGAATGGAGAATTGAACAAGTTTCACATTTTTTAAATGGCCTTCATTTTTCTTATATTACTGGAATTTTTCATTCTACGATTTTTACAAAGTGCCCCCTGCTTTTAATAAACTTTGACTAAATTGTTAATACATATAAAATCTAGCATCTTTGAAATTCACATCAATATCTTCCAATTATTTTAGTTTTGAATTCATTGTTTTGTTTTTCTTTATTAATATGCTGCAGGAGTAAAGAATAAGAGTGTGTCCACACCACTGTTTTGTTTTTGTTTTTTTGCTCTGCTCTTTCCACGAAAAAGCACAGCATTTTATTGTCCCAACAAAATGAATGACATTTCTGAAATCTCATGCACAAGTTGCTTTCTTTTCTGTTTTTTTGCAGCTTGTGAATTCTTTCAGTGTTTTTCACCCATTCTAAGAATGAGAAAAAGACGCATCAAGAATGCATGCAAAAAACACACTTTTTGCAGTGTTTTTCCTGCCAAGAAACCCTTTTTTGGTGCAGAAATGTTAGCATGAAATGCTTAACGTGTGTACATGCTCTCCTATCAGTCCCTTGAAACAGCCTAAGAAGGCTAACTTCAGTTCAGAGCTTTGGTATTCTAAAACAACTATGTTTAAAATGTCTTAAAGAAGCTCTCCTCCTCTTCCCATCAAAGTTTTTATCTTCTTAATATATTACAGTCATCATATTATACAGCACTATGTACTTACAATTGCTCATTTTGCCTTTCTACCCAGCTAATTGTTCTCTTGTCTGTGCTCTATGTAGAAACAGCAAGTCTCATTTCCCTGCATTTATCATTCCCTCTTCAGCTCCTATCCCAGCTTCTCTCGCCTTCCCCTGCAAGGGACTTTTGCAGCAACTCTTGACTCCTACAAGGACTGACCTCCTGTTTCTACATAAGAGGGATATTTTAATTGTTTGTCTGAATTGACAAGATTTATGTTTGACTCTGATGAGATTACTTAAAAAGCGAATATTGGAGAATTTAAGTTATGTTAAAGGCAATAAAAATATACCCAATACTACAAAACCGTTTGCATGTGAATATTCAGGATAAACAAAACTTTTGACGATGTGCTGTTAATAAGGTTAAATAACCGCGTATTTGGGTTGTCTGAAACCTTACAGAGAATTATGAAACCCAATCTAGTTAATGTTTAAGCACTTTTCTCGGATGCTTCAATTAAAAAAATCCCTACTGTTCCCTCTCTATTCTTCCTTCTTATCTGTGTATTTTTTTTTCTCCTGGAGATGGCGCTCTTTTTGAGTTTCCTAGTATATCTCAAATGAGACGTCCTCAGGTAACTGGTGCTGCGGTCACTGCTGCCACTGCTGTCCCCCCGCCCTTAAACGAATCGTCATCAGGGACGACCCTTTCAGGAGTTGGGCTATGCTCTGCAGTACTGAGCATGTGTGGTTATCAATACCCTATACCCACACATGCTCAGTACGCTGTCCTTGCTGGCTGCTGTTACTTTCACTGTGTACTGACAGTGCGCTCCCTCATTGCCTGTAAAGAGAAGTGACAGCCCGGTTTAGAACTGACAGTGTGCTCTCTTGTGACCTTAGCTTTATTTGTAACTTTATTTGTAGTTGTGGAATTAACGGCTTGTAAAACCGCTAATTTACAGTCTAGTAAGGATTGCCAGGATTAAATCACAGGCTTATTTCACTATAAGAAGCAACCTAGCTAGTCAGTTTGTGATTTGTAAGTATTATGAGCCAATGATATTTTTTAGAGATGGGCAATTTGATTGTTAGCTGCCTTGGTCTGGCGTCCAGTCTGGTTCTCTACGGCAGCCATTCTTCACTTTTGTGCCTGGCATCCTGGGCACCTCTTGATCTTAGTAGACCCCACGTCATGACTTCAGAAGGCCTAGTAAGCACTAGAAAGGGCGCAGAATCCAGTGCACAGATTTTAAAACTAGTTGCCTTGAAAGAATCGAGTTGTTCCTCTTTTTTCACTGTTAGGAACTCTACTTTTTCTAAGGGCACAGTCAGATGGCCATATAAATAGGACCGCAATGCACGGACTGACTGGCGGCTCTCCCGTCCCAAGCGTGACAGCTTCATGTATTTGTAGGCAGCTGTCACACTCAGATTGAGAGAGCTGCCAGCCACGCCGTGCATTGTGATCCCATCTCGGTCAGATTTATACGCCCGTTTGACTGCTCCCTTACTTGGAACTGTCAGCAAGATGTTTTAGTTGCTGATGTCTAAGGGGTAATGTTTCTCCTTGCGGAGAGTGACATGCCAGCTCTGGCATTACCCCTTAGACCTCAGTCCAGAACCTCTCACCTAGCCAAATCCGTTCTCATACTGTGCACTGATGAGGGGCAATATCCCGAAACACCGTGTCTGCAAATTGAGATTCTGATTTGGCTTTTATCCTAAGTCACATTTCGAGGCTCATTAATTGGTCGATAGTGACTTGTAGGATCACTACTTCCAACAGGTGGCGCTATAGAGTTCTAGTCCTCTTTCTCTCTGAAGAGGCTATTTGCATATTAGTTGCTGACGACATCCACTTATTTGAGTTTTTGGCGTTCTGAACAAAGAAAACAATTACTTATATTGCAAAAAAAAAATTATTTTAGCTATTTAAAAAGAAAAAAAAGTTTCTCAAAAGTACAGCATCCCTTTAAATGTGCATTTTTTTCAACTTTTTTTTTTTATTATTAAACATACATCTCTGTTCAATTTCTCATTATCTTGTGTAGCCAAGCATGAAAAACAAAAACTTATTAACCAGATTTGTGAAATAATTCTCTTTTGCCTTGCAGGTTTCCGCTCTTCACAGCTGTATATCAGATCTGTTATGAAGGAAAACCAGTGACGGAATTCATAACCTGCCTCCAGGACCATCCCGAGCACATGTAAAGTAACCTGAGATCACCGCACTAGAACCCCGCTACATCATGGATCCCGCCGTCCGTAACAAACACAAATCCACGTGCTCTACATATGAATGATGTATGTCTACACTGTACACTGATCATTAACTGACTACTTGATTGTATTAGCCCCATTACCTGCAATTTTAGAGATTAACTATATTGGTGCTCATACCCAGAAGAGAAGCATTCATTAATGCAGATATTGCCAGGTTGGACTCATTCGACCCTAGATATATTTGCTCTGAGAATTTTAAGGTATGTTCCCAAAGGGAATTTTTTTTAAATAGGAAAAAAAAATACTTTATAATCTACATGGATGCCATAATAAGGAAAGAAAACTTGAAATGGTTATCTGGTCATAGGCAAACAGCAGAGGAAATGGTGTTCTGTAGGCACGCTCAGCAAAAAGGGTTATTTTCATCAAGTGGCATGAAAATACCCTAGAGATCTTTTAGATTGTGGCGGATTTTTTTTTTACTGTGGTTCCATTAATCTGATAGGAAAAAGTATAGAAAAAAGTCAGCTCACCCATCAGTCAGTCCCGGAATCCAAGCATGGAAACTGCAGTGTAGCAGGAAAAACGTAAGTCATGAAGGTATAATCCAGCTCAGGAAGGTCCGTTAAAAACTTAATTTTTTATTGAAAAAATATCTTTCATAAAAATTGGTTACATGTCATAAAAAAAATCACAACCCCCATATGGGAATATAGCGTGGGCAGACGCGTTTTCGAACAACAGTTCTTAGTCCTTGCATATCAATATATGCAATTAAGTTTTTAACGGACCTTCCTGAGCTGGATTATACCTTCATGACTTATTATTATTCTGATAGGGGCTTGCATTATGTTTCAGCAACAACCCTATTAGGCTACATTCACACATTCAGTATTTGGTCAGTATTTTACGTCAGTATCTGTAAGTCAAAACCAGGAGTGAGTGAAAAATGCAGAAGTGGTGACGAGTTTCTATTATACTTTACCTCTGAATGTGCCACTCCTGGTTTTGCCTTACAAATGCTGATATAAAATACTGACCAAATACTGATCATGTGAACGTGGCCTTAAATGTATGGAACAGAATTTCATTTGCAGAAATTTGCCATATGTCAACCTATTCTAAGTGTAAGACCACCACTGTCTGGATGGTGCACGTGGCTGAACCCCCAACTCTCCTACAGTCGCCACTTGGTTGTGCGGGTATATCACACATCCATTGGATATCGCAGGTGAGCGATGCATCATGCTGCTGTCAGATGTCACAGCAAAACCCTGGTGACAGATTCCCTTTAACAAGTTCTCATTTTCTAGCAGGAGATATTACAACATTTGAACATTTTACCAACTATTCATGTTTTAAATGTTAAAATGCTTTTTCTTTCCCAGGATGTAATCTCTGCATAAAGATTGTATTTTGATTGAAATAAAACCTAATAAGCATTACTAATGGCCTCCTGTGGACTTTTCTTCATATTCTGGTGTCTATTAACGTTTCAAGAAATGGGTAACTATAGAAATCTTTTAAATGTATGCAAGAGGTGGTCTGGTTGTGGAAGACCCTTTTAAAGGGAACATGTCACCTCCTTTTTCGGATATAAGATGCAGTCACTGCCTTTAGGGGCTTATCTACAGCATTCTATAATGCTGTAGATAAGCCCTCGATGTAACCCGAAAAATAAGAAAAAACAAGTTATATTATACTCATCGAGGGGGCGATCCGGTCCAATGGGCGTCGCAGGTCCGGGTCCGGCACCCCCCATCTTCACACAGTGTTGTTATCCTCCTTGCTTCGTGTCCCGGCTCCTGCGCAGGCGTACTGATTTGCTTTGTTGAGGGCAGAGCAAAGTACTGCAGTGCGCAGGCGCCGGGAAAGGTCAGAGAGGCCCAGCACCTGCGTACTGCAGTACTTTGCTCTACCCTCAAGGGCAAATCAGTACGCCAGAGCAGGAGCCGCGACAGGAAGCAAGGAAGATGACATCGCAAGAAGATGGGAGGCGCCGGACCTGGACCTGCGCCGCCCATTGGACCAGATCGCCCCCTCGGTGAGTATAATATAACTTGTTTTTCTTATCTTTCAGGTTACATCGAGGGCTTATCTACAGCATTCCAGAATGCTGTAGATAAGCCCCTGAAGGCAGTGGCTGCATCTTATATCTGAAAAAGGAGGTAATAGGTTCCCTTCAATACCTTGAATTTAATCGTTAAAGGGTTATTAATTTGTTCCATTTTAACAACTTTCAGATTCTTCTCACTAAATAAGATCATCAAAAAGTTAATTTATTTCAGTTCTTCAATACAAAAAGTTAAACATATATTATATGTTATAAAGCTCTTCAACACTTTCAATTCTCTTCTCCGTCCCCCCCACCTCTCCCCTCTCATCTCATTACTGCTGGAGATTTTGCCTCCTTTTTCAAGCAGAAGATTGATACGATCAGGGAAAGCTTTGGCCCACAGCCTCCACTGCCCCTCTTAGCTGCTCAGCCCTGTTCCTCCAAAACCAACTTCTCCACCATGACAGAAGATCAGCTCTCCACCCTCCTTTCAAGATCACACCTCACCACTTGCACACTTGACCCGCTCCCATCCCACCTCATCCCTAACCTCACCAGTCTTCATCCCTACCCTAACACACCTCTTCAACCTCTCACTTACAAATGGTGTGTTCCCCTCATCCTTCAAACATGCCTCAATCACACCCATCCTCAAAAGTCCTCCCTTGACCCATCTTCTGCGTCTAGCTATCGCCCGATATCTCTTCTCCCTTATGCCTCAAAACTACTGGAACAGCATTTCCATCTTGAACTGTCCTCCCACCTCTCCTCTTGCTCGCTCTTTGACCGCTTGCAATCAGGCTTCTGACTGCATCACTCAACTGAAACTGCCCTAACTAAAGTCACCAACGACCTACTAACCGCCAAGAGCAAGCGACACTACTCTGTTCTCCTTCTCCTGGACCTGTCTTCTCTCTTCGACACTGTGGACCACTCCCTCCTGCTCCAGATTCGCTCATCTCTGGGCATCACAGGCTTGGCCCTATCCTGGATCTCCTCATATCTAACAGATCGAAAATTCAGTGTCTCCCTCTCCCACACCACCTCCTCACCTCGCCCCCTCTCTGTCGGTGTTCCTCAAGGCTCAGTCCTAGGACCCCTACTCTTCTCCATCTACACCTTCGGCCTGGGACAGCTCATAGAATCCCACGGTTTGCAGTATCATCTCTACGCCGATGACACGCAGATCTACCTACCTGGACCTGACCCCACCTCCTTACTGACAAAAATCCCACACTGTCTGTTCGCTATTTCAGCTTTCTTTTCTGCTCGCTTTCTAAAACTGAACATGGACAAAACAGAATTCATCATCTTCCCCCCCATCTCACTCTACCCCTCCACCAGACCTATCCCTCAATGTCAACGGCTGCTCACTTTCCCCGGTCCCGCATGCTCGGTTCCTCGGGGTGATCCTCGACTCTGCCCTTTCTTTCAAGCCACATATCCAAACCCTAGCCTCCTCCTGCCGTCTCAAACTCAAAAATATTTCCCGGATCCGTGCATTCCTTGACCACGACACCACAAAAACACTAGTGCATGCCCTTATCTCCCGCCTTGACTACTGCAACCTCCTGCTCTCTGGCCTCCCCTCTAGCACTCTGGCACCACTCCAATCCATCCTACATTCTGCTGCCCGACTAATCCACCTGTCTCCCCGTTATTCCCCAGCCTCTCCCCTATGCCAAGCCCTTCATTGGCTTCCTATCGTCCAGAGGCACCAGTTCAAAACCCTAACTATGACATACAAAGCCATCCACAACCTGTCTCCTCAATACATGGTCTCCCGCTAATTACCCTGGCGCAACCTTCGATCCTCTTAAGATCTCCTTCTCTACTCTCCCCTTATCTCTTCTTCCCACAACCGAATACAAGACTTCTCCTGTGCCTCCCTTATACTCTGGAATTCTCTACCCCAACACATCAGACTCTCGCCTACCATGGAAATCTTCAAAAAGAACCTGAAGACCTACCTCTTCCGACAAGCCTAAAACCAGCAGTGATCCTCAGTCTACTGAACCGCCGCACGACCAGTTCTACCCTCTCCTAGTGTATCCTCACCCAGCCCCTATAGACTGTGAGCCTTCACGGGCAGGGTCCTCTCTCCTTCTGTACTTATGTGTGTCCTGTATTGCTCATATTTATTGTACTTGCCTATATTCGCCCCCTCTCACATGTAAAGCGCCATGGAATAAATGGCGCTATAAAAATGATTAATAATTATATATTATATAGAGTCATTACAAATAGAGTGATCTATTTCAAGTATCATTATCTCAGTAAATTAGAATACTTTATAACACCAGTTTGAAAAATGATTTTAAAATCTAAAATGTTGGCCTACTGAAATGTATGTTCAGTAAATACACTCAATAATTGATCGGGGCTCCTTTTCCGTCAATTACAGCATCAATGCTGTGAGGCATGCCGGCTATCAGCCTGTGCCACTGCTGAGATGTTATGGATGCCCAGGTTGCTTTGATAGCAGCCTTCAGCTTGTCTGCATTGTTGGGTCTGGTGTTTCTCATCTTCCTCTTCGACCTTAACCCCATAGAGAATCTACAGGGTATTGTAGATGAGTTTGCTGCCAATCAAGCACAGTGATAGTGTTGTTTTTAAACCAGTTATTGGTACTTTTGGCAGTGTGGACAGGTGCCAAGTCCAGCTGGAGAATGAAATTTCCATCTCCAAAAAGCTTGTCGGCAGAGGGAAGCATGAAGTGCTCTAAAATTTCCTGGTAGACGACTGCGCTGACTTGTGTCTTGATAAAACACAGTGGACCTACATCAACAGATGACATGGCTGCCCAAACCATCACTGATTGTGGAAACTTCACACTAGACCTCAAGCAGCTAGGATTGTGGCTTCTTCTCTCTTCCTCCAGACTCTGGGACCTTGATTTCCAAATGAAATGCAAAATTTACTTTAATCTGAAAACAACACCTTAAGGGTATGCCACACTAAGCGAGATCGCTAACGAGACTGCACCTGCGTCACCATTTATGACGCAGTAGCGATCTCGTTAGCGACTTAGCTGTGTGATTCCAAACACATCTCATCAGCGATCTGTGACTCCAAACACATCTCTTCAGCGATCTGTATAATGACCTCTGCGGTCGTTGGGAAAACCTAGTCCCACCTGCGATGCTGGTCAAGTCGTTCATAAAGGGTATCACACTCAGCGATTCAGGCTCACCAGCGGGACACCAACGACCAAAAAACGGCTCAGAACGTTCATGAGCGATCAACGACATCTCAGCAGGGGCCACATCGTTGCTACATGTCACACACAGCTAAAGTCGCTAACGAGATCGCTACTGCGTCATAAATGGTGATGCAGGTGCGATCTCGTTAGCGATCTCGCTTAGTGTGGCATACCCTTTAGGCCACTGAGCAACAGTCCAGTTCTTTATCTCCTTGGCCCAGGTAAGACGCTTCTGATGTTGTCTATTGGTCATGAGTGGCTTGACACAAGGAATGCGACACTTGTAGCCCATGTCCTGGATCTGTCTGTGTGTGGTTGCTCTTGAAGCACTGACTTCAGCAGCAGTCCACTCCTCGTGAATCTCCACCAAATTTTTAATGGCCTTTTTTTAATGGCCAAAAATGGTACCAATAAAAATGTCAACTTGTCGGGCAAAAAATAAGACCTCACATGACTCTGTGGGCCAAAATATGGAAAAATTATAGCTCTCAAAATGTGATACAAAAACTATTTTTTGTAATAAAAAGCGTCTTTTAGTGTGTGACAGCTGCCAAACATAAAAAGCCACTATAAATAGTAAATTAAACCCCCCTTTATCACCCACGTAGGAGAAAAATAATAAAATTTAAAAAATGTATTTACTTCCATTTTCCCGTTAGGGTTAGGGTTATGGTTAGGTTGTGGTTAGGGTTATGGTTAAGGTTGGGATTAGAGTTAGGGGTGGAGTTAGAATTGGGTGGTTTCCCACATCAGGGGCTCTCCAAACACGACATGGCGTCTGATCTCAATTCCAGCCAATTCTGCGTTGAAAAAGTCAAACGGTGCTCTTTCCCTTCCGAGCTCTGCCATGCGCCCAAACAGTGGTTTAACCCCACATATTGGGTATTAGCGTACTCAGGACAAATTGCAAAATAACTCTTGGGGTCCAATTTCTTCTGTTACCCTTGGGAAAATCAAAAATTGGGGCGAAAATTTCATTTTTGTGGAAAAAAAATGATTTTTTATTTTTATGGCTCTACGGTATAAACTTCTGTGAAGCACTTGGGGGTTCAAAGTTCTCACCACACATCTAGATAAGTTCCTTTGGGGGTCTAGTTTCCAAAATGGGGTCACTCATGGTTGGTTTCCACTGTTTGGGAATATCAGGGGCTCTCCAAATGCGACATGACGCCCACAGACCATTCCATCAAAGTCTGCATTCCAAAAGTCACTACTTCCCTTCCGAGCCCGACGTGTTCCCATACAGTAGTTTTCTCCCACATATGGGGTATCAGCGTACTCAGGACAAATTGGAAAACAACTTTTGAGGTCCAATTTCTCCTGTTACTCTTGGGAAAATAAAAAATTGGGGACTAAAAGATCATGTTTGTGGAAAAAATGATTTTTTTTATTTTCATGCTCGGACGTTATAAACTTTAGTGAAACACCTGGAGGTTCAAACTTCTCTCCACACATCTAGACAAGTTCCTTGGGGGGTCAAGTTTCCAAAATGGGGTCACTTGTGGGGGGTTTCCAATCTCCATTCCAGCCAATTTTGCATTGAAAAGTCAAGCGGCACTCCTTCCCTTCCAAGCTCTGCCGCGCACCCAAACAGTGGTTCCCCCCACATATGGGGTATGCGCGTACTCAGGACAAATTGCACAACAACTTTTGTGATCCAATTTCTCCTGTCACCTTTGGTAAAATAAAAAAATTGGATCTGAAGTAAATATTTTGTGAAAAAAAGTTAAATGTTCATTTCTTTTTTTTTTTTTAAACATTCCAAAAATTTCTATGAAGCACCTGAAGGGTTAATAAACTTTTTGAATGTGGTTTTGAGCACTTTGAGGGGTGCAGTTTTTAGAATGGTGTCACTTTTCAGTATTTTATATCATATAGACCCCTGAAAGTGACTTCAAATGTAATGTTGTCCCTAAAAAAAAAAATGGTGTTTTAAAAGATGACCAGCGATTTCTCAATTTTACCTCTTATAACTTCCTAACAAAAAAAAATTGCTTCCAAAATTGTGCTGATGTAAAGTAGACATGTGGGAAATGTTATTTAGCAACTATATTGTGACATATTTCTCTGTTTTAAGGGCATAAAAATTCAAAGTTTGAAAATTGTGAAATTTTCGCCATATTTCTGCCATAAATGCAAGTTATATCGAAGAAATTTCAGCTGCAGATGGAAGGAAGAGAGCCACAGTATTCATTACTGATGGGTAGGCGGAGCCCCAGATCAGGATGTCACCTCAGATCAAAAGAGTGCTGACTGGCTGGCCCCTCCAGCTCGGGCTCCTCCTACTCAGCTCCAGTCTAAGATTTGAGGTCCAGAGGATGGTCGCTGCTAATGCAGCTCCTCAGAAGATTTTATTATTTTATATTCGGACAGGAGACTTGGATCACTAGTTGGTCTAGAGGTCTCAGGGGTACCAGCGCTGCTGTACCCCAACCTCTCCCTTGGCGGATCTGTACTTACTCAAAGTCCCTGCAGAATCCTTGCCGGCCCTGGGGGATGAGGAGAGCTTCCCTGGCGGGACGCAAACCACACGTGCGGTCACTGCGTTCCTCGCCCTGGGGGGAAGCATGGGCATAGCGCCAGAAACCCCTGAGGGTCCCTGTGGCGCCTTGGCTGGTGAGTACTCCACACAAAATTTTATTATTAATGTGTGAGTGCTTTAGCGTCTGATGGCAGCGCTATTACATGTGTATCAGTATGCTTCAGCGCTGCGGTGACAGCGCTATTACATGTTTATCAGTGTATTTCACCAGCCTCTCCCTTGGCGGATCTGTAATTACATAATGGTCCCTGCAGAATCCTTGCCGGCCCTGGGGGATGAGGAGAGTTTTCCCTGGCGGGGGCGCAAACCACACGCTGGGTCACTGCGCTTCCCGCCCTGGGGGGAAGCATGGGCATAGCGCCAGAAACCCCTGGGGGTCCCTGTGGCGCTGAGCTGATGAGTTTTTCCACACAATTTTTATTATAATAATGTGTGAGTGCTTCAGCGCTGCTGTGACAGCGCTACTACTTGTATGTCAGTATGCTTCAGCGCTGCTGTGACAGCGCTACTATTGTTACAATTTGTAGATATGCTTCGCGTGCTGTGACAGCGCTGTTACTTGTAGATGTGGTGATCTTTTGTCCGCAGGCAGATAGCTGCAGGACAGAGAGGGAGCAGGAGCGGGGGAGTTTGCGCTCAATATTTGAGCTAGCAGGGGGCGTGGCCTATCTATTCCCGGTCTTTTGAGCAGGAAGACGCGCGCTCTGGCGTTTCTCCTGCGACTCCCTCACTGTGGCGGCCATTACACAGGCTCCTGGGCTCCTCAGACTGCTCCTCTCCTCATAAGACACCACGGCCAGCTGGGTGAGTGCTGATTCCTCACCCCGCAGCGCAGCGATCGCTATCCTGCAGCTGCAGTCTCATTAGAGACATAAAATTGGCTGGGACTCACACTTCATATATATATATTGTGGTGAGTTTGCAATATTAACCCTTCTGAGGGTTATTTCTACCAGAAAAATTTTTTGACTGAATACCGCTGGGGTAACCCTGCCTGGTGGAGCGTTAACCCTTCAGCATATAAAAAAAAAAAAAAAAAAAAAGAAAAACCGCATAGTTTTTTGCTGGTATTACCGCTTTGACCTGTTCATACAGGTGAGACATGTCTGAACAGAGTTCAGATGCCGCGGATCACGTCCCAGTGCCATTGCGGCAATCAGATACGCAGACCTCCACTGCGTCTAGCGCTGCGGTCGACAGCGGTGAAAAATTGAACGATATCGCTCGATCGATCAACAACTTGTCTGACCTTTTAGGTCAATATGTGTCTGCTAATTTCTCTCAGAGGAAGCGACGCAGGCCGTTACCGGCCTCTACACGGAGCGAGTCAGACGTATCTGATATTGGGCAGAGTTCCCCTTTAAATTTGGATGGAGAAATATCCGATTCAGATGCGGACGAGCCGCAGGGGCGTTCCTCTATGGCGAAGCGTACGGAGGCATTGATTGAAGCCATGAGAGATATATTACAGTTACCGGAGGAGGTAACTAGTCGTCCTGGTAAATCAGCACGCATGTTCCAGGAGTCCCGTGCTTCGCGTACAACATTACCAGCTCTGGATGAGCTTAATAGTGTAATAAAGGAGGAACGTCTATGTCCAGATAAGCGTTTTCATGGAACGCATTTCTTGGATACACTTTATCCTTGCTCTGCGGAGTCAAAGGCTAATTGGACTTCTGCTCCTGAAGTGGATGTGTCTTTATCTCAGCTTAGTAAATCCTCACTACTCCCTATTAAGGGAAAAGCGAGCTTACAGGAGCCTTTGGATAGAAAAGCAGAATTGGCGGCAAAAGCAAGCTATGAGGCTGCGGGTCATGGATTCCGAGCAGTGCTAGGATCCATGTGTGCTGCTAGAGCTTCTCTAAGCTGGCTGGCACGTCTGAAGACGGAGTTGCACAATGAATCTCCGTTATCTGAGATACGGGAAACTTGTGAATGGTTAGAAACGGCAGCCTGTTATATATTTGATGCCGGTCTGGATACGGCATCTCTGCTGGCCAAAGCGCAAGCTTCAGCGGTCACAGTCAGAAGAGCTTTATGGCTCAGACAGTGGGCCGGGGACGCAGTTTCCAAACAAGGGTTGTTGGCCTTACCTTACAAGGGTGGCCATCTTTTTGGATCCGACCTCACAGAGCTGATTTCCAAGGCTAAGGCGAAGGAATCAGCATTACCACAGCGTAGGGCCATGGCCTCGGTGTCCAGTAAGCCTGGTGTCTATAGTGGTCGGCGGTCCTTTCGGGGCCGAGGACGATCTAGTCACTCCTCGTGGGGATCGGGTCGTCCTTCCTTCTCAGGAAAGAAATCCTCTCAGAAAACTCGTACTCCCTGGAAGCAGAGTTTCCGCCAGGACAAGCGGGAACTTGACAAAAAGCCCGCAAAGTCTAATTGACGCCAGGGGTCCACTCGAGGATTCTCGAGTGGGGGGTCGCCTGCTTCTTTTCAAGGCGACTTGGATGGCTCGCATTCCAGATTCCTGGGCAACGCGGATTGTGTCGGCAGGCTATTTCATAGAGTTTGCTTCTCGACCCCCAAATGTTTTTTGTCAGTCTCGCGTTCCGTCGGAACCCGAGCTTGTTGTCGCTCTACAGCGAGAGGTCGAATCTCTGCTACAAAAGGGTGTAGTGATACCGGTTCCGTCAGAGGACCGAGGGAAAGGTTTTTATTCCAACCTTTTTATAGTTCCCAAAAAGGAGAACAAATTTCGCCCGATTCTGGATCTCAAGCGATTAAACCGGCATGTCCATGCCCGGAAATTTCGCATGGAGTCGCTTCGCTCCGTTGTGGCAGCTCTGTCACAGAACGATTTTCTGGTGTCAATCGACATTCGCGACGCCTATTTGCATATTCCCATCGGAAAGGCTCATCAGCGCTTTCTTCGATTTGCCATAGGTCAGAATCATTACCAGTTCGTGGCTCTGCCGTTCGGCTTAGCCTCAGCGCCAAGGGTCTTTACAAAAATTCTGGCGCCCCTCATGGCAATCCTTCGAAGACAGGGGATTACGATTCTCCCTTATCTGGACGATCTTTTGATCATGGCTTCCTCGGAGGAGGAGGCGTTGACGGCTCGGGATTTGTCTCTTCAGTTTCTGAAGGACTTCGGTTGGCTGGTCAATTGGGAGAAGTCGTCCCTGGAACCATCGAGGACAATCCTCTTTTTGGGAATGCATCTCGACACGTTTCGGTCGGTAGTTTCCCTACCACCAGACAAACAGTCATGTCTTCTTCGACATGTACAGATTATGAGATCCTCAACGGCAATGTCTCTACGGAAGTGTATGCGTCTTCTAGGACTGATGGTGGCGTCCATGGAGGCAATTCCTTTTGCCCAGTTCCACTCCAGGACTCTCCAAAGGTTCATCTTGAGTCGATGGAACCAGTCGCAATCGCTGGATTGCAGTGTCACCATTTCTCGCGCGGTGCGGGATTCTCTAGAATGGTGGTTACGTCCAGGGGCATTCTCCCTGGGGAAGTCTTTCCTCCCCCGAAGTGGTCAGTCATAACCACCGATGCCAGCCTGACGGGCTGGGGGGGTGTTTGGAACAATCTCTGGATTCAGGGGGTATGGTCATCGGAAGAGTCTGTGCTTCCGATCAACATTCTGGAATTGAGGGCGATTTTCCTTTGCCTCCAACATTGGACGGTCCCTTTGAGCGGTCTGCCAGTCCGAGTGCAGACAGACAATGCGACGGCTGTCGCGTATATCAATCACCAAGGTGGGACAAGGAGTTCCAGACTCATGGTAGAGGTGTCCCGAATTCTGATTTGGGCAGAGGCCAATGTACCAGCCATTTCGGCGATTCACATTCCAGGGGTTCAGAATGTTACAGCGGACTTTCTCAGTCGCAGAAGGATGGATTCCGGGGAATGGAGCCTCCATCCGGATGTGTTTGCACTACTGTGCTCTCGCTGGGGAACCCCCAAGTGGATTTGATGACATCCAGGTCCAATGCCAAGTTACCGACATTCATGTCCAGGTACAAGGATCCGAAGGCGGTGGCGGTGGATGCTCTAGTGGCTCAGTGGGATCAGTTCGAGCTGATCTATGTATTTCCGCCGATATCCTTACTTCCTCTAGTACTGCGTCGGATCAGACTAGAGAGAATTCCAGCTATTTTGATAGCTCCAGACTGGCCAAGAAGGGTGTGGTTCTCGACAATAATGTCGCTGTTGGCGGCACCTCCTTTTCCACTCCCTCTTCAACCGGACTTGTTGACTCAGGGGCCCGTTTGTCATCCGGACTTGATGTCTCTGCGTTTGACGGCGTGGCTCTTGAGACCGAAATCTTGACCCGTAGAGGTTTCTCAGCCGAGGTCATTGCTACCCTTCGTGCTGCAAGATGTCCGGCTACTACTAGGATTTACCACAAAATTTGGGAAACCTTCTTTTCGTGGTGTTTGGGGTCCTCTCGGAACCCGAGAAAATTTTCCATTCCCAACCTGTTGGCTTTTCTGCAGCATGGGCTAGACAAGGGTTTGGCAGTCAGCACTCTGAAAGGTCAGATTTCTGCTCTGTCCTTATTGTTCCGGAGAACCATTGCTTCAAATAGAGACGTGCTCTCCTTTTTCCGAGGTATATCTCGTAAGTTTCCGCCGCGGAAGGCACCCGTGTCTCCTTGGCGGCTCAACCTTGTTTTGGAGGCTCTTCAGCATAAACCTTTTGAGCCTATGGTTTCTGCTAGCCTTTCTTTCCTTTCTTGGAAGGTGGCTTTCCTTGTTGCAGTCACTTCCTTGAGGAGAGTTTCTGAGTTGGCAGCTCTTTCTTGTTCGCCTCCTTTTCTGGAGTTTTTTCCGGATCGTGTAGTGCTTCGCACTCGGGGTGATTTTTTGCCAAAAGTGGTATCACAATTTCATGTTAACCAGGATATTGTGTTGCCTTCACTCTGTCCGGATCCGAAGAATGCGAAAGAGCGAGATTTACACACATTGGATTTAGTGCGGGCCTTGAAGTTTTATCTTTCTATTACTCAAGGTTTTCGTAAGACGGACTCCCTGTTTGTGGTTCCAGCAGGTCGTCGGCGTGGTCAACGAGCTTCCAAGGATTCTATAGCTCGTTGGATCCGGTCAGCTATTTTGGAAGCTTACCGTCTTCGGGGTGAATCTTGCCCGATTAAGATTCGAGCCCATTCTACGAGAGCTGTGGCCTCATCGTGGGCTTTTCATCAAGGTGCCTCGGCAGTGCAGCTCTGCCGAGCGGCAACTTGGCGCTCTGTCCAGACGTTTACAAAGTTTTATAAAGTGGACGTCAGTGCTTCCGCTGATGCAGCCCTCGGACGTAGGGTCCTGCAGGCAGCTGTAGTTTGAAGTTCTGGATGAACTTGTGTTTAGCGCTGGTTGCGCTTTGTTGTTAAGGTTGTTGGGTTTCTGCCTTTTGTTGGTTTTTCCCACCCTTATTTTTGAACTGCTTTGGGACGTCCCATCAGTAATGAATACTGTGGCTCTCTTCCTTCCATCTGCAGCTGAAACACGGATTTTGGTAAGAACTTACCTGTAAAATCCTTTTCAGCGAAGGAAGGAAGAGAGACACAGCACCCTCCCAAGGCAGAAGTGTGTTGATGTTTTCAGATGCAGCGCGACCCTTATCTGATAGCGATTATCTGGGCTGAGGTCAGCGCGCTAAGGCTCTGTTCCAGCATCGCCAGCTCATCGCAGTAGTCAGGTTCCGTGAGTAGTACCTGGAACTCTGTGGTTTTTGGCTTTCTTTGCATGCATAACCTGTATCCTTGTGTTTTTTCTCTGAAGTTCCTTCAGAAGGGGTTATGTTGCTCCGCTGGTGATCTTGGCTCTTTTCCTAAAAGCTTTGGTACGACTGGAGCTGAGTAGGAGGAGCCCGAGCTGGAGGGGCCAGCCAGTCAGCACTCTTTTGATCTGAGGTGACATCCTGATCTGGGGCTCCGCCTACCCATCAGTAATGAATACTGTGTCTCTCTTCCTTCCTTCGCTGAAAAGGATTTTACAGGTAAGTTCTTACCAAAATCCGTGTTTTACCACTATCATGAAGTACAATATGTCAAAAGAAAATAGTCTTAGAATTGCCAAGATTCGTTAAAGCGTTCCAGAGTTATACCCTCATAAAGGGACAGTGGTCAGAATTGTAAAATTTGGCCCAGTCATTAACGTGCAAACCACCCTTGGGGTAAAGGGGTTAAATCTTATGCAAATGAACCACAAGTGCTTTGGCGCGGGACTCCCCTGCCCTCCCTTTCGTGATTTTCGTTATACAAAGTGCTGAAGCCCTGCTATGTATGGCAGCAGCGATCAGTCGATCGCAGCTGTAAGTCCCCTAAAGGAACTATGAAATACAGTAAAAATTGAAAAAAATAAACATTTTTTTTTTAAAAATAGGAAAAAATAAAAACACAAATTCAAAACACCCTTCCCCCCATTAAAAATAAAACCATGAAAAACAAAATACACACCGATTTGTTTGTAAAAGTCTAGTCTATCAAAAACTACAATAAATGAATCCAATCAGTAAACTGGAATGCAAAAAATATGAAAACGTCAGAATTGCAGTTTTCCAGGACGTCCCTAATGACAGCACCGCCAGGAGGTTGTCCTTCATATCCTTGATAGGGACAGAAACACAGAAGAGGTTAAATAGCCCCTCCCCACCTCCACCCTTCAGTGTTTTCCTGTCCCTATCAGGGACAGACGCAGGAGAGGAGCACAGACGTGCAGAACATTTACCTCGGTGGAGCTGACTGCACCCGGGGAGAAAGAACTCCGTCCTCTCCTAAGGGGCTCCGGGGTCTGGAGGAGGCTAGTCGTTGGCCTCAGACCACTGATACCGGGAGAGGTCCCTCAGCGGTCCGGTCGAGCTGCTTGCTCCCGGAGTGGTAAGCAGGCCCAGGCAAAGGGCTCTTGCTCCGCAGCTGCTGCAGCGACGTCCCAGTAGCAGGGACCGCTGAATCCGGGTCTGACCGCACGGTCGCTCTCCCAGGCGTCCCCGTCACTTCCGGCGCGCCGCGTCACAGGGGGTGCGCCGATGACCGCTTCCGGGGGCGGAGCCAGAGAGGAAGCTCTGAGCTCCGAGGCAGAGGGGGACGCCGACGGAGGGGCGCAGATTCCTGATCTGGGCAGACTCCCAGGTGCGCTCCGGATGGTGTTGACGTGCACCACATGTGGGTACCAGGGCTATGGGGTACTCGGCACCGAGCCCATGGAAGTCCATGGGGATGTCACTGGCAGCAGAGCTCGGTCCGTGGCCCTGGGCGGTCATGCAATGGGGGATATTTACAGGGGATTTTAGTAACAGTTTGTGACGCCACCTGTGGTTTCTGATCAATTTGACCAGCGCTGCAATATGAATCCTCTGAGGGGATGTTATGGGGCAGCTGGATGTTAAGTCCCCCACAGGTGGAACTGTTCCCTCAAAGTCAATGGTGTTGCAGAATAAGTCAGTCACACACAATTCAGTCTCTTTCCATACCTTTACTGATGTTGTTGGCAGGTATGTCCCGGGGAGCTGGTCAGGTTGGAGAATGCACATTCAGGGGATTGCTGAGCAGGTTTAAGGCCTCCTTTCTCCTTGAAGTGTATGTGAGTCCTAACTTGCATGAAGTCAAGTTTAACTCTTTCTCTAGCAGCTACGCCCGGCTGACATTGTGGTAGAGCCTTCTCCGTCTCTGGTACTCAGAGGCTGGCAAGAACGAGGTCCTTACTTTTGCAGCGTCCCGCTCAAAGTCCCTGTTCTCCCTGACTCCAGTTACGTATCAACGCTTAGGGCTACCTTCTGTGACTTGAAGTCCAGCAAGGATTCCGGTGTATCTTATTACTAGACGTGAAGTACTAGCAATGCTTCGGACCCCGGTGTCCGGTTAATTAAGTGAAGGTGATCTGTCACCTTGGTCAGTTGTCCTTCTTTCTCCACTCGCCTGTCGCCCTGCTCTTGCCCTTAACATAAGCACGGGTAGCAGCGGTAGTAGATGTCAGCTTTCCTTCCAGTGCTCACTGACCTGTCCTCAGTTGCCTCCTTGTATTAACTGCAGTAGTTCCCTTCCTTCTTTCCTTCCAAAGACTCTGTCCAGAGTGGCTATCAGGAGCTTCTGTCGACTGATTTCATGCTCGCTCTGAGAGTTACTTTCCACGTTCATAGGGAACACAGAAGCTTGCTCTGAGGTAACTGCTTCAGGTTCAGATGTAACTCTGACTAGGCTAGAGTGATTCCTTCCCACTCGTACTAGCCTCCACTTCAGTATAAGGTGAGCTACAGGAGCTCTGTCAGATCTCAGTCTTATCTCCTCTCCCTCCAAGACTAGACTGCTCTGTCCTGAGACAGGAAACTGAACTGAATCTCCCTCAGACTGAACTAATCTGATCTACTGCTACGTCACACTAACTTAAGTAGTCTAAGTTGCCCTCTGGTGGCAGTGTTGGAAGTGTGTGATGTGAATGAATATCAGGCTTCACAATTACCTTATCTGTGCATTTTCCAGGAGACACGTGTACCAAGCGCAGCTGGGCCACACATCCCCCCTAGTTAAACTCAGCACTCCCGGGCTGAAATAGAAAAGAAAAATATTTTTGTTTTGCATATAACATCAACATTTTAAACTCATCCCTTGCGGGAGGTAAGGACTCTTTAACGTTACATTTTGTACAATGGACATTAGAAAAATATCGAAAATACTTTTCAATAAATATATACAGTATAAGACAAGATTCTTGTGGAGGACCCGCACCAAAAACCTCCCACGTGGGTCCTGGGTGGGCTGCAGGACTTCTGAGCTGCAGACCTCACTCTAGGCCACACCATACGGGTTTTTCTTCAGAGGTAGATAAGGCTTTGTGTAAAACCAAGATGGGGCACCGAGGTGCGAACTATTTACAATGAAAGTTTTTGGGCTGGCACAGTCCACAGCCACGCAGTCCTTGCATATAAAAACACATTTCAAGTAAGATCATCTTGCAATTAACTCTTCACTTTCACTCTCATTACCCAACTGGGGTATTCTATGCATACTATGTAAACATCATCACATTTAGCAAATAACATTATTAAACATTTTTCTCAATATTAATAAAGTGCAACTTCTTCATCTTCTTCAACTTTATACATGGCAGTAAACCCTGTCTGGGTCCTACTGGTTTCTCTCTTCACAACTTTCAATGACGTCTTCCACTCCTGGGGCTGGAACGACGCGGTGTTCTTTTGAACGCATAACAAACAAGTCATGGCCTGCTATCAGCGTTTGAGTGGCCACAGTTCTTGTGCGATCCACTAGGGGCTCAACAGGTGCTTCATGCAGATACAATTTTTCCATTGAGGACGCAGACTTGTGCTGCGATCCGACTGAAGACGCACCATCCGGTTGCGTTGCTGTAGGAGCCGCAGTATACAATGCAGAGTAGGTCGTAGTATACGATGCGGAATAGGTCGCAGTATACGATGCCGGTTGTATTTCAGAGTGGGTCACTGATTGCGATGCAGAGTGAGATGTGGGTACAGAGGAGAACGCAGGTTGCGATGCGGGTGCACGGCCTGGTGCTGACGCCAAGGATGACGCTGCTGGGGCTTTGAATGTGGAGACACGGGAGACATTCAAGGCAAACCACCCCTGACGACTACAGTGTCGCGTGTAGGTGACAACATCCCCTTTTAACAGATGGAACCCCGCATCGCAGCAGTGAACATAGATCTCTGGAGAGAACCCGGGCTCACATATGTAACCCCAAACTCCTCGGGCCTTAGAGGCACACACCGTCCCCTGGCGCCGCGGTTCCCGGAGCGTACCTTTATCTCTCCTGACGTTTTCCTTTTCAGCGAGAATCTCTTCCTGGTACCTCTGGCGAAACTGCTGCAACTCCCTCTGCTCCTGCTGCTGCCGCTGTTCGTGTTCCCGGCGTCGCCACTCGTTCTCCATCTGGGCGGCATATTCTATGTCGTCCAGGTACTTCTTATCGTCCCAGTCGACCTCCATCATGGACGGCTGGCTCCCCTCTGGTGTCCCTACCGGGGGACTGCATTCTGCTGCGGCCTCCTGGCCTGGCTGGTACTCCGGAACGGGCAGGGCCTCCTCAGCCTCCGTCCCTCCGACCGGATCATCGGTGGAGTCGGGATCAGCTCTTTCGGGGCCGGCCTCCGGTTTCTCTTCAGCTTCTGACGGCAGTGGCACTGGGAGCACAGGTACTGGCTGCGTTCCTGGGGGAGAGAGCATTGCGTCCCACAGCAGCCGCTGTTTCCGGGCACGCCATCCCCTCTCCAGCTCCTCCATATCTTCTCGGTGTCGGGCCAGGTCCCTTAACACCGCTTCCACCTCCACCACTTCCTTCATGGTTTGGTCTGTGTCCTGAGCTGGGGACGGCTCCGGTACAGGTAGTAGCTTTTCTGGGGAACGGGGCCTGCGCGCCGCCGCTCCTCCACACAGCGTCTCCTGTCCTTCTGCCATCTCTCTCCAGGCCAGACTGTGCTTTCCATCTGGAACAATCTGGTCTCTTCCGTGGAGGCGGGATTTGCGCTTCCTCTTTTTGGCATAGAAAATGAAGAGGAGGCGGATCTCCTTAGCAGTGGGGCAGGCTCTCACATTATAGTAGCATTTAGAAAGGGCGCCCATCACTTTCGCGCCACAGGGGGGTACACGCCCACGAATGCACGCCCACCTTCTTCACCAGCGCCTCAGGGCGCGAACATGGCGGCAAAACGGTGGAAAATGGCGCCAAAAATCACAAAAATAGCAAACAGTCTTTTTGCAGAAAACAGTTCAATAGGCACACAGGACTCACATCCAGTAAGCTTCGGATCCTGTTCGTGATGCCAAAGATGACGCGCACCACATGTGGGTACCAGGGCTATGGGGTACTCGGCACCGAGCCCATGGAAGTCCATGGGGGATGTCACTGGCAGCAGAGCTCGGTCCGTGGCCCTGGGCGGTCATGCAATGGGGATATTTACAAGGGATTTTAGTAACAGTTCGTGACGCCACCTGTGGTTTCTGATCAATTTGACCAGCGCTGCAATATGAATCCTCTGAGGGGATGTTATGGGGCAGCTGGATGTTAAGTCCCCCACAGGTGGAACTGTTCCCTCAAAGTCAATGGTGTTGCAGAATAAGTCAGTCACACACAATTCAGTCTCTTTCCATACCTTTACTGATGTTGTTGGCAGGTATGTCCCGGGGAGCTGGTCAGGTTGGAGAATGCACATTCAGGGGATTGCTGAGCAGGTTTAAGGCCTCCTTTCTCCTTGAAGTGTATGTGAGTCCTAACTTGCATGAAGTCAAGTTTAACTCTTTCTCTAGCAGCTACGCCCGGCTGACATTGTGGTAGAGCCTTCTCCGTCTCTGGTACTCAGAGGCTGGCAAGAACGAGGTCCTTACTTTTGCAGCGTCCCGCTCAAAGTCCCTGTTCTCCCTGACTCCAGTTACGTATCAACGCTTAGGGCTACCTTCTGTGACTTGAAGTCCAGCAAGGATTCCGGTGTATCTTATTACTAGACGTGAAGTACTAGCAATGCTTCGGACCCCGGTGTCCGGTTAATTAAGTGAAGGTGATCTGTCACCTTGGTCAGTTGTCCTTCTTTCTCCACTCGCCTGTCGCCCTGCTCTTGCCCTTAACATAAGCACGGGTAGCAGCGGTAGTAGATGTCAGCTTTCCTTCCAGTGCTCACTGACCTGTCCTCAGTTGCCTCCTTGTATTAACTGCAGTAGTTCCCTTCCTTCTTTCCTTCCAAAGACTCTGTCCAGAGTGGCTATCAGGAGCTTCTGTCAACTGATTTCATGCTCGCTCTGAGAGTTACTTTCCACGTTCATAGGGAACACAGGAGCTTGCTCTGAGGTAACTGCTTCAGGTTCAGATGTAACTCTGACTAGGCTAGAGTGATTCCTTCCCACTCGTACTAGCCTCCACTTCAGTATAAGGTGAGCTACAGGAGCTCTGTCAGATCTCAGTCTTATCTCCTCTCCCTCCAAGACTAGACTGCTCTGTCCTGAGACAGGAAACTGAACTGAATCTCCCTCAGACTGAACTAATCTGATCTACTGCTACGTCACACTAACTTAAGTAGTCTAAGTTGCCCTCTGGTGGCAGTGTTGGAAGTGTGTGATGTGAATGAATATCAGGCTTCACAATTACCTTATCTGTGCATTTTCCAGGAGACATGTGTACCAAGCGCAGCTGGGCCACACAGTGTGCACACAGTTGAAGGGAAGGCACAGATCGTAGGATGGACAGCGCCTCGATTACCAGCAGCTGAGCTCGGAAGGAGGACGAATCAGATGTCTTGAAGCCGGGTAAGGCAGACTTCTTAAGAGGGACGCCTGACAGCACACACTGACATAGTGAACATGGAGAGTGCTAGTCGCCCGGACGTCCAATCCTCAGAGCTAACCATGGACCACGTAAGTGGGTAATTAGGGGGTCTGTTCAGCTGTGCTAGTTCAAATAGCTACAGGACTTCCCTTTCACATTGCTTTTAGGACAAAGAGACTCCCAAGCAAACCATGTCAGCAGTCAGGAAAAGATATAACAAATGCCCGTTATGTTCGGCCAAAATTCCCGCAACAGACACAAAAACGTTATGCGAGACATGCGTGGCCAAAATACTTAAACAAGAGCAAGACTCTCTATTAGCTAATATACGCTCCATGATTAAAGATGAAGTTCAAGCCAGCGTGTCTTCGCTGACGCCACCCCAGCCTCCCTCACCCAAGAGACCTAGATGGGACATAGACCCTAGCTCGGAAGAGGGGGAAATGTCGCACTACTCGGACTCCGGGTCAAGTGAAGCAGAAGTCCCCTTAAAAATCCCCCTGGAAGAGAAAAAGAGATATTTATTTTCCTCAGAGAATACGGATACCCTATTGCAGGCGGTTAGGGATACCATGAAAGTAGAGGAATCCTCAGAGCCGCTAACCGTCCAGGACGAGATATTTGGGGGTCTGAGGGATAAAAGAAGCAGGGTGTTCCCGGTAAATAAACATATCACAGCCATGATATTGGAAGAATGGGAGGATGTTGCAAAAAAGCTTGTAATTCCGAAAGAATTTAAGTTTCGCCTTCCGTTTAACCCAGACGACACTAAGGTCTGGGAATCCATACCGAAAATAGACATACCTGTAGCTAAAGTATCGAAAAAGACCGCCATTCCATTTGAAGACTCCTCAGGCCTTAAGGACCCAATGGATAGGAGAGCGGAAGACCTCCTTAAAAAGGCATGGGAGGCATCTGCATCAGTTATGAAGACCAACATAGCGGCAACTTCGGTAGCCAGATCAATAACTCGCTGGGTGAAAGAATTGGAAGACCAAATATGCAACAAAACCCCCAGAGAAGAGATCATAAAAACTTTACCATTATTTAAAATGGCAACAGAGTTTATGGCAGATGCTTCGGCCGAGTCAGTCCGCTTCGCAGCCAGAAGTAACGCATTATCCAATGCAGCATGACGTGCGCTGTGGTTACGATCATGGGCAGGTGACACAGTCAAAAAATAAACTCTGCTCAATACCGTTTTCAGGGCTGCAGGTGTTCGGTCCGGTATTAGATGAATTATGGACAAAGCGTCCGATAAAAAGAAAGGTTTCCCAGAGCAAAAACAAAAAAGAATGCCAGCTTTTCATAAGACCCGATCTCATCCGAGACAGGATTATAGGGGCAAGGGTAAGACCGGAAAGTGGAGCTACCCTAAAGGCGGCAGAGGTAGAGGCTCCTTTCGAGATCAGGGAACCGGGTCAAGCAGACAATGACGTCAGGCAAATCGGGGGAGACTCCAATACTTCATAAATCGATGGAGACAAATCACAAAAAATCAATGGATCCTGAGCACAGTCGCACACGGATACAGGGTGGAATTCACCCAGCCTCCCCCCCGAAAATTTTGCCTAACTCAGAGCCAGTCCCCAGCGGTCCACCAAAGGCTGGTCGCAGATATACAGGAGCTCAGAGAGTTAAAAGCCATAATACCGGTGCCTCAATCTCAACAGTTTCAGGGCCATTACTCCAGCCTGTTTTCTATAAAGAAACCCGGAGGAGAATACAGGACAATTATAAATCTGAAACCCCTAAACAGATGGGTGACCTACAAACGTTTCAAAATGGAAACACTTCAGTCGGCCATACCGCTAATAAAAGAAAATTCAGTGATGTGCACACTAGATCTCAAAAGCGCATATTATCATGTGCCCATCCATATAGCACATCAAAAATACCTGAGGTTCGCAATAAAAGACAGAGGAAGGATACGTCACTTCCAATTCTGTTGCCTACCATTCGGCCTCTCTTCAGCACCTCGCATATTTACCAAGATCATAGCAGAGGCAATGGCCTTTCTAAGAACAAGAAACGTCCTCATAATTCCATACCTGGACGACCTGTTGTTAGTGGCGGATTCACACCAGCAGATGGAGGAATATCTCAGAGAAACCAGATCTCTCCTAGAAAATCTAGGTTGGGTGATAAATCTAAAAAAATCGAGTCTAGAACCAGAAAGAAGGAAAATATTTCTGGGAGTTATTCTGGACTCAGGCCAAGAACACTCTTTTCTTCCTCCCCACAAACAAACAACAGTCCAACAGGAAGCCCATATGCTACAGGAGCAAAAATACACCACTATCAGAAAGGCCATGAGAGTGCTGGGCCTAATGACTTCATGCATAGCAAGCGTCCAGTGGAGTCAATTTCACTCAAGGACGTTGCAGAGAGAAATCCTCCGGATATGGGACGGAAAGGATACATCATTGGACAACAAAATAAAGTTGTCAGCAGAAGTAAGGCGATCCCTAGCATGGTGGACCGAAGTATCAAATTTAAAACACGGAAAACCGTGGAGAGTATCTCCCTGCATAAATATTACCACAGATGCAAGTCTCAGCGGCTGGGAGCCCATGTGGAGGGACGTTATCTCCAAGGAACATGGCCCGGTGCAATGCGCAACAGCTCATCAAATTGTAGGGAGCTCAAAGCAGTCTGGGAGACGATCAGGAGATGCCAGAAACAGCTGTACAACCAACACGTCAGAGTATTCTCTGACAATTCAACTACAGTATCCTTTCTACGGCACCAGGGAGGTCCGAGACACCGTCACCTACAGAGTATTTCGGAAGAAATATTCACCTGGGCAGAAATAAATTTAAGATCTCTGACAGCAGTACACCTAAAAGGGGAAAACAATCAGATAGCAGACTTCCTCAGCAGACAAAAAATACAACCAGCGGAATGGGTTCTAGATCAGGAAGTGTTTACACAACTGACCAGAATATGGGGATTTCCCAAGATAGACTTATTCGCCTCAAAAAGAAATACAAAAACAGAGCAATTCTTCTCACTAGATCTAAGAGACAACCCAACAGCAATAGATGCCCTAGCGCAGGATTGGGATACGGAACTGGCATATGCCTTCCCACCACTACCCTTGATACCAAGAGTACTACGAAAGATTCAAGAGAGTCATACGGCAGTCATTCTAATAGTGCCATACTGGCCCAAAAGAAGCTGGTTCCCGGTACTAAAGCAGATGGCGTTAGAAGACCCGATTCGTCTTCCTTTACAGCGGGACCTCTTGACGCAGGGCCCTCTCGTCCATCAGGACCTGAAGTTCTTAGCACTTTCAGCCTGGATCCTGAAAAAGAGATCCTGAGATTTAAAGGCTTATCTGAATCAGTTATAGCTACTTTACAGAAAAGCAGAAAGCTCGTTACCTCATCTATATACCTCAAAGTCTGGAAGAAATTTTGCTCACACTGTGCACAACCAGTATCCCTTACTAAGGACCCAGATATTCCAAAAATCCTGGATTTTCTACAGGCGGGATTCGATAAGGGTCTAAAAGCTAGTACGTTGAAGGTACAAATCTCAGCACTAGGGTCCTTTCTCGATTACCAACTAGCGGACCATCCGTGGGTGTCAAGATTTATTAGAGCTACGCAACGCATGAGACCCACAATACGTAGTTCCGTTCCGCCATGGGACCTCAGTCTAGTACTGAATGAGCTAAGGAAGACCCCTTACGAACCACTAGACCAGGCAGACCTCAGATCAATAACGCTTAAAACAGTTTTTCTGGTGGCAATAACCTCAGCCAGACGTATAGGAGAGATCCAGGCTCTCTCCATAAGAGACCCATATCTAAGAATCCAGGAAGACTGTATAATCTTGAAACTAGACCCGACCTTTCTTCCAAAGGTGGTAACAGACTTTCACAGAAACCAGGAAATAATACTTCCCACCTTCTGCCAGAACTATAGAAATGAGAAGGAACGCTCGCTCCATTCCTTGGACGTTAGAAGGACAGTCCTACAGTATCTAAAACTGACGGAAGATTGGAGAATAGACTCAAATCTCTTTATACAAATGGCGGGCAAAAATAAAGGGAAGAAAGCGTCAAAAGCCACCTTGGCCAGATGGCTAAAATCAACTATTACTGCGGCATACACCTCGGCAGGAAAGACTCCGCCAGAGGGTCTTAGGGCCCACTCGCTGAGAGCAATCTCGGCGTCTTGGGCAGAGAGAGCAGGAGCTTCTATGGACCAGATTTGTAAAGCCGCAACCTGGTCCAACATTAATACTTTTAGTAAACATTATAGACTGGACGTTCTGTCAAATCAACAGACGGCCTATGGGAAAAAGTTCTCCAAGCAGTAGTCCCACCCTAGAGAGGAGTTATTTGGTACTTCTCCTGGCGGTGCTGTCATTAGGGACGTCCTGGAAAGTAGGAATTAATCCTACCGGTAATGTTGTTTCCAGGAGTCCATCATGACAGCACCCCTTATATACCCCCCTTGCATTATTTAACTATGCTGTGTCATTAACATTGTAGTAGAAAATTCAATAAAATTCAATAAAATTGTGTTGCATCCATCCTGGTGTGGTACTTGAAAAATCACTGAAGGGTGGAGGTGGGGAGGGGCTATTTAACCTCTTCTGTGTTCCTGTCCCTATCAAGGATATGAAGGACAACCTCCTGGCGGTGCTGTCACGATGGACTCCTGGAAACAACATTACCGGTAGGATTAATTCCTACTTTTGTCCGTTGCAACATAGCAATCAGTAGCAATCAAAGTATCGTATCTACCCCAAAATTGTATGAGTAAAAACGTCTGCTCGGGGTGCTAAAAATAAGCCATCACTTAGGTCCATGTCCCAAGAAATGAAAATGCTACATGGCTTGGAAAATGGCGACAAAAGCTAAGAATGTTTATTTCATTTTTTTTTTTTTTTAAGCAAAGTTCCAAATTTATTTTCAACACCTGTTCATGTTTGATATCTAAGTATTTGTACTGACCATTGCACTTTTTTTTTTCCATTTCAAAACTTTTGGAATTTTTTGTTTTCCATTTACCAGTGTGTCACAAGAAAAAATTAATGATGTCATTCAAAAGTACAACTCGCAAGCAAAAAAAAAAATCTCTCGTACGCCTATGTAGATGGAATAATAAAAAAAGTTATGGCTCTTGGATGAAGGGGAGGGAAAAAAATGGAAAATCATCCGGGTTTGAAGGGGGCTAAAGCTGTGTATATCTTTTTACGGTATTTGAAAAAACTAATCTTTCGGTATGTTTTAAACTAGGCTGCCCCTTTATCTGTTCATACAGGAGGTTTCAAGTTCTATATCAGAAAATCAGAACCCTGACCACCAGAAGAACATATTACTATATTAATCAATGCAGAATGTTGGAGCTAATTTAAGTGGAAAAATCGATTTTACGGAGCGCCACTTCTACATTTTGCTGTGATCTGTTACAGTTCATAAAAAAAAGCAAATGTCATCATGTTTCGTAGCGTTGCAAATAATTGCATGTAGTAATTTCAGCCTTTATATCTATATGTAATTTAATGCTTTTGGTTACAACACTTGCACATGTAATGCCACAGTAGACATCATTCTAAACCTTGTCAGTCCGCAGCACCGGAACTATATTGATCTTCTAGAATGAGCTCCCGGATAAATTGCTTTCCATCACAGACTGTGTACATCATACATATGTAAACTAGGACTGCCCTGCTCCAGTGAACTAGAGAATTAATTTACTTGCCTTTTCCATCACCATGCTCTAGCAACTTGTGTCTGATGTTACCTATATTATACCGGCTGTCCTCTGCGACATTCTAACCACAGGCCAACAATTGGATAAAAATTGTAAACTGGTACTGCGGCAAAAAGTGCCTAAAAAGGGAGCAGGTGCTGAAAACGTGGGTAAATTCAGAATAGGGCGTTACTGTTGCACTTGTCAATATGGCAGATCCCACACTGGCATTTCCAAAAATTGTGCTAGGATGAAGCAGAAGATAACCGCACGCCGTGTGCGGAGAAGAGGCATTATTTTTATGAATTGGCATGCTTTGGTTGACATTCCCCTTTAGATCACTTGAAGTCGTAAACCCATCATCAAATTTGGAGCAGTGTGTGAAGCCTTATATTCTCACCACTAGAAATTGCAGCTTTGACCATTTTATTTCTAGGGTTATAATAAATGGCAGTGGACCCTTATTAGTCCAGCAGCGTATAGGCATTTTCGCGTTAGGCGTCTGCTGTAAAGCCTGTGATTGTGTAGTTTATATCATTGTAGAGAACCTGGGATGATTTGGGGATTTTCTCGCTTGTGCAGACCTTTGCTTCAATAAAGCTCTGCAGGGGGGTCGTTCCTATCAAATAATCCCAGCCAGAGAGATCATGTAAAAGGCTAAAAATGCCACCAATGTAGCTGGGAATTACTGATTTCTACATTATATAATGTATCAGGGAATAATTTAAGTGTATGTCGCACACAGCAGAGAGAGGGGCACGCTCAGGACATACGGTGAGGCCTACAATAGGTCGGCCGTATTCTACTATTTCAGTCATGTATGTTTGACTCTGCTGCGTTTCAGAGAATAACATACTTTAAGTCACACGGATGATTAGTTGGAAAGGCATGTGCCAGTGGCTTCTCCCCGCTTGCTGCCAATTACTGACAGGTTTCTCTCTTTACATGTATGCTGGGAGAAACCTGTCACTCAAGGAGAGTGGGCGGGGAGAACCCAGTGGGGATCGGCTGTTTTTCTGTGAAATGCCACAGTGTTTAATACTGCAATCATACAGCCAGTGTCCGATACATTCTGCCTGTGGTCTGGGCAGCTCAGCTGTCAGGTTCTCTTAAAAAACAAACAAAAAGAAAACATAGTAAGGTGTGGACATTTCTATATAAAAGACCCTTAATAACTTAAAATAGTAACTCCTTGGAAATTTAGACGTTATCACTATACAATGTTTGGTTGGCAATTCATTATCCAAGGGTCTGTATGTTAGCTAATTATGATCTCCAACACTAGTCCCACCGCACTTCTGATTCTGAAGTGGCAACGCTGCCTCATAGCGGCATCAGGAGATCACAGTTCAGTCCGGCAGTATGACAATGCTGCTGGCCTGAACTGTCAATCAAGCATTCTTTATTTGTGCCATAATTGTCAGAATATGTTTGGTGCAACAACTCCATTCTTGTCTATGAGTGTTTAGTTGCTAGATTTGTATGCTGTTTATAAAGTTAAAAAAAAAACTCCCAGAGGCTCACAGGGAGAGCATGTGACTATATTTCCTGTTTTTCCTGTGTCTGTGTATGAGAAGCAGCCTGCTGTAGATGCTGCACAGATAGAGACACACAAATGATGTATTCATGATCTATTAAGCTTATCACATATTGTTCCTGTTTGTTCCTGAATAAAGAAGCTCTGTTGTCACAAGCTTGGAGAGTATCGTGAGTAATCCGCTGACAACAGATTATGAGCCCAGAGTGACACAGAACCCCAGAGTAACTGCTACCTCCACTGTCCAGTTTCCTCAGCACAAAGCAGAAAGATCCCAATAAAGGCTGTTCTCTATGTTCCCAGCCTTGAAAGCAATCTTCTGTCAGTAAAGAAGCTCACGCAAAAGGGGAATGTAGTTACTTTTAGAGATAACAGCTACATCATCTCAAAGAAGTGTAACACTCTTGCAGAAGGAAAAATTCAAGATGAACTTTATCAGCTAAAATGCAAAGAAAAGAATGTACAGTGCTAGACAACATCAGCATAAGAACTGTATCCATGTATGGCACAGACGTCTTGGGCACAGAGATCCAGAAGCAGTTAGGAAGCTAGCTCAACTTGCAAATGGTACTGAAATCAACTAGTGTAGTCAAACGATGAAATGCACTAGCTGTCATAAAGGGAAAATGTCCAGAAAATCCTTTCCTAAAATAAGCACCACTAGATCTGCACATCCTCTGGATCTGATACATACAGATGTATGTGGTCCAATGAATGTTCAAACTCCTAGCAAGAAGAGATATTTTCTCACATTTATTGATCACTACTCCAGATATATAGTCGCCTACATGCTTCACAGTAAGGATGAAGTTCCACAGAAACTTGAAAAATATCTTGCTGTAGTGTTTAACAAATTTGGAAGAATGCCAAAAGCCCTATGTGCAGAAAATGGAACCAAATACAGTGGGGAAAAAAGTATTTAGTCAGCCACCAATTGTGCAAGTTCTCCCACTTAAAAAGATTAAAGAGGCCTGTAATTGACATCACAGGTAGACCACAAGTATGACAATCAAAATTAGAAAACAAATCCAGAAAATCACCTTGTCTGATTTAGCAAGATTTATTTTGCAAATTATGGTGGAAAATAAGTATTTGGTCGTTAACAAAAGTTCATCTCAATATTTTGTTATATATCCTTTGTTGGTAATGACAGAGGTCAAACGTTTTCTGTAAGTCTTCACAAGGTTGGCACACACTGTTGGTGGTATGTTGGCCCATTCCTCCATGCAGATCTCCTCTAGAGCAGTGATGTTTTGGGCCTGTCGCTGGGCAACATGGACTTTCAAATCCCTCCAAAGGTTTTCTATGGGGTTGAGATCTGGAGACTGGCTAGGCCACTTCAGCACCTTCATATGCTTCTTATTAAGCCACTCCTTCGTTGCTCTGGTGGTGTGCTTGAGATCATTATCATGCTGAAAAAGCCATCCAGGTTTCATCTTCAATGCACTTGCTGATGTAAGGAGGTTTGCACTCAAAATCTCACGATACATGGCCTCATTCATTCCTTCATGCTTCATGTACAAGGATCAGTCATCCTCGTCCTTTTTGCAGAGAAACAGCCCCAAAGCATGATGTTACCAACCCCATGCTTCACAGTAGGTATGGTGTTCTTTGGATGCAACTCAGCATTCTGTTTCTTCCAAACACAACAAGTTTTGTTTCTACCAAACAGTTCTACTTTGGTTTCATCAGACCATATGACATTCTCCCAATACTCTTCTGGATTATCCAAATAGTCTCTAGCAAACTTCAGACGGGCCCGGACATGTACTGGCTTAAGCAGGGGGTCACGTCTGGCACTGCAGGATCTGAGTCCCTGGCAACGTAGTTTATTACTGATGGTAGCCTTTGTTACGGTGGTCCCAGCTCTATGCAGATCATTCATTAGGTCCCCCCGTGTGGTTCTGGGATTTTTGCTCACCGTTCTTGTGATCATTTTGACCCCACTGGGGGAGATCTTGCGTGGAGCCTCAGATCGAGGGAGATTATCAGTGGTCTTGTATGCCTTCTATTTTCTTATTGTTGATTTCATCACACCAAGCTGCTTGACTATTTCAGGTTCAGCCTTCCCAGCTTGGTGCAGGGCTACAATTTTGTTTCTGGTGTCCTTTGACAGCTCTTTGGTCTTCGCCATAGTGGAGTTTGGAGTGTGACTTTGAGGTTGTGAACAGGTGTCTTTTACCCTGTATCAAGTTCAAACAGATGCCATTACTACAAGTTAAGAGTGGAGGACAGAGGAGCCTCTTAAAGAAGAAGTTACAGGTCTGTGAGAGCCAGAATTCTTGCATGTTTTTAGGTGACCAAGTACTTATTTCCCACCATAATTTGCAAAATATATCTTGCCAAATCAGAAGCGGTGATTTTCTGGATTTTTCTTATTATGACTCTCATAGTTGTGGTCCACCTATGATGTCAATTACAGGCCTCTCTCATCTTTTTAAGTGGGAGAACTTGCACAATTGGTGACTGACTAAATACTTTTTTCCCCACTGTATACAAGTGGTGAGGTGCAAATCATTTTGAAAAAGGATGGACTCGTGTTCCAGTCTACCATTCCATACAACCCAGAACAAAATGGCATTGCAGAGAGAAAGAACCGTACTCTCTGTGAAAGTGGAAGAAGTATGTTGTTTGATGCAAATCTACCTAAAACGTATTGGGGAGAACCCATCATGACAACTTGCTATCTTCAAAACGGAGTGCCAAAAATATACTCCATATGAGCTATGGAACTGCGAGTAGCCTAACCTGAAGCACCTCAGGATATTTGGAAGCAAAACGTTTATGCATGTTCCCAAAGAAAAGCGTTCCAAGTGGGAATCACATGCAAAGCAAGGAGTCCTGGTGGGCTATAGCGAAACTCAAAAAGGATACAGAATCCTGCACCCAGAGACCAACACAGTAACAATCAGCAGAGATGTAATGATTGATGAAAACTCTGTATAGCTCAAATTCCATGAAGTTACATCAGTTATTCAATATAAGAAGCAAGAACAAGAATCTGAATCACCAAACCCAGACACCGAAAAGTAAAAAAACTGAAGTGTGTATAAGCTCTGAAGCCACCAAGGAAGACACAGAAGAACCAAGTAGTGGAACTTGGTGTACTTAAGTTTGTTTATTGCGAGTCTGACAAGATGATAGCTGATGGTATGACAAAGCCATTATCAAGAGCCAATTTGTGGACTTCAGAACCGCAATGGGACTAACAGGATAAGAAGTTGTTGAGTGGGGATGGTGGAATATCTTTGGTGCAACAACTCCATTCCTGTCTATGAGTGTTTAGTTGCTAGTAGTGTTGAGCATTCCGATACCGCAAGTATCGGGTATCGGCCGATATTCGCTGTATCGGAATTCCGATACTTAGTTCCGATATTTTCCCAATATCGTATACCGGAATCGGAAGTTCCCATAATTCTTTGAGAGCCAATGTGATTTTAGCCAGCCAATGAGGAATCTTATGAAGTGTGGGCACATCCTGTAATGCTGCGGTCATCTTAACTAATGGCATGGCTGTGATTGGCTGCTGAAATGATGTCAGAATGCAGTATAAAAGGCGCCGCCGCCATTTTAGCGTCACTGTGCTGTGAACTCAGTTAGGGACAGAACGCTGCTCTGCTGACTCTGAGGGACAGTTAGATATTGCGATTTTGTGTACTGGGCTTTAGGCAGGCTAGTTTACCAACCGCTGTGTAAAGCTTCCTTTTGCCAGTGTTGTTTTAACAGCTCTGTGCAAGGTGTGTGTGAGAGTGCAGGTGACGCTGCAGTTTGCTCTGCATGCAACGCTGTCTGTAGGCATCTGCACGTGTCACTCACAGACTCTTTTTTTTTTCTTCAGTGTAATTCTTGCTGCTCCATGCAATTTAACTATTAGTGTGACGCGCTTCCATCCGTATCCAATACATTGGTTGTAAACACTATAGAAGTAGACAAAGGAGTAGCCTTTCACAGATTGTGAACAGTTGTGTTTCAGTGTTCACTTCAGTCTGTGTTTTTTATTTTTTGAGTGCATATCACGCTCCAGTTACTTGTTCAAGCACTGCTGCTTGTACTCTGCTGAGCGTGTCTCAGTGCCTCATCCTTTTCATTTCTCTCCAATTGGTGCTGCTCCATTATATTTGAAAAAAAACTAATCTATTAGTGTGACGCGCTTCCATCCGTATCCAATACATTGGTTGCAAACACTATAGAAGTAGACAAAGGAGTAGCCTTTCCCAGATTGTGAACAGTTGTGTTTCAGTGTTCACTTCAGTCTGTGTTTTTTATTTTTTGAGTGCACATCACGCTCCAGTTACTTGTTCAAGCACTGCTGCTTGTACTCTACTGAGCGTGTCTTAGTGCCTCATCCTTTTCATTTTTCTCCAATTGGTTCTGCTCCATTCCATTTAAAATCTAATCTATTAGTGTGACGCGCTTCCATCCGTATCCAATACATTGGTTGCAAACACTATAGAAGTAGACAAAGGAGTAGCCTTTCCCAGATTGTGAACAGTTGTGTTTCAGTGTTCACTTCAGTCTGTGTTTTTTATTTTTTGAGTGCACATCACGCTCCAGTTACTTGTTCAAGCACTGCTGCTTGTACTCTGCTGAGCGTGTCTCAGTGCCTCATCCTTTTCATTTATCTCCAATTGGTTCTGCTCCATTCCATTTAAAATCTAATCTATTAGTGTGACGCGCTTCCATCCGTATCCAATACATTGGTTGAAAAACACTATAGAAGTAGACAAAGGAGTAGCCTTTCCCAGATTGTGAACAGTTGTGTTTCAGTGTTCACTTCAGTCTGTGTTTTTTATTTTTTGAGTGCACATCACGCTCCAGTTACTTGTTCAAGCACTGCTGCTTGTACTCTGCTGAGCGTGTCTCAGTGCCGCATCCTTTTCATTTTTCTCCAATTGGTGCTTCTCCATTATATTGAAAAAAATCTAATCTATTAGTGTGACGCGCTTCCATCCGTATACAATACATTGGTTGCAAACACTATAGAAGTACAGAAAGGAGCCTTTCACAGATAGTGAACAGTTGTCTGCAGTGTTCACTGCAGTCTCTGAGGAATAACCACACTTAGGCCTTATAACTTTTCTGACTTTCTTTATCAATCTACCAAGATGAAGAAGGCAGGGAGTAAGGCACGTGGTCGTGGCCGTGGAGTTTCAGCAGGGAGAGGACGTGGGGATTCTGTGGCTGCTGCCGCACCCAGTGACACAGCATCCACCAGTTTTCCCCGTGAGCGTTCCTTTATGCCACTTTTGTAGGAGCTCAGCGTACCCCCCTGCTGCGGGAAGAACAAATTGAAGCCGTTGTTGGTTGGATGGCAGCCAATGCATCGACTTCAATTCCTTCCACCTCCTCTCAGGACCACAGCACTGTTGAACAACCATCTGTCTCTTCACCGCCTGCCAAATTGCCCAGGCAGTCAGAGAGTTCTGAACTGGAGCCAGCTGAGTCTCTGCTTCTGTTCTCAGAATCTGTTGGCTTGCAAACAGGGGCCCAGCCAAGCAGCATTCTGGAATGTGAAGAAGAGGCAGTATGCAGTGATGCGCAACAGCTGTGTCTCTCTGAATGTGAAGAGGCGGGTGAGCCAGTGCCGATGGTCAGCACACCGCAGAACGCATCTGATGATGATGAGACTCAGGTGCCATTTTCTGTTGAGCATGGTGCTGGCCAGACCACCCAACAGCAGCAGGTGTTGGAAGAGGGTAGTGGAGATGATGAGGTCCAAGACCCAACATGGCGTGAGGAACAGGAAGGTGGTGGTAGCAGTTCTGAGGAAGAGATTGCCCCAACGGTCCAAACAGTAGGGAGAGGTAGGCTGCAGACTCGGTTGCCTGTAGCCTCCAGTTTGGCACCCGTTTGTAGCAGTTCTCTTCCAACAGCCAAAACGGGCGCTCCCAGGACTTGCACTGCGTGGTCCTTTTTTGACACACTTGCAGATGATATTTGCTATGTCAAATGCAAGCTGTGTAATCAAAAAGTAAAAAGAGGTAAAAATGTCAGTAACCTTAATACCACAAATATGTGGAAACATGTGCGGTCAAAGCACGTGGTTGAGTTCCAAAGACACACTGGAGATGTAGGCCAACCTACAGCAGCACCTACATCTTCAGCTCGTGTTGGAGCCTCTTCCTCCAGCTCACACACAGCTGGTTCGGCTTCCTCACAGGATCGCCATGGAAGAACCTCTGTCACTGTTGTCCAGAGACCCAGTGTTATTCCACCCACAGCTGCAAGTTCCCTGTCATCCTCACACTCCCAGGCCACAAAACAGCCATCGGTAGCACAGGCATGGGATAAAAGACGGCCATACTCGGCAAACCATCCACAAGCACAGGCTCTGAATGCTGGCATTGCAAAACTCCTGTCCCTTGAAATGCTGTCATTCAGGCTGGTGGAGACTGACAGTTTCCGTAACTTAATGGCATTGGCAGTCCCACAATACAATGTGCCCAGCCGATTTTATTTCAGCAGGCAAGCCGTCCCTGCTCTGCAAAAGCATGTTGAGGGAAAAATTAAACATGCGCTACTAAACGCCGTCAGTAGCAAGGTCCACCTGACCACCGATGCGTGGACCAGTACCCATGGCCAGGGACGATACCTTTCCCTCACTGCCCATTGGGTCAATGTTGTGGAGCCGGGTACAGATCTTGCGAGTGGCGCTGTACGTGTTCTGCCAACTCCAAGGATTGCAGGAATCAAGTCTGTCCACATTGACTCCTCCTCCTACTCCAGTTCCTCAGAATCATCGCTGCAGGAGCCGTCACGGTCTACCTCCACATGGACCCGTGAACGCTTACCTGATGCGACCGATATGAGCACAGCCGTGGCCAAACGTCAACAGGCCGTCCTGAAATTAATTTCCATGGGGAATCGAAGCCACACAGCGCAGGAGCTCTGGAATGCCATCAAGCAGGAGAGCGACGTGTGGTTTTTGCCAGCGAATCTCCAGCCAGGCTTGGTAGTGTGTGACAATGGCCGAAATCTGGTGGCAGCTCTGGGCCTTGGCAACCTCACTCACATACCATGTCTGGCACATGTGCTCATCTTGGTCGTGCAGAGTTTTTTGAGGGACTATCCGGATCTTGATGCACTGCTGCACAAGGTCCGCCTAGAGTGCGCTCACTTGCGACGTTCCAGCATGGCCAGATTGCGCATTGCAGCTCTGCAACGCAGATTTCGCCTTCCTGAACATCGCATCATATGTGACGTACCCACCAGGTGGAATTCCACGTTACATATGTTGGAGCGGTTGTGTGAGCAGCAGCCAGCAGTAATGGAGTATCAGCTGCATCAGGCGCAATCAACTCGCAATTTGCGCCGTTCACACTTCACCACTACTGAGTGGGCCTCTATGAAGGACATCTGCCACGTTTTGTGTGCGTTTGATGAGTCAACGCAGATGGCGAGTGCAGATGATGCACTAGTCAGCCTGACTGTCCCCCTTAACTGCCTGCTTCGAAAAACACTGCAAGCACTAAGGGATGAGGTTTTGGAAGAGGTGGAGGATGAGGAGTCACAAATTCCATCACCTTCTGGACAGTCAGCGCAACGTGGTTCCTCACAAAGGGCTGGGCAGGGCTCACTTTGTGAGGAGGATGAGGAGGAGTCAATGGAGGAGGAAGACATCGCTCCAGAGGGAGGTACACAACGCTCTAGTCAGTATGTAGAGCGAGGGTGGGGTGATGCAGAGCAGGCAGAGATGACGCCTCTTGCAGGGGACAGCGTTTGTTGGCCAGTTGGGAGTCTGCAGCACATGGTTGATTTCATGCTGCAGTGCCTGAGAAACGACCGCCGCATCGCCCACATTCTCACCACGTCTGATTATTGGGTGTACACCCTCCTAGACCCTCGCTACCGGGACAACTTACAAAGCCTCATCACACCGTTGAACCGGGAGCGTAAAATGCGGGAGTACCAAGACACACTGGTGCAATCCATAATGTTCTCCATTCCAGCCGAGAGCACTGCTGCTGCTACTGCTTTACAAAGCAGCTCTGTGCGTCGAGGCAGTGGAGACAGCTCTGCAACAAGAGGGAGCACAAGCAGCGCCTCTGCACAGGGCAAGACCAGTATGTTCCAAATGTTGCGAAGTTTTGTGGCAGCGCCACAAATGTCTACACCATCCGAGACGGCTCCAGTCAGCAGGAGGCAACGTTTCCGTAAGATGGTGACAGACTACATGTCTTTCCCTCTCAGTGTACTCCCAGATGGCTCTTCCCCATTCAAGTTTTGGGTCTCTAAGCTGGATACATGGCCAGAGCTTAGCCAGTATGCATTGGAGGTGCTGGCTTGCCCTGCTGCCAGTGTATTATCGGAGCGCGTCTTTAGTGCTGCAGGTGGTGTACTAACAGACCGTCGCATGCGACTATCCTCCGATAATGTAGACCGGCTTACTTTTCTGAAAATGAACAAGGCATGGATCTCGCCAGAATTTGTCTGTCCGTTTTCAGATTAAATAACTGGTTTGCAACGTTATCCATGTCTCCTGTTATGTTCATCTTTCTACCACCTGAACTCTACTCCCTGGGCTACAACACTGGCAGTTGCTGCTCAGAAGTGTCGTGTCCACAGACCAATACACAAGCTATAGTGTTACTGGCGTTCCGTAATGTCAGCTGTTCCCCTGCTGTGTGAACGGCAAAAAGTCATGCTGCCTCCACCCTGTTGTCTTCTCATCCCTGGGCTTCAACACCGCCAGTTTGTTGCTCGGAAGTGTCATTGGCACGGGTACTCACTCCTGCCCAGACTGGTTACAGCACGCCATCTGTTTCTTGTCAGTGTAAACGTCACTTAGCCTCCAATAAGTTGTCCTGTCGTGTTGCGGTCGGGTTAGCCGACTCTATGGTGCTTGGAGTTTAGGTGCTTCCTATGTGTGCTGCGGGATATGCAAATAAAGGCTGTTTCCGTTGTGACAATAGGACAATCACCCACTGTAGTACTGTGGGATTCGGTAACTGCGGCCGGCTCGCGGCCTGTCAACTTAAATTTCCATGGGTACCTTCTGCTACCCGTCCGGGTTCCAGTACTGTCAGCTGGTTCTCCGCAGTGCCTTTGCCCTAGGTGCCTCCATCTCGGTATCCGAGTTCCAGCAACATCTGCTGGTCCTTGGTAGTGCTTTGGAGCACAGGTACCTCCTGCTTAGTAACCGTGTCCCAGTAACGTCAGCTGGTCCTCGGTTGTGCCATTGGCTCTTTTCCTTCTGCTGCCCCTCCGGGTTCCAGCACAGTCAGCTGGTCCTCGTTACTTGCATTGGCTCTTGTACCTTCTGCTACCCGTCCGGGTTCCAGTACCGTCAACTGGTTCTCCGCAGTGCCTTTGGCCTAGGTGCCTCCATCTCGGTATCCGAGTTCCTGCAACGTCTGCTGGTCCTTGGTAGTGCTTTGGAGCACAGGTACCTCCTGCTTAGTAACCGTGTCCCAGTAACATCAGCTGGTACAAGGTTGTGCTACAAATACAAGATACAGAACAAGAGACACAAGAACAATAAGCAGAAGATCTAAAAGCAGAAGAACATGAAGTATAAGACCAAAATGAAGAGCAAAATATATGCTCTAAATTATAAGCAGAAGAAGACTAAGCAGTGTATGGGGGTGAGTCCGTTCCTCTCGTGGTGCCCCTGGAAAATGCCTGCTGCTGCTGCAGGCTATACTGAACACGGACAAATACTGTTGTAATTTAAATCTTTTGTGACAGCAAGAACGGAAGAATGAAAAATTCATACTTTGACAGATTACAAGTACAGGATTCTCTGTCACAAATAAGAATATGATGAAGAAGATGAAGTACAATATGAATTAGAATAATAGTTTAATAAGAAGAATATGAGTAATGTTAACAAAAAGATGAATAGCAAGAAGTTTAAGAAGAAGATAAAGAAGGTGAAGATGAAGAATAATTTGATGAAAAAGATGATGCTGCTGAAGATTATGAAGGAGAAAGTGTGTCAAAAGTTAAAAAGGTGAAGAGCATGGAAGTTGTGAAATATACATATTTGCCAAAATAGAAAAAACGTGAACAACATTGTCAATTTCTTCGTCAATCCGAACATCTTTAAAAAAAAAAAATATTTATGCTATTCCATTTGATTGGGTTAAACATCTATGCCTTTAATGTCTCCTCAACCTTCCCCAATACATTCTACATTACTCTTTGTTGTTTTCCTTCATGTACAATTAACCAACAAGGCAAGAATGGGGTTTTTTTAATTCCGATATTTTGTTCCCATAGACTTACATTGGATTTCCGGTATCGGTAATGGGTATCGCCGATATTTTTGGGGTATCGGCGATACCATTCCGATTCCGATACTTTTGGATATCGGAAAGTATCGCTCAACTCTAGTTGCTAGATTTGTGTGCTGTTTATAAAGTTAAAGAAAAACTCCCAGAGGCTCAGACAGGAAGAAGCAGCCTGCCATAGATGATGCACATATAGAGACACACAAATGATTTATTCCTGATCTGTTAAACTTATCATATATTGTTCCTGATTGTTCCTGAATAAAGAAGCTCTGTTATCACACACTTGGAGAGTATTGTGAGTAATCCGCTGCCAACAATAATATATTAATCCCTTGGTAGCATTTAGAAACAAAAAACAAGTTTGTTTTAATTTCTATTGTTTTTTAACTTTTTAGGTAAGTTTTTTATGAAACAGAAGTGACCTATCAGTAAGAGATTGGAGGCAGGATGTGGGAGGGGAATAGGGAGAGGGGCAGGAGAGCTGCAAATACAGAGTCCACCCACTGCACTTGCGACTCATTATCATTCAATTTCAACTATGGATTTCTCTATAATGGCAAAATTGATTTCTACAAGAAAGGTGAGGATTTAATCTGCATGAAAGCAAATTTACAAACATGCCATTAGTTTGAGATATAAAATCCTGATGACAGCTTCTCTTTATAAGAGTTGTCTGGCATTAGGGTACAAGTCTGCCGCCTGTGTGCACTGATGCCAGTGCTGGGAGCAGGCGGTCATGGGACTGCAAATATGCGATTTACATACCTCCAGCCACATTTTGTCTAGACTTGTTGAACCTCGCTTAATACACTTGTACTAAGCTATGCCACCATGTCTAGTCGGCATGTGACCATAAGTATTCACATCACATACTTGTGGTCACATGCCTGATGCCGGAGACTCCTCATAGCACGCAGTGTGCATACTGTGAGGATTCACAACTCTGCAGTCACGTAGATTGACTGTTGACCTGTACTCTATGGCCGGACGACCCCATTAAGGTAAGAGCCAAGGACTGTGCATGTCTGCTTCCACCACTACTATAGGTTTTAAATTAAGTGTTCGGACCTTCAACAATCTAGCATTCATTACTAGTGATGAGCAAACGTGCTGAGATAAGGTGTTATCCGATCATGCTTGGGTGCTAACTGAGTGTCTTCGATGTGCTCAAATAATATATTTGAGTCCCGAAGCCTGCATGTTATACAGCCACAACACATGCAGGGATATGTTTGAGTCCCCGCATCTGTTAGGCTATCCCTGCACGTGTTGCAGCTGTATACTGTAACACAAAGGCGTTGGGACTCAAACACATCATTCAAGCACACTGAAGACACTCGGATAGCACCCAGCATGCTTGGACAACACCTTTTCCAAGCACGTTCCCGAGTCATAACTATTCATTACACATCCAGAGGTTATTCTAGAAGGGATATTTTAGTTTTCTGCAACAAATCTGAGTTTACATACCCTCAGGATATGTGTCCATGAAGGTTTTTTTTGAGCCAGTCAAAAACGCCTAGTTTTCAGTGCAAACCACTTGAGGAAAAGCTCTTTGATTGCAAAGTTTTTGGGAAGCACTGCCAGATCCTGCAGCAACACGTTGGACTTTTACCGGGACCTTCATGTTTATAGGTAATTTAATCCCTTTCTCTACCTATTAATATGCACTATAATCATATGCAGCAACCTTATAGCACAAATTGTGGATACACAGGTTTAGGCACTGGTACCTCCTGCTGTATATGTGCGGTTTTGTCTTGAGAAAGAGACATATTAATACAACATCACTAGGCTTCTTTTTGTTCACATTATCCTGCATCTTTAGAGAATGGGGTTCTGTTATTATGTGGCCCCTCTAAGATATGTATGCCATTAATTAATTATACGCGGTTTTCTGACCCTCCCTCCCTCACACAAGAGGCATCTTTTTGGTATTTATTTTCAATCGAGTTAATTTATTTTTTTTCAAATGTATTAATAAAATATTGTATTTTTAAACTAACACAATTGTGCAAGTGGTTATCTAATGTATGCCCTGGAGTGGTTATCTTTCCAGCTCATACTCGTTGATTTGCTCATATTTATGAAACCACAATTTTTGGACTTTATATCTCATTGATATTATTTATTTTATGAAGCCATTTTGGAATATTTTGGAAATCTTTTGATTGGACTGTGCTTAGTTTGGGGCGATTTCCATCAAGAGCAGCTCCATAAAAAGCAGCATAGTTTTTTTTTCTCCCTCCCCCCCCCCCCCAGTCATTTTTTCAAAACCTGAAGTGGGAAAACAAAATGCTAAGAAGACTGAAGATATGAAGATCAGAGTGGTTTTATAATACAAGTTAATAGAAAGAGGCTTTCAACATTTTTTTCCCACCAATTTATTTCTGGCGTGTTTTTACAGTAGATCCACTGCAATAAAAAAAACACCTAAAAAAAAACTTCTGACAATACAGCCATCAGAGCTATCTGCTGATGGGCCATGATCCTGAGACCATCACATCACCATAAACCGATATTATCCTCTGGATAGAAGCAGTGATGGTTCCTCCTGTATGACAGCAAACAGAGATCTTGAAAGGAATCTGAACTTGGAACTAAAAATATATTAAGAAATTGTTTTTTACCAGCATAAAAATAGCAAACAGCATAAATGCCCTACTATTTACTGCTGAAACGCTCAACTTACAGATGGTTTTTGTTGACATTTGCTGTATTGAGAAGTCATTGAGTGAACCAGCAGCAAAACTGATCCTATACAGGTACTGTACTACTACTGATAACAAGTGTGTTTAGTGTCAGACAGATATTTACAAAGTGCAGCCTTCAAAGTCCTAATTACACTGATAAGATGTCCTAACTTCATGCCAACAGTCAGGGTAGATCTCCTGCTCTTTGTTGCTCTTTTCACTATGTTCACTTGAGAAAGTGAATGTAGGGAAAAGGTTACAAAACCCATTTAGCCTTTGGTAAATTGGTCCTAAGGGCTTATTTCAATCAGAAAACAAGTGTTCCTAAACAGTCCGGCAATCATCCAGCAAACACTTAGGGCCCCGTCACACATAGCGACACACCAGCGATCCCGACAACGATATGCACTTGTCAAGATCGCTGGTGTGTCGCTACATGATCGCTGTGAGCTGCCAAACAGGCAGCTCTCAGCAGCGATCAGGACAGCGACACTGCTGGTAACGTCGCTTAGTTACCCGCAGTGTGCGTTGGATACCAGCCCGCTGGTGCAGGGAGCTGGTGAGCCGCCCGCCTGGGCCATGGGGTACTCGGCACTGAGCCCGTCGACTTCTATGGGGGATGTCACGGGCAGCCACGGCTCGGTCCGTTGCCCTGGGCGCTCACCAAAAATGGGGGATATTATTTACAGGGGAAAAGTGTTCGTGTAGTTTGTCGTGACGCCACCTGTAGTACCTGGTCAGGGTGACCAGCGCTGCTGTGCAGGTCCTCTGGAAGGGATGGTGTTGTGCAGCTAGTTGTTAAGTCTCCCACAGGTGAGACTGAGTCCTTCCAGGGCAGGTAGATGAAAGATGTAGTAATGGTGCAGGAGGGATGTAGCAGAGGGGAGTGTGCGTCGCTGGAATAATCAGGAAACAGTTCTGTTGCAGTTTCAGGGTTTTTACCCACAGTCGGATTCCAGCCGGGCGCTGTGTCCTCCAAGAAAGTGGTCCAGCAACCCTCAGATAAGTTAGTCGCACTTCCAAAGACTCTCTTTTATATGTTCCTTTCCGGCTTCTTCTCTAGGTGCTACACTCCTCACTTCCATGCACCCGCCACCACAGAGCCCTCGGACGAGGTAGTATTGGGCCCTTTCAGTTACCAGTCTGGTCTGCAAGTGGGTTACGAAGCCACCCCCAGTACTGAAGTCCTGGACGTACTTGACCCCTAAGCTTCCTCCCGGTGAGTTATGGTGGCTAGTGGTCCCTTGGAGACCCACTGTTCTCGGTGTTACTAGCGGAGCTGAACTTTCCCACTAGTCTAGGGACCATTCCCCGATGTTCGCCTGGTCCTCCTGCTTCAGGATGGGGCACAGCCTCAGTTGCTGTCTCGCCCTGGACCCTTTCTCTCTCCTCAGTAAGGCTCCCTGAGGTGGACTCCGAGGAGCAGCAGGACAGTCCAGTACCCACACACTGACTGCCTGGCTCAAACTGGATTCTCTAATCTCACACGCAGCCTAATGCTGCCTAAGACCCTCCCACCCATCTAGCTACACCCTGTTCTAACCAGCCTGAGTCAGACCATCCTACCTTAGGGTCCGCCTGCACTCAGCTAGCATGATGTGTGATGGATGCAGTGGTTGGAGTCAATGGGGTGCTTCCTCCTTACCTGAGAGTCAGGTGTCACACCGCTGGGTGCGATGCAACATCTCTGTGGCGACTGGACCCTCAGGGCGCCACACTGGTAACCAAGGTACACATCGGGTTTCCAGGCGCTGCGCGGCACCTGGAAACCCAATGTGTGCCTTGGTTACCAGCTCACCTGCAGCAGCGCGCTGGTATCCAACGTACACATCGGGTTTCCAGGCACCGCCCGGAACATGGAAACCCGCTGTGTATCTTGGTTACCAGCTGATCGCTGGTCTCCCGCCTGCCACACGCTGGGATGCGTGCTGGCCAGCGGGAGACCAACGATCAAAAAAATAACCAGGACATCCAGCGACGATCAGCAATACCCAGCAGGGGGGCTGATCGTCGCTGAATGTCACACACAGCGATATCGCTGGGGAGATCGCTGTTGCGTCACAAAACTAGTGACTCAGCAGCGATCTCGCTAGCGAGATCGCTGTGTGTGACGGGGGCTTTATTCTCTGGGGAAATGATTTTTAAGATAGGCTAACATTCAGTTAGTCATGCACCTCGCTTTGACATGTAGTCAAAACCGCGTCTCGCAATGCACTGAATGAGGCCTGATCTAGAAAGCTACTGAAACGGACTGTTACCTATCTTCCATATGTAAGGAGAAGGCTGTGGGTACCTGCTCTGTGCCAGGTCCAGAACTGTCGGGGCTGTCTCCTCTGTTGTCTGAGGGAAAAAATAAGAGATCGGACAAACCTTTGCACCAGGAAGCAGGGGCGTGGCTAAGGGTCAGCAGCAGCAGCAGCGCGCGCGGAAAAAGAGTTGGTGGGAGCAGACAGCGCACAGCAGGGAGAGAGGAGTGCACTATCCATAGAGAACCAATACCGCGCAGGCCTGTGTCAGATCACCCCCGCCGCCACCAGCCAGGACTTGAGAGAGAGAACTGCAGTGTACCCGGTGACTACCAGAGAGCCAGGTGCCGCACGCTCCGTGTCTGTGAGTAGAGCGTGTGTGACTGGGTAAGGGACAGATGCTTACACCCTGAGCTGTCAGTATATGCTTGCCGGTCTACTTTGAACCCAGATAATGCTGTGGTTTTCTCTTTCTCAGCTGCATCAAACTATGGACTAGGGGCAGTGGAAGGTACCGGAGACTGCCCGCTGTTGCCAGAAGACGTATCGTTGTTGCTTACAGGAACTTGTTGGCCCAGCACTGTGCCAGTCAACGTGGCACTATTGATTTCCCCGCAGCTCCCACAGCCTGAGGAACTACTGACACTATAAGTTACCCCAAAGAACTGCTGTTACCTTATCCATTTTTTCTTGACTCTGTATTACCTTTGAAACTGAACTGTTTACTCCTACATTTAACTGTTTGCTCCCTCATTTAACTACTTATCTCCCTGCTTGGAGTATACCATTGTTAAAGTAAAGTTGTTAACACTTAACATAGTAACATAGCAAGGCCGAAAAAAGACATTTGTCCATGCAGTTCAGCCTGTATTCCGTCAGAATAAATCCCCAGATCTACGTCCTACTAAAGAACCTTGCTCTGCCTCCCGTACGTCTCTGCATCTTGCAACCTGCTAACACATACATGCAGAAATATGATGAAAACAAACCGGTTTGGGGTCCTATGGACCCCCTGTGACTAATTAAAGGTTTCTCGGAAGCTGATAGTCCTATGTAAACAGAACACCTACTGCCGAGAACAATAATATTCTGATATTGTTCACAAATACATGTATTAGGGCATGTGTACACATTGAATATTTACAGCTGATGATTCTGTACCAGTACATTGGCAGGGATACACTGCCTTTTTTCTGCATTTTCATTTGAATGGGTGAAAAACGCTGAAAGAACGGACACTGCAGATTCCAAAAACGCTTTAATGATCCAGAAGGAAAACACTAGCAGAATGTGCATGAGATTTCAGAAATCTCATTCACTTTGCTGGTTCTGTAAAGTGCTGCGTCTTTTTTTTTATTGTTTTTTTTTACCCTTGAAGAGTTTTTGCAGTATTTTGATTAGAAAATACCTACTGTGGAGTGGACTCCATCACAAGATGTTCAAATAGGAATAACCCTTTTAATACACATTTGGCCATTTCTGATCTGGAACCTTTTTCCGCAAAGATTTCATTTGCGTTTATGGACGCCAGCCTAGGATTTTTCCAGTGACACAATGAGTTAAATCTTGAACTTGTCCAGTGCCTCATTTGTAGCTGGAGTCTGGTGACAACCAGAGTGTGACAACTAGAATGAGTTGTATGACAATGGTGCATTATATATATATATTGGAGAACTGTCACTACTGCATTGTGGAGCCTTCTGGGGCAAAAGTCTGGTACAGAAACCGCATTAAACTTGACTCGCTAGAGTCACACAACCGTATAGTCTCTCATCCAATAACATCAGTCTGATTATGCTAATAACACTTATCAGAGTTTGCTCAGAGTATGATGATAGTGGGATCCAATTTTCAGGAATGAGGAGAAGGAAAATAAATTCTCCATATTCTCCATTCTGTCAGTCTGTGAAAATTGGATCAAAAAATTAGCATGCTGCTCTTTCTTTTCCCTTGGACAGACTGTCTAAGGAAAAAAAATCAGAAGTGTGCAAGGCCCCATAGAAGAAAAGTGGTCCGAGTGTGATCCGATGTTTTGGGATTTGGGGGAGCAAAATTCACTGGATTATTTTTGTGGTGCGAGGAGCCATAGCACTTCTCCAGAGCCTTGATGCTACCAGTAACGTGGAAGCCCCCTTCCATTGACAGATGATGGACCTGAGTTCGGACTTTTTCGTGTTTTGTTGATTGAGTTGTAGCTTTTATTGGGAACTTTTTACATAATGTTTTGGATCACAGTTATCCAGCGCTCTACGCTGACCATTTACAGTGCCTTGCGAAAATATTCGGCCCCCTGGAACTTTTCAACCTTTTCCCACATAGTCAGTGCGTCTACAGCGATAACAGATTTATATCCGGTTTTCATGTTTGGCTGCTGTCGCAGAGTAAAAGACGCTTTTATTGTAAATACTAATTTTTGCATCGCCATATTTTGAGAGCTATAATTTTTCCATATTCAACTGACAGAGTCATATTGTGTTGACCCGCACCACAATTGTGGGTTACCAGAGCAATGGGGTACTCAGAGCCGAGCCCATGGAAGTCTATGGGGTTGTCACAGGTAGCGCTGGCTCGGTCTGTGGCCCTGGCGGTCAGGCGTATGTTGGGGGGTATATTTACAGGGGATAGGTATATATACAGTTCGTGACGCCACCTGTAGTTCTCTGATCACTAAGACCAGCGCTGCTGTAGATCTCTGAGGGGATGGTGTGGCAGCTAGATGTCGGGTCCCCTACAGGTGGGACTGGTCCCTCAAAGTCTATGGAAATAATGATGTAGGGTGCAAATAAATGAAGCAGTCTCACACCATCCAGTGTCTTTCCATACCTTTTACTTGTCAGATGATACGGCAGGTCCCAGGGAGGCTGTTGGGGTGGAGGATGTGCTTCGAGATAACAGCTGAACAGGTTGGGGGCCTCCTTTACTTCCAATATTATGAGTCCAACTAGCATAGAGCTAAGTTCACTCCGAATTCTCCAGCTAACTCCTTAGCTGTACTGCCCGGTCAGTTTTGTGGTCGGAGCCTTCCTTTGAGAGAGCTGGGTTCCTACCGTTGTCCTGCAGTGACTCCAGGTTCCCACTCTCCCTGACCCCTGTTACATACCGACACTCCAAGGGCTGCTTTCTGCGACCTAAGGTCCAGTAAGACTCTGGTTTTTCTATCACTATGCCTAAAGCTATAGTGACACTTCGGTCCCCAGTGACCGGTGAAATCGTGCAGGATAGTCCAATCCTTAAGGCACTGCTATCACTTCTTCCACTGTGCCCTTCGCCCTGTTCGCGCTTGTAGCATAAGCACTCCACACTTCCTAGGGTAAAATACAAGCTAATCCCTTCTTTCTTCTTCCCAGAGCTCGCTAACAGAGGCTCAGTAATCTTCTAGTTCAGGAGCACGTCGACTGAACTCCACTGTCCTTGGGACAGGCGACTGAAGGTTCTGCTGCTGACTCCTCTTTCTTCCTGCACAGACTGCACACAGGTGGGATGACTCACTCAGGAGCCACCCGGGCTAGACTGACCTCCTCTGTCCGAAGACAGGAAACAGACTGCACTTTGGAAAACAGACTGACTGACTGGCTAGATCTCACTAGCTCTTATAACCTATGGGTGTGTCTAAGTGTGTGATGGAGTGAATGTTTATTGAGCATTAAACTGTTACCTCTCCGCACATCCTCCAGGGTACTGCGTGTGCCTTCACACCAGGGCTACACATTCCCCCATGGTAAAATACAGCACTCCCGGCTGTGAAATACAAGAAGACATTTTGTTTTTCATTAACAATAAACATTAACTCTTCCCATCCGGGAGGTAAGGATTTCTTAAACGTTGCCATATGTACAGTAAGAAAATACAAAAAGTATTAAAGCATCAAGGCATTCAATATATACACAGTATTCTTGTGAAGGACCCGCACCAAACCTTCAACGTGGGTCCTGGGTGGGCTGCAGGACATCTGGCTGCAGACCTCGCTCAGTGCCACACCACACGGGTTTTATATTCAGAGGTAGTTGTGGTGGTTTCATGTAAAACCAATATAATGCACCTTAGTGCAACTATTTACAGGATACAGTTTTTGGGCTGGCTCAGTCCTCAACCTCAAAGTCCATGACATAATAAAAGGACACATATATATACTTTTCACTTCAATATTTACATGATATATCCAACGATATTTACTCAACCAGAGCATTCTATATGTAAAACTCTTACTCTTTATTTCTCAAAATTCTTTAACTTTTCAAAATTTTCATCTTTGTACCCAGCCGGGTATTCTACTCGTTATATATAAAACTACGTAAACCCTATATATAGCAATAAAGTGCAAAACAGCAATTATTTCTTTATCAAAACTTTTTACATTTTCTTTGTTGCGGTAAACCCTGTCTGGGTCCTACCGTTCTTCACATTTTCTTGCAGGCTTCCATTATACTTTCCATCCCGGGGGCTGGAACAATACGATGATCCTTAGATCCCATGACCAACAAGTCGTGACCTGCTATCAGGGTTTGGGTCGCTACAGTCCTCGTGCGAACCACTAGGGGCGCAACGGGTATGTCATCCTTGCAAGATTCTGATGGCATCTCTGCTGGTGCCGTCACGTCCGGCGGTATAACTTGCGACTTAAACGGGGTCGCGGTTTGCGATTTGGCGCGAGATACTGGCAGAGTAGAGTATGCAGGGGGCGCTTCCAACTGTGATATTCTCTCCTGGGGCGATGCCGGGGCACGGCCTGATGCAGCGGGAGCTCGGGACTGTGACGCGCTGGCAATGGTGACGTTACCTGCGTCGGGGACGGGGTCTCTGACGACTGCGACATTTAAGGCATACCATCCTTTCATACCCCAGTGCCGTGTATAGGTTACTATGTCCCCATTGATTAGGTCCCTCCCAGGATGGCTGATGGGCAGGTGGGATTCTACGTCCCTGCGACTGACAAAGACCCCTGGGTAGAGGCCCGGTTCTCTAATGAAGCCCCAGCCCTTCCGGAGCTGGAACTCTGTCACACACCCCTGCCGCCGCGGTTCCCTTAGAGTACCTTTTTCCCGGCGGACACTTTCCTTGTCCGCAATCAGCTGCTCGTACTGCCGCTGCCGGTTCCGCTGCACTTCCCGCTCTTCCTCCTGCCGGCGTCGCTGTTCCTCTTCGCGACGCTGCCACTCACGTTCCCACTGGGCAGTGTAGGCGACGTCATCCAGGCGCGCCATCTCATCCCAGTCGACGTCTGGTAATGATGGACAGGACCCCTCCGGTGTCCCTACCGGGGATCGATCATCTGCTGCGGCCTCCTGGCCGGGCGGGCGTTCCGGAACTGGCGGTACCCTCCCAACCTCCTTCGCTTCCACCGCTCCGTCGGTAGGTTCAGGGTCGGTCCTTTTGGGGGTAGCCTCCGGTTGCTCCTTAGCCTTGGGCAGCAGAAGTCTTGGTAGTTCAAATCGTGGGGGGTCGTCGAGGGGAGAGAACACCGCGTCCCACAGCCGCCGCTGCATCTGGTTACGCCGGCGTCTCTCGATCTCCTCCATGCCAGGTTGTTGCGAAATCATCTTCTTCAACCTCGCATTTTCCTCCCCAATCTCCAGCAAGGCTTGCTGCAGGTGCAGGACCACAGATGGTTCTGGTTCTAGTGGCAGCTTGGCTGGGGAACGGGGCCTGCCTTCCACCGCTTCCCTGCTCGGCTGCACACATCCTGCCTCCATCATGTTCCAGAACACTCTCTCTTCTTCTACTTTCAGAGCCGTCCGGTCTCTTCCGTGGAGGCGGGGTTTGCGTCTCCTCCTCTTCGCAGGGAAGGTGAAGAGGAGGCGGACCTCCTTTGCTGTAGGGCAGGATCGCATATTGTAGTAGCACTTTGAGAGGGCAGGCATTCTCTTCGCGCCACAGGGGGGCACACGCCCACGAATCCACGCCCACCTTCTTCTCCAGCGCCTGAGGGCGCGAATTTGGCGGCAAAATGGCGGATTTTAGCGCCAAAAATAGCAAACAGTCCTTTTTCACAAAAACACCTCCACAGGCACACAGGGCTCGCAATTTTGCGAGTTTCGCATCCTGTTCGTGACGCCAAGTTGTGTTGACCCGCACCACAATTGTGGGTTACCAGAGCAATGGGGTACTCAGAGCCGAGCCCATGGAAGTCTATGGGGTTGTCACAGGTAGCGCTGGCTCGGTCTGTGGCCCTGGCGGTCAGGCGTATGTTGGGGGGTATATTTACAGGGGATAGGTATATATACAGTTCGTGACGCCACCTGTAGTTCTCTGATCACTAAGACCAGCGCTGCTGTAGATCTCTGAGGGGATGGTGTGGCAGCTAGATGTCAGGTCCCCTACAGGTGGGACTGGTCCCTCAAAGTCTATGGAAATAATGATGTAGGGTGCAAATAAATGAAGCAGTCTCACACCATCCAGTGTCTTTCCATACCTTTTACTTGTCAGATGATACGGCAGGTCCCAGGGAGGCTGTTGGGGTGGAGGATGTGCTTCGAGATAACAGCTGAACAGGTTGGGGGCCTCCTTTACTTCCAATATTATGAGTCCAACTAGCATAGAGCTAAGTTCACTCCGAATTCTCCAGCTAACTCCTTAGCTGTACTGCCCGGTCAGTTTTGTGGTCGGAGCCTTCCTTTGAGAGAGCTGGGTTCCTACCGTTGTCCTGCAGTGACTCCAGGTTCCCACTCTCCCTGACCCCTGTTACGTACCGACACTCCAAGGGCTGCTTTCTGCGACCTAAGGTCCAGTAAGACTCTGGTTTTTCTATCACTATGCCTAAAGCTATAGTGACACTTCGGTCCCCAGTGACCGGTGAAATCGTGCAGGATAGTCCAATCCTTAAGGCACTGCTATCACTTCTTCCACTGTGCCCTTCGCCCTGTTCGCGCTTGTAGCATAAGCACTCCACACTTCCTAGGGTAAAATACAAGCTAATCCCTTCTTTCTTCTTCCCAGAGCTCGCTAACAGAGGCTCAGTAATCTTCTAGTTCAGGAGCACGTCGACTGAACTCCACTGTCCTTGGGACAGGCGACTGAAGGTTCTGCTGCTGACTCCTCTTTCTTCTTGCACAGACTGCACACAGGTGGGATGACTCACTCAGGAGCCACCCGGGCTAGACTGACCTCCTCTGTCCGAAGACAGGAAACAGACTGCACTTTGGAAAACAGACTGACTGACTGGCTAGATCTCACTAGCTCTTATAACCTATGGGTGTGTCTAAGTGTGTGATGGAGTGAATGTTTATTGAGCATTAAACTGTTACCTCTCCGCACATCCTCCAGGGTACTGCGTGTGCCTTCACACCAGGGCTACACAATATGACAGCTTGTTTTTTGTGGGATGAGCTGACGTTTTTACTGGTACCATTTTTGGTCACAACATTTTTCGATCGCTTTCCATTCCGATTTTTGAGAGACAGAATGAACAAAAGACATCAATTCAGGAATTGCTTTTTTTACTTTTTATACCATTCCGCATGTGGTAGAATTGGAAAGGCAGCTTTATTCTATGGGTCAGTACGATTACATCGATACCACATTTATATCGCTTTTTTATGTTTTGGCGCTTTTATACAGTAAAAACTATTTTATAGAAAAAAATTATTATTTTTGCATTGCTTTATTTTGAGACATAACTTTTTTTATTTTTCCACTGATGGGGCTGTATGATGGCTTGTTTTTTTGTGGGATAAGATGACGTTTTCAGAGATACCATTTATACTTACATTTGTACTTTTGATCGCGTTTTATTCCACTTTTTATTCGGTGATATGATGAAAAATCATGGATTCCCCTCCGTTGTGTACTTTTATATATACCGTATTTTGCAGTTTATAAATTTTGAGGAGAAAAATAGGAAAAAAACCTGTTTTTAAATAAAATGGTGGTACTTCTTATAATCCGTGCGTCTTATTGCTTAACGGGGGTGGTGGCTGATGGACATCTTGGTGCCGAGATCTCCAACTGCACATGCAGTCCACCGCATTGTAAACCATGGAAGTGCGGGGTCTCCGTGCTTTCACAAAATGTCGAAGGAGCCCCCGCATCACCGAACACCTGCAGCATCACACATCTGAACACCCCTCATCCCAGCCTGCGGCCTGCAGCACCGCTCCACTCTTGCCTCCTCCAGCAGCGACGCTGGGACCCTGCTTCACCGCGCCGTTAAGGTATATTCGCATTGCTAGACGCACCCCCATTTTCCCCAGAAATTTTGGGGAAAAAAGTGAGTCTGATAATCTGAAAAATACGGTATATAAAAATAGAAATTTATCAGTACAATATATATATTTTTGTTATTTTCTGATTTTTTAAACAAAAATACTTGCACAATTTTTTTTTTTTACCTTTATACTTTGTCCCACTATGGGACTTTCACTTTCCGCAGCCTAATCGCAGTTATAATCCATTACAATGCACAAGCATTACAATGGCTTAGAACTGTGTTGGAATACATTTAGTGCAACAACTCCATTCCTGTCTATGAGTGTTCAGTTGCTAGATTTGTATGCTGTCTATAAAGTTAGAACAAAAAAAACTCCAAGAGGCTCACACAGGGATAGCATGTGACTGTATTTCCTGTTTTCCTGTGTCTGTGTATGAGAGAAGCAGCCTGCTGTAGATGCTGCACACATAGAGACACACAAATGATTTATTCCTGATCTATTAAGCTTATCATATATTGTTCCTGAATAAACAAGTTCTGTTGTCACAGGCTTGGAGAGTATCGTGAGTAATCCGCTGCCAACAAACTGTCAGTGCTGACACAAGCCCCTCAGACCATGCTCTGCGCATGTTTTAAGCAGCTTGCTGTAGCCTGGTGACCCTGATGTCACCATGATGACATCGGGTCACCATGGCAATGATTGGGACCCTGAGATGATGTGGTGGGGTCTCCGATCCAAGGACAGATGGTCTATCTTCCCTCTGCCTGCTCGCTAAATGCTGCGATCATAAAGTGGCGGGAGCAGTGTGGGCACCGCTCCTGGCACTGAGAGCCGGGTGTCAGCTGTCTGAATCAGCTGACACCCTGTGGCGATCACGAGCGCGCAAAATCACTTATTCAGTAAGTGTAAGGTCAGTAAGGACCATCCGTCCATGACATACTGAATACATCCTAGGTCGGAAATTGGTTAAATGTAGCTGTCAAACTCTAATAGTGGCATTTAAGTGACACAAACCACACTGGTGCTCTAAGTCGGTGCTGATGTGTGCCATAGCAACTGGGGGCCTGCTGAAGGCCCCCAATGGCTGCCAACTTTATGCTCCTATGAAGCCCTGCCTGTTGAGACCATCAGCCCATCTATATATTGCAGTAATGTAGTTTAGCATTATATAGAACAAGTGATAAAACAATCAAATACCCTAGCAGGAATGTCAAATTCAAATAAACAGGGGGCCAAAATTAAGCAATGTCAAAGTTGCCTGCTGATTTGACAAGGCAAAGGCGAAACGCGCGTTGGGCACACGCAGCAAGTGCTGGGTTAGTACCTTGGTCAGTCTTCATCATACTTATTTTGCAACTTCTATTCCATGTGTTTTTTCATGTTTCTATTCCTTAGGGCAACTGGCAATCTTCAAACGCTTTTTGCCCTTTAGAAAATTGTCTGTTTACATGTCTTTATTTAATACTCTGCTATATTTAATCTGATTGTTCACATGAATCATGTTGCACAGTATTCTATTCCCTATGTATTGAAGTCAGAACTCTTCACATGTATTTAACATTATCATGCTACTGGAAGCTTTATATTTATTTGTGAAATTTTGACTTTTTTATTAATTTTTAGGACTGATCTTGGTTTACACAATATCATTTCAGTTTCATAATATTTGAATATTATAATATATAAATATATAAATTGTATAAATATAATTCTGAATTCTTTTTACCTGATTTGGCCACTAATTAATTGTTCTATTGTTTAATTATTTAAAAATTGCTTTACATTTCTATCAAAACCCACCTTCTGTGCTATTTTAATTATTTTATCGTGTTGATTTTTTCAAATTAAATTCTTTCATGTTATTGTTATTTTGATGTAATAAAATTGATTTACTTTTTCTTGAATTCGCATTGTGCGTCATGTTTTAGGTTCAAATTCCAATAAGGTTACACAACGGGTTTGACCATTTGATATATTTTTTCATGTATAATGCTTTGGGATTGTGTTGCAGCTAATGGCATGGGGAACATTTAACGGGTGGGGAAAGAATGGATTCAATGAAATTTCAACATTTCTTGATGCAAATATAACAACATCTGTAAAAAAAGTTGAAGTTGAAAAGAGGATGGCTTCTACAAATGGATAATGATCCTAAACACACGTCAAAATCCACAATAGGCTACCTCAAAAAGCACAAGCTGAAGGTTTTACAATGGCCCTCACAGTCCCCTGATCTGAACATCATTGAAAATTTGTGGCTAGACCTCAAAATAGCAGAGCATGTAAGACGACCCAGGAATCTCACAGTACTAGAAGAATTTCCCAAAGAAGAATGGATGAAAATCCCTCAAACAAGAACTGAAAGGCTCTTGAATGGCTACAAAAAGCGTTTACAAGCTGTGATACTTTCAAAAGAGGGTGCTACGAGGTATTAACCATGCAGGTGCCCAAACTTTTGCAGAGGCCCATTTTCTTTTGGTAATTCTGAAATGTAAAAGATAAATATATATTCCAAACTTTTGCATACCACTGTATGTGCCCTATGGAGATTAAATGCCCTTTTCTCAATACCGTGTATATACTGTATATATATATATATCTCCCGAATTTCTTTGACGACTAAAATATGAATACAAGTTCAGTATTGCAATAATCGTACCAATGGGTCATGTTACCATTTTGTCTCTATACTGAATGCTGTAAAGCAAAACCCCTATGACGATGGCAGAATTGGATTCTTTTTCACAGTTGTACCAGACTTAGAATTAGTTTCCGATTTTTGAGTACACTGTCTGGTAAAATGATTGGAATCTGACAAAAAACAAGCCCTCGTATGGGTATGTTGACAGAAAAATGCAAAATCTATGGTTCTTAGAACAAGGTAAGGGAAAAACTAAAAGTACTAAAATGAAAATTGGCTGAGATGTGAAGGGGTTAATAAATGACGTCCTTTGTGCTTGTTCTGATCCCAGTTTTGTATTTTCAGACAGATTTTTCATCGGAGAATAACATTTAAGTAGAACATTATGATAATATTTCCCTAGCTGCTGAATTAAGTGTGGCAAAGTTCAGTGACATAAGATCAATGACAATCTGTCCACGGAAAAGATGTAAAATGCCCTGTCCTTATTCTATTCACTATACAGTATAACATTCTATGTACGGCGTGTCATAGAAAGAAATGACGTGACCCCAACAGAAGCAGGAGTCTAGAGGAGAGAGCAGGGGAATGGTCATGGCTCCGTACACAAAGCTGTGAGATCACTTATTAGCACTGCTGAAGAAGATTGGCAACCTGTGCAGACATTTCACATAGTGAACTCACATTTACAGATTGCTGCAATTCACAAGACCTTGGCTCTGATTATTACTAATCATTTTTACACTGCTGATTAGTTTTATTACCTAAAGTCTTCTCTTTGCCCACTAGCCCTTAGGTCAAGGTTCTTCCACAAAAGTCCCCACCAGTTACTCAATTTTTAAGGTTCCTTATCATGCATCTAGGCAGGTTCTCTGCTCTGGTAAACCTTATAGCAAAAGTAAAAAAGTACAGTTTCTCTTATAGAAATGGCCAAAAGTGTTGGCACCCTTGAAATTGTTTCAGAAAATGTATTTCTCACAGAAAAAAATTATTGCAACTGCACATGTTTTGTGATACACATATTTATTTCCTTTGTGAGTATTGGAACAGAGAAAAAAGGCAAATTGGACATAAATTTGCACGAGACCCTCAAAATGGGCCGTACAAAATTGTTGTCACCCTCGACTTAATATTTGGTTGCACACCCTTTGGAATAAATAACTAAATCAATCACTTCTTATAACCAACAACAATTTTCTTCCACCTCTCAACTGGAATTTTGGCCCACTTTTCTTTTGCAACCTGCTCCAGGTCTCTAATATTTGAAGGGTTTCAAATTTCAAAAGAGATATAGATTTCAGTCTAAAGAGGGGATCTACATTAGGTTCCCATACAGATGGAGACTTTAGTCTAAGTGAAGATTGGCATTAGGTTTGGGTCCTAGAAAACGAGAAACTCCTTAACGTGGCTTCCAGGTACACATGAATTGGCTAATTTGTGCGCTAAGGCCTCTTTCACATTTCCGGCGGGCGCCTGGCGGCGCCCCCGGAATTTTGCATTGCCGCAGCGCCGCATGTGCGGTTTTTTTGCCGGATGGTTTCTGATGCTTGGAGAGATAAGAAACCATCCGGCAAAAACAAAAAACGTTACATGCAGCGTTTTTTCCGGACGCCGCAATGTACATTTGCGCCGCATCCGGACAAAACCGCATGCAACGCATTGACATGCGGCGCCATCCGGCGCTAATGCATGTCAATGCGAAAAAAGCCGCATGCGGCGCATCAGATTTTCAGATGCGGCGCTGCGGCAAAATGCCGGGGGCGCCGCCAGGCGCCCGCCGGAAATGTGAAAGAGGCCTAAGCCTTCACAATTTTTCATATTTCTAATGCAGTAATGCAATTCATTTTTCATATTTCATATTTACATGTTATGGCGCTACAGAGTGCTTAATTTTTTGTTTGAATTTAATATTTGAGGGGTGTCATCTACCAACAGCAATTTTAAGATCTCTCCACAGGTGTTCAATGGGATTCAGATCCCGGACTAATTTCTGGCCACTTAAAAACTCTCAAGTGCTTTGTTTCCATCCATTTCTGGGTGCTTCTTGAAGAATGTTTGGGGTCATGACCTGCTGGAAGACACATGGCCTAGGACACAAACCCAGCTTTCTGACACTGAGCTCTACATTGTGACTCAAAATCCTTTGGTAATCTTCAAATTTCATGCTGCCTTGCACACAGTCAATGCACCCAGTGCCAGAGGCTGCAAAACAACCCCAGAATATCTTTAACCTCCACTATATTCGACTTTAGGTACTGTGTTCTTTTCTCATCCCTTTTTGCTGAACAGTAAAATGATGCTTTAACAAAAAACTCTATCTTAGTCTCATCTGTCCGCAGGATGATTTCCCAGATGGATTTTGGCTTACTCACATACATTTTGGCAAACTGTAGTCTAGCTATTTATGTCTCTGTGTCAGCAGTGGGATTCTGCAGTGTCTCCTGCCACAGCCTATCATTTAATTCAAATGTTGACTGATAGTTTGCACTGACACTGATGCACCCAGAGCCTGCAGGTCATCTTGAATTTCTTTGGAACCTGATTGGGACTCCTTATCCACCATCCGGACTATCCTGCGTTGTAACCTTTCATCAAATTTTCCACATCAAGGGAAATTAGATAAAGTGCCATGGGCTGTAAACTTCTTGATTATGTTTTTCACCATGGACAATGAAACATCAAGATCTCTGGAAATGGACTCGTAACCTTGAGATCATTAATACTATTCAACAATTTTGGTTCTCAAGTCCTCAGACAGTTCTCGTCTCCCTTTCTGTTCCCCAAGCTTAATGTAGTACACACAATGCAAAGATTGAGTCAACTTCTCCCCTTATTATCTGGTTTCAGGTATGATTTTCATATTGCTTACACCTGTTACTTGCCACTGGTGAATTTGTATGAGCATTACATGCTTGAAACAAAGTTGTTTACCCACAATTTTGTAAAGGTGTCAATAATTTTGTCTGGCCCATTTTGGGGGTTTAGGGTGAAATTGTCCAATTTGCCTTTTTTTTCTCTTTTTTTGTGTCATTCTAGTACACACAAAGGAAACAAACGTGTAAAACAAAACATGTGTAATTGTTATCATTTTCTGAGAGAAATACTTAATTTGCTTGAACAATTTCTAGGGTGCCAACCTTTTGGCCATGACTATATATCATGGGCTGCTTGTAACGATGGTGTCTTCCTGTGTAACATAGGCACCTTTGGGCCCACTTACCCCCCCTATCAACACAACAGCCTATATTTATATCACACGTCAGGAACAAGTGTGTGGAGCTGACTCTGAAACTGGAGGGTGCAGGCTGGCATCTACCTCTAACAGCAGCAACCAGAGCTAAATTTAATTGCTGCTGTTTAAAGGGAACCTGTCAGCAGGATTGTGCACAGTAACCTACACACAGTGTCAGGTTAGCGCCATTATACTGAATAAAATGATACCTTGGTTGATGAAATCCATCTTGTGGCTGTTTCTTAATCTTTATTCTCAGTTTTGTGTTAATGAGAGTCTCGTGCCCTAAGGCGGGGTTGGTGTATGTGGTGCTCTGATTAGAAATTCATAATGCATAATGCTGACAGGTCACTGCTCCCTCAGTGACCTGCCCCCTAGCTTGCATAATGAATATACTAATGTATGTACTTGAAAAAAAGCACAGTAGCATCTATCGGAACGTGATAGATGCAAATGCGCAGGTGCACCCGACGGCGTCATATTGATGGTGATTTTTATTTTTTTTGAAACACAGGAAAATAATAGGCACTAACTGTTACTCAGTAGGAGATAGATGATACTGCGCAAGGGCTTCCACCAGCTTCTTGTTGCTGCAGTCAAAG
>JARQOD010000002.1:81561982-81605168 GCA_033576555.1 Oophaga sylvatica | reverse complement strand
CCAGAGAACGAAACACTGAAGGAGTGGTCAGAAAGATAGGAAGAGAACCAGGAGAGAACAGTGTCCTTAATACCTAGTGACTGGAGCGTAGACAGTAGGAGACGGTGGTCAACTGTGTCGAAAGCTGCAGAAAGGTCGAGAAGAATGAGCAGAGAGTGGTCACCGTTATGTTTTGCTGTCAGAAGGTCATTGATCACTTTGATGAGTGCAGTTTCAGTCGACTGTAGGGAGTGGAAGCCGGACTGTGAAGGGTCTAGAAGGGAGTGAGTGGAGAGGTAACGGGTAAGGTGTGAGTAGACTAGACGCTCCAAAAGTTTAGAGATGAAGGGGAGATTGGAGACCGGTCTGTAGTTGTTTATGCAGGAAGGGTCGAGAGTGGGTTTCTTTAGTAATGGAGTAATGATGGAGTGTTTGAAGGAGGATGGGAAAATGCAAGAGGAGAGTGAGAGATTAAAGATTGTAGTTAGGTGAGTTGTGACAACTGGAGAGAGAGACTAGAGGAGATGTGAGGGAATGGGGTCGGTAGTGCATGTAGTCGGACAAGAGGAAGAGAGGAGTCTGGAGACTTCTTCTTCTGTGATGGGATCAAATGTGGAAAGTGAGCCAGGGGAAATGCAAGGAGGGATGGGAGTCACAGCACTTGGTGGTTGAGAGCAGATTTCCTGACGGATAGTATATATTTTTTCTATAAAGTGGGAGGCCAGGTCGTCAGCACAAATGTCTGTGATAGGGGCTTGTGCTTTTGGCCTGAGGAGGGAGTGAAAAGTGTCAAAAAGTTTCTTGGGGTTGTTGGCTAGTGAGGAGATCAGGGTGGTGAAGTAGGTCTGTTTGGCGAGGTGAAGGGCAGCATTATAAGTTCTTAACATGAATTTAAAGTGGATGAAATCTTCTGGTGTGCGGGTTTTTCTCCAAAGGCGTTCAGCACTCCTAAAGCATCGCTGAAGAAGTTGAGTTTGCAATGTGAGCCAGGGCTGTTTTACTGTGTGTTTGGAAGTTCTGAGGGTGAGCGGTGCTGCTTGGTCAAGGGTGCTTCTAAGAGTGTCATTGTAGTGATGAACAGCCATATTAGGACAAGAAAAAGAGGAGATTGGGGACAACGATGAGTGTAGGGAGTCTGAAAGTGTCTGAGGGTTAATGGCTTGTAGATTTCTGAATGTGTGGTAGGTAGGAGTGCGCTGGGGTGGTTGAGGATTTGTGAGGGTGAAGGAGAGAATGTTGTGGTCAGAGAGTGGAAGTGGTGAGTTATTTAGGTGGGAGATTGAACAGAGGCGGACAAAGACCAGGTCAAGGGTGTTACCATCCTTGTGTGTCTCAGAGGTTGAAAGCTGTGAGAGGCCTAGAGAAGTGGTTAGTGATAGAAGCTGAGATGCAGATGTGGAAGTAGGGCTGTTAATGGGGATGTTGAAGTCTCCAAGGATAAGGGTTGGTAGTTCTGAGGACATGAAGTGCGGCAGCCAGGCTGAGAAGTGGTCAAGGAACCGGGTGGGCGAGCCTGGGGGCCGATATATGACCGCTACTCTGAGGGAGAGGGGACGGAAGAGTCTGATGGTGTGGACCTCAAAAGAAGGGAATGAGAGTGATGGAATTGGGGGGATGACCTGGAAAGTGCATTGTGGGGACAGGAGTATGCCAACTCCACCACCATGTCTGTTTGCGGGTCTTGGGGAATGGGAGAACTGTAAGCCACCATAGGAAATGGCAGCAGGGGAGACAGTGTCAGAATCCTGAATCCAGGTTTCAGTGAGGGCCAACAGATGAAGAGAGTTGTTCAGAAAGTAGTTGTGCAGGAAGGATAGCTTGTTGCATGCAGACCGTGGATTCTAGAGGGCACAATCAAAAGAAGGAGATGAGGGAGCGCAAGTAATATTAATAAGATTATTATGGTTTCGATATGAGGTAGGGTAGGGATTGAGGTTGGGGGATGGTGGACCAGGGTTGGGGGAGATGTCCCCTGAAATCAGTAGCAATAGGAAGATAAATTTTCTCCATTATTGCAATTTACCCTTTGCATATCTTGCCTACTTTAGCCTTTGGGACTTCTAAATAGTGTTGGCACCTTGACCTTTAATTTCTATTTTTTTATCACGCTTATATTTCCTGCGTGACCATTTATATACCTACACATTTTGTGAATGCACTTTTGTGTGTGCCTATCACTCATACTTTGGAATTTGCCATCATCTCACATAAACTTAACTTGATCAGGTATCAAAGAACATACACCTTTTGCCCATTTACTATTTTACATCATCTTAATTTTTCAGGTTAATTTTCTCCCTGTACGGCTCACAAACTTTTCATGTCTGTATTTGTCATATTGGATATTTATTATCCCTTACACATTGTTTTAATATTTGACTTTATTAATAAAGACTCATACTATTTATATTTAACTTTGCCCTAGCACTTCTTTTCTTATTGCTTGTTGCAGAGCCGGACTGGCCATCTCGCAGTTCTGGCATTTGCCAGAGGGGCTGCTCCCTGCTGTGGGCCACTCACTCTGCTGAAGACCCTTTGATTTGGCAGGAGAATGGAAGCAGCTCAGGAGCAGGAGAAGGAGGCGTGACCTGAACTCATCTTCTCCTAGATCTCTCTGGTTCCAGCATTGGGACAGGAGTTGGCAGTCAGGAGGAGGGGGCTGCCTGAATGAACCGTTTGGCTGTACTCAATGGCCAGTGAGTGAGGAAATTCAATCTACACAAACTGTTGTCCCTCAAGCTCCATCAGTCTCCTGTTTTCGTTTTCAATGCTTGTGACTGCTGGAGGAGAAGTCAGTGCAATATTCTGCTGTGCATATGGAGCAATCTCAGCTCTGCTGTGTTATTATTACATTCATGTGAGCCTTTGTTGGCGAAACTTGGAATACATTAACCCCTTAACCCCCAAGGGTGGTTTGCACGTTAATGACCAGGCCAACTTTTACAATTCTGACCACTGTCTCTTTATGAGGCTATAACTCTGGAACGCTTCAACGGATCTTCGCGATTCTGAGATTGTTTTCTCGTAACATATTGTACTTCACGTTAGTGGTAAATTTCTTCCATATAACTTGTGTTTATTTTGAAAAAAACGCAAATATGGCGAAAATTTTGAAAATTTTGCAATTTTCAAACTTTGAATTTTTATTCCCTTAAAACAGAGAAATATGTAACACAAAATAGTTAAGAAATAACATTTCCCACATGTCTACTTTACATCAGCACAATTTCGGAACCAAATTTTTTTTTCTTAGGAAATTATAAGGGTTAAAAGTTAACCAGCGATTTCTCATTTTTACAACAAAATTTACAAAGCCCTTTTCTTTTAGGGACCACCTTATATTTTAAGTCACTTTGAGGGGTCTATATAGCAGAAAATACCCAAAAGTGACACCATTCTAAAAACTGCACCCTCAAGGTACTCAAAACCACATTCAAGAAGTTTATTAACCCTTCAGGTGCTTCACAGGAGCTGAAGCAACGTGGAAGGAAAAAATGAATATTTAACTTTTTAGCCACAAAAATGATCTATTACAAACTTTTTTTTATTTTCACAAGGGTAAAAGAAGAAAATGGACAGATAAAATTGTTGTGCAATTTCTCCTGAGTACGCTGATACCCCATATGTGGGGGAGAACCACTGTTTGGGCGCACAGCAGAGCTCGGAATGGAAGGAGCACCATTTGACTTTTTCCAACCAAAATTGGCTGGAATTGAGATTGGACGCCATGTTGCATTTGGAGAGCCCCTAATGTGCCTAAACAGTGGAAACCCCCCACAAGTGACCCCACTTGGGAAACAAGACCCCCTAAGGAACTTATCTAGATATGTGGTGAGCAATTTGAACCCCAAGTGCTTCACACAAGTTTATAACGTAGAGCCGTAAAATTAAAAAATCATATTTTTTCCACAAAAATGATCTTTTCACCCCAATTTTTATTTTTCCAAGGGTAACAAGACTCCAAAGTTATTGTGCAATTTGTCCTGAGTAAGCTGATACCCATATGTGGGGGTAAACCACTGTTTAGGTGCATGGCAGAGTTTGGAAGGGAAGGAGCGCCGTTCGACTTTTTCAACACAGAATTGGCTGGATGCCATCTCGTGTTTGGAGAGCTCCTGATCTGCCTAAACAGTGGAAATCCCCAACAAATGACACCATTTTGGAAACTAGACCCCTCAAGGAACTTATCTAGATGTGTGGTGAGCACTTTGAACCCCGAAGTGCTACACAGAAGTTTATAACGTACAGCCGTAAAATAAAATGTATTTATTTTTTTTACAAAAATGATTTTTTTCGTCCCCAATATTTTATTTTCACAAGGGTAACAGGAGAAATTGGACCCCAAAAGTTGTTGTCCAATTTGTCCTGAGTACGCTGATACCCAATATGTGGGAGAAAACTACTGTATGGGCACACGTCGGGGCTCGGAAGGGAAGTAGTGACGTTTTGGATTGCAGACTTTGATGGAATGGTCTAGGGGCGTCATGTCGCATTTGGAGAGCCCTGATGCGACTAAACAGTGGAAACCCCCCACAAGTGACCCCATTTTGGAAAATAGACCCCACAAGGAACTTATCTAGATGTGTGGTGAGCACTTTGAACCCCGAAGTGCTTCACAGAAGTTTATAACGTACAGCGGTAAAAATAAAAAATCCTTTTTTTTTTTTACAAAAATGATTTTTTTCGCCCCCAATATTTTATTTTCACAAGGGTAACAGGAGAAATTGGACCCCAAAAGTTGTTGTCCAATTTGTCCTGAGTACGCTGATACCCAATATGTGGGAGAAAACTACTGTATGGGTACACGTTGGGGCTCGGAAGGGAAAGTAGTGACGTTTTGGATTGCAGACTTTGATGGAATGGTCTGGGGGCGTCATGTCGCATTTGGAGAGCCCCTGATGCGCCTAAACAGTGGAAACCCCCCACAAGTGACCCCATTTTGGAAAATAGACCCACAAGGAACTTATCTAGATGTGTGGTGAGCGCTATGAAGCCCCAAGTGCTTCACAGAAGTTTATAACGTACAGCCGTAAAAACAAAAAAATAATTTTTTTTACAAAAAATGATATTTTTACCCCCCGTTTTTTATTTTCCCAAGGGTAACAGAAGAAATAGGACAAATTGCACAATAACTCTTGGAGTCCAGAGTACACTGATACCACATATGTGGGGGTAAACTACTGTTTGGGCGCATGGCAGAGCTCAGAAGTGAAGGAGCACCGTTTGACTTTTTCAACGCAGAATTGGCTGGAATTGAGATCAGACGCCATGTCACGTTTGGAGAGCCCCTGATGTGCCTAAACAGCGGAAACCCCCCAATTCTAACTCCAACCCTAACCCAAACACACCCCTAACCCTAGTCCCAACCCTAACAACAAACCTAACAATAACACACCCATAACCCTAATCCCAACCCTAACCCTAAAGGTACTGCCACACTACACAATCCCGCTAGCGATCTCGTTAGCGTTGCATACTAATGAGATCGCTAGCGGGATTGTTTGTATATCGCTGAGTGCGGCTTAACTTAGCGATATCGTTAAGGACGCTATCGCGGTTAGCGATCTTCTTAACGACTTTAGCGGTACAAAAGTACCGCTAAATCGCTAAGAAAAGGTGCCACACTCAGCGATAATACTTACCCAGCGGGAGCGCCGACGATGAAATAGGGTCCTGAGCGATTCCAGCGACGAGCGAGATCACAGCAGGAAGCTCGTCGCTGGCAGCTGCCGCACACTACAACATCGCTAACGGGATCGCTAAATAGTGACTTTTTTAGCGATCCCGTTAGCGATGTTGTTTAGTGTGGCATACCCTTAATCTTAACTTTAGCGCAACCCTAACCCTTACGGGAAAATGGAAATAAATACTTTTTTTTAATTTTATTATTTTTCCCTAACTAAGGGGGTGATAAAGGGGGTTTGATTTACTATTTATAGCGGGTTTTTATGATTGGCAGCTGTCACGCTAAAAGACGCTTTTTATTGCAAAAAATAGTTTTTGCATCACCACAGTTTGAGAGCTATAATTTTTGTATATTTTGGCCCACAGAGTCATTTGAGGTCTTATTTTTTGCGGTACGAGTTGACGTTTTTATTGGTACCATTTTGAGCACGTGACATTTTTTGATCGCTTTTTATTTCGATTTTTGGGAGGTTAGAATGAACAAAAATCAGCAATTCATGAAATTCTTTTGGGGAGGCGTTTATACCGTTCCGCGTGTGGTAAAATTGATAAAGCAGTTTTATTCTTCGGGTCAATACGATTATGGCGATACCTCATTTATATCATTTTTTTATGTTTTGGCGCTTTTATAGAATAAAACCAATTTTATATAAAAAATTATTATTTTTGCATCGCTTTATTCTGCAAGCTATAACTTTTTTATTTTTTTGCTGATGATGCTGTGTGGTGGCTCGTTTTTTGCGGAACAAGATGACGTTTTCAGCGGTACCATGTTTATTTATATCGGTCTTTTTGATCGCATGTTATTCCACTTTTTGTTCAGCGGTATGATGATAAAGCATTGATTTTTTGCTTTTTTTTTTTTTTATGACTAAAGGGGTTAACTAGTGGGACAGTTTTATAGGGGGGGTTGTTACGGACGCGGCGATACCAAATATGTGTACTTTTATTGTTTTGATTTTTTTATTTACAGGAAAAAATGAATTTATTGGGGAATATTTTTTTTTTTTTATGATTTTTTTAAACAATTTTTATTTTTATTTTTTTAACTTTTTTACTTTGTCCCAGGGTGGGACATCACTGTATAGGGTCAGATCGCTGGTGTGACAGTGTGCACAGCACTCTGTCACACCAGCGATCGCTCTGGCATCGCTGCAGGCTTCGAGCTCCCTCCCTGCGCGATCCTCCCCTGTGCCCCCGGTACACCGCGATCATGTTTGATCGCGGTGTGCCAGGGGTTAATGTGCCGGGAGCGGTCCGTGACCGCTCCTGACACATAGTGCCGGGTGTCAGCTGTGATAATCAGGAGCGCAGCTGATCGCCCTGGACTTACTATTCCGTCCATGGGAATTAAGTACCAGGTCACATGGACGGAATATTACGTCCAATGGGATTAAGGGGTTAAGCAGAGCTGTGTTAGCAATCTGTACACTAAAAAACTGTGTGTACAGGAAGTAGAAATGTGAGTGTAATCTGACTAATGTGGAGTCAACAGTAAGGCACATCTGCCTGTATAACAAGCAGGCAGGGGGACTGTGTATAGGGACAGGAGAGAGTATTGTACAGCCAGCAATATATATATATATATACATATATATATATATATGTATATATATATATATAGGGAACACTTAAACAACAGAATATAACTCCAAGTAAATCAAACTTCTGTGAAATCAAACTGTCCACTTAGGAAGCAACACTGATTGACAATCAATTTCACATGCTGTTGTGCAAATGGAATAGACAACAGATGGAAATTATTGGCAATTATCAAGACACACTCAATAAAGGAGTGGTTCTGCAGGTGGGGACCACAGACCACATCTCAGTAGTCAGTACTAGAGTTGAGCGATACTTTCCGATATCCTAAAGTATCGGAATCGTAATGGTATCGCCGATATCACTAAAATATCGGCGATACCCGATACCGATACCGGAAGTCCCATGTAAGTCTATGGGAACAAAATATCGAAATTAAAAAAAACCCATTCTTGCCTTGTTGGTTAATTGTACATGAAGGAAAACAAGAAAGAGTAATGTAGAATGTATTGGGGGAGGTTGAGGAGACATTAAAGGCATAGATGTTTGACCCAATCCAATGGAATAGCATTATTTATTTTTTTTTAGGAAATACGTTCGGATTGACGAACAAATTGACAATGTTGTTAACCTTTTTTCTATTTTGTCAAATATGTCTGTTTCACAACTTCCATGGTCTTCACCTTTTTAACTTTTCACACACTTTCTCCTTCATAATTTTCAGCAGCATCATCTTTCTCATCAAATTATTCTTCATCTTCACCTTATTAATCTTCTAAAACTTCTTGCTATTCATCTTTTTGTTAACATTACTTATATTGTTCTTATTAAACAGTTATTATTCTTCATATTCTACTTCTTCATCTTCTTCCTATTCATCCTTTTCATCATATTCTTATTTGTGACAGACATTCCTGTACTTGTAATCTGTAAAACTCTGAATTTTCATCCTTCCGTTCTTGCTGTCACGAAAGATTTTAATTACAACAGTATTTGTCCGCGTTCAGTTTAGCCTGCAGCAGCATCAGGCATTTTCCAGGGCACCACGAGGAGGAACGGACTCACCCCATACACTGCTTAGTCTTCTTCTGCTTAGAATTTAGAGCATATATTTTGCTCTTCATTTTGGTCTTATACTTAATGTTCTTCTGCTTTTTGATCTTCTGCTTATTGTTCTTCTGTCTCTTGTTCTGTATCTTGTAGTTTGTCTTAACCTTCTTTGTCCTGTTGGTGATGGTACAAAAGCCAATGGAAGTAACGAGGACCAGCTGACTGTGCTGGAACCCGGAGGGTCAGCAGAAGGAAAAGAGCCAATGGCACAACCGAGGACCAGCTGACGTTACTGGGACACGGTTACTAAGCAGGAGGTACCTGTGCTCCAAAGCACTACCAAGGACCAGCAGACGTTGCTGGAACTCGGATACCGACATGGAGGCACCTAGGCCAAAGGCACTGCGGAGAACCAGCTGACGGTACTGGAACCCGGATGAGTAGCAGAAGGTACAAGAGCCAATGAAAGTAACGAGGACCAGCTGACTGTGCTGGAACCCGGAGGGTCAGCAGAAGGAAAAGAGCCAATGGCACAACCGAGGACCAGCTGACGTTACTGGGACACGGTTACTAAGCAGGAGGTACCTGTGCTCCAAAGCACTACCAAGGACCAGCAGACGTTGCTGGAACTCGGATACCGACATGGAGGCACCTAGGCCAAAGGCACTGCGGAGAACCAGCTGACGGTACTGGAACCCGGATGAGTAGCAGAAGGTACAAGAGCCAATGAAAGTAACGAGGACCAGCTGACTGTGCTGGAACCCGGAGGGTCAGCAGAAGGAAAAGAGCCAATGGCACAACCGAGGACCAGCTGACGTTACTGGGACACGGTTACTAAGCAGGAGGTACCTGTGCTCCAAAGCACTACCAAGGACCAGCAGACGTTGCTGGAACTCGGATACCGACATGGAGGCACCTACGCCAAAGGCACTGCGGAGAACCAGCTGACGGTACTGGAACCCGGATGGGTAGCAGAAGGTACCCATGGAAATTAAAGTTGAGGCAGCAGGACTGTTTGCCGTTCACACAGCAGGGGAACAGCTGACATTACTGAACCCCAGTAACACGGGAGCAAGTGTTAACTGTGCTAACAGCACTTCCGAGAAACAACTGGCGGTGTTGTAACCCAGGGATGAGAAGAGAACAGGGTGGAGGCAGCAGGACTATTTGCCGTTCACACAGCAGGGGAACAGCTGACATTACTGAACCCCAGTAACACAGGAGCAAGTGTAGACTGTGCTAACAGCACTTCCGAGAAACAACTGGCGGTGTTGTAACCCAGGGATGAGAAGAGAACATGGTGGAGGCAGCAGGACTGTTTGCCGTACACACAGCAGGGGAACAGCTGACATTACTGAACCCCAGTAACACAGGAGCAAGTGTAGACTGTGCTAACAGCACTTCCGAGAAACAACTGGCGGTGTTGTAACCCAGGGATGAGAACAGAACATGGTGGAGGCAGCAGGACTGTTTGCCGTACACACAGCAGGGGAACAGCTGACATTACTGAACCCCAGTAACACAGGAGCAAGTGTAGACTGTGCTAACAGCACTTCCGAGAAACAACTGGCGGTGTTGTAACCCAGGGATGAGAAGAGAACATGGTGGAGGCAGCAGGACTGTTTGCCGTACACACAGCAGGGGAACAGCTGACATTACTGAACCCCAGTAACACAGGAGCAAGTGTAGACTGTGCTAACAGCACTTCCGAGAAACAACTGGCGGTGTTGTAACCCAGGGATGAGAAGAGAACATGGTGGAGGCAGCAGGACTGTTTGCCGTTCACACAGCAGGGGAACAGCTGACATTACTGAACCCCAGTAACACAGGAGCAAGTGTAGACTGTGCTAACAGCACTTCCAAGCAACAACTGGCGGTGTTGGAGCCCAGGGTCAAGGAGGGTGTAGGCATAAAATATTGAGTTATTGCCTTGTTACGTGGCCATTGCAAATGTATGTACTTCAAACAAGAATAAATGAAGTTTTACTACAACAATAAAATGATAAATTTCAATTACAAGAATAGAAAAATATTTATACTTGACAGTCCTCTGTGGTTGATAACGTTTAATGGCTAACTGAAAATATGGTAACAAATTCAAAGCTTTCGAGACTACTCAGGTGTCTTCATCAGGCTAAGAGTAAAGCCAAAAATGAAGAATCACATATTTCTACACACAACAGGACACAGGAATAGCTAAGACAAGTGAGGGAGGGACAAGTGAGGGGGAGACCGGCAACAAAAAGGAGAACAAGGATGAATTATCAGCGCCACACAATCACAGATAAATTAATGAATTTACCTGTGGCAAAAGACTTTTGTATGCCCGGTCATAGCATCATGGATATGGAATTACTGGTATTAAAATATAACTTCAAATATGAGAAACGTACAAAGGTTTCAGAATATAAGCTCATCATGACCTTTGACACTGTTAGTGATGGAATGAATAGATCACATGGATTTATGTCATTCTATATCAATTAAGGAATCTGCGTCTATGCCCTTCCAGGGTCATGAAAACCCAAAAAAACGCCAATGAGAGGGCAATCAAACTTTCTATCCTTATCTAGGAACTGTTCCAATATTTATGTTCATCCCTGTGAGATAATGACAGTTCTGATACACGTCACTTACTTGTCTTACCTATTGCACTATTCCTGTGTCCTGTTGTGTATAGAAATATGTGATGCTTAATTTTTTTATTTAGTCTTTCCTGATGAAGAGACGTGAGTAGCCTTGAAAGCTTGCAATTTGTTTCCATCTTTTCAGTTATCCATTAAAAGGTATCAACCACTGCTGACTCTGAAGTCTAAATATTTTTCTATCTACTGGCTAACACGGTACAAAGATACACATGTTTTCTAATTTCAAGAAGGAAAAATAAAGAAAATACAAATATAAACGCATATATGCACATGCCAAAAATAAATGGAACAACACAACACCCAAAAAATTGGTAACAAAATATAGTGTTGTAAATTTAAGAATAAAAGTACATTTTTTTTTTTATGAATAATGCTTAAGGAACGCTATGTTAAACCATAACATAGTGAAGACAATGGATTTTGTAATAGTCACTCATCATCATCATCGCAAATTTTATGTGACAGTCACAGAACATTTCAATTATTTAAGTTCATAAAATCGTAACTTTCTATAGCATGTATGACATGTCCAGCATGGACTCATCAATGTGATTGATGACACAATAATGTACATAAAAAATAACCATTTAAAAAAACATTAGGCATTGTTTGTCACAATTTAAGTGTGTGCCTGCAAGTGTAGGTGAAACAAAGGCTACGGATAGCAAAGGTATATTCTATGTCTGTATCAGACAGTGGACAGCCTCTGATGGGTAATGCCGATGTTATACTGTACGTCAATAAAGTCTGCGGCTGAAATCATGCATTTTTTGCTTGTAGAGTGTTGAAGAGGGTAAAAGAATGTCTGGTTGCGCAAAGCTTTATCCGTCAACACTACCTTCCTACTGTCACGCGTAGGGTAGGGTAGCGTGTGGCAATTAGCTGACTATCAAATGTGAGGTTAGGCTGCGTTATTGCGCACTAGGGACGCAAAAAAAAATACAGCAGTAATAATTTAATGTGTAATACTCCACCTATGACAAACAAAAAATTACGTTCCCTCTTTAACAATGTACAAGACTAACAAGCCTAATGGTTGACGCTGACTTAATTGAGATACAGTATTACATCAACATTGTCCATGAGTAACTATGCACTGTGATACCTATATACCAGTATTAATTTATATCTCTTGTGGTTGTTTCAACAGCACTTGCAGGTATAACTACCTATTGTCAGTATGCATGATGCACTTTCTAGATGTAATAATTTATTATTGGACATTATTACCATGTTTACATGCTGGCCATTTCATATATGGTGTTTGAAGTTACAGTTGGCATCAGTATGTGTATTTTATAATGTCTGTCATAAATAAAACTCGTGATGATGATGATGAGGATTTAATGATTCGTACATCCATTGATGCATTATCTTACAGGTACAGATAAAGTTCCTTAAAAAGCATTAATTCATAAGTCTGAAATGTACTTTTATGCATTAATTTCAAAATGTGAAGAGTAGACTATGTTTTATTTTTTGTTACCATTTCTAATAGACATGTGCAGATATGCGCTGTGATGACAAATTATTATTTGTCCATATTTGTCATTTAAAAATTTATCATTCTAGGCCTGCAAAACTTCACAATTTCATGTTTTCAGCATAACAAGCAGGGTGACGGCTCTTCCCTATTTGGAGCATGTTGGTCATGTGTTTTTCTGTCCATGTGTCGGGAACAGGAGACTTCTTGCCGTTGACACAGCAGGGGAACAGCTGGCGTTACTGAACCCCACTAACAGTAGAGCTTGTGTTTTGTTCTGTGGACACGACACTTCTGAGCAGCAACTGGCAGTGTTGGAGCCCAGGGAGTAGAGTTCAGGTGGTAGAAAGATGAACATAACAGGAGACATGGATAACGTTGCGAACCAGTTATTTAATCTGAAAACGGACAGACAAATTCTGGCGAGATCCATGCCTTGTTCATTTTCAGAAAAGTAAGCCGGTCTACATTATCGGAGGATAGTCGCATGCGACGGTCTGTTAGTACACCACCTGCAGCACTAAAGACGCGCTCCGATAATACACTGGCAGCAGGGCAAGCCAGCACCTCCAATGCATACTGGCTAAGCTCTGGCCATGTATCCAGCTTAGAGACCCAAAACTTGAATGGGGAAGAGCCATCTGGGAGTACACTGAGAGGCAAAGCCAAGTAGTCTGTCACCATCTGACGGATACGTTGCCTCCCGCTGACTGGAGCCCTCTCGGATGGTGTAGACATTTGTGGCGCTGCCACAAAACTTTGCCACATTTTTAACATACTGGTCTTTCCCTGTGCAGAGGCACTGCGTGTGCTCCCTCTTGTTGCAGAGCTCTCTACACTGCCTCGACGCACAGAGCTGCTTTGTAAAGCAGTAGCAGCAGCAGTGCTCTCGGCAGTAAGGTAGAACATTAGGGATTGCACCAGTGTGTCTTGGTACTCCCGCATTTTACGCTCCCGGTTCAACGGTGTGATGAGGCTTTTGACGTTGTCCCGGTAGCGAGGGTCTAGGAGGGTGTACACCCAATAATCAGACGTCGTGAGAATGTGGGCGATGCGGCGGTCGTTTCTTAGGCACTGCAGCATGAAATCAACCATGTGCTGCAGACTCCCAACTGGCAAAGAAACGCTGTCCTCTGCAAGAGGCGTTATCTCTGCCTGCTCTGCATCACCCCACCCTCGCTCTACATACTGACTAGAGCGTTGTGTACCTCCCTCTGGAGCGATGTCTTCCTCCTCCATTGACTCCTCCTCCTCATCCTCCTCACAAAGTGAGCCCTGCCCAGCCCTTTGTGAGGAACCACGTTGCGCTGACTTTCCAGAAGGTGATGGAATTTGTGACTCCTCATCCTCCACCTCTTCCAAAACCTCATCCCTTATTGCTTGCAGTGTTTTTTGAAGCAGGCAGATAAGGGGGACAGTCAGGCTGACTAGTGCATCATCTGCACTCGCCATCCGCGTTGACTCATCAAACGCACGCAAAACGTGGCACATGTCCTTCATAGTGGCCCACTCATTAATGGTGAAGTGTGGACGGCGCAAATTGCGTGTTGATTGCGCCTGATGCAGCTGATACTCCATAACTGCTGGCTGCTGCTCACACAACCGCTCCAACATATGTAACGTTGAATTCCACCTGGTGGATACGTCACATATGATGCGATGTTCAGGAAGGCGCAATCTGCGTTGCAGAGCTGCAATGCGCGATCTGGCCATGCTGGAACGTCGCAAGTGAGCGCACTCTAGGCGGACCTTGTGCAGCAGTGCATCAAGATCCGGATAGTCCCTCAAAAAACTCTGCACGACCAAGTTGAGCACATGTGCCAGACATGGTATGTGAGTGAGGTTGCCAAGGCCCAGAGCTGCCACCAGATTTCGGCCATTGTCACACACTACCAAGCCTGGCTGGAGATTCGCTGGCAAAAACCACACGTCGCTCTCCTGCTTGATGGCATTCCAGACCTCCTGCGCTGTGTGGCTTCGATTCCCCATGGGAATTAATTTCAGAACGGCCTGTTGCCGTTTGGCCACGGCTGTGCTCATATCGGTCGCATCAGGTAAGCGTCCACGGGTCCATGTGGAGGTAGACCGTGACGGCTCCTGCAGCGATGATTCTGAGGAACTGGAGTAGGAGGAGGAGTCAATGTGGACAGACTTGATTCCGGCAATCCTTGGAGTTGGCAGAACACGTACAGCGCCACTCGCAAGATCTGTACCCGGCTCCACAACATTCACCCAATGGGCAGTGAGTGAAAGGTATCGTCCCTGGCCATGGGTACTGGTCCACGCATCGGTGGTCAGGTGGACCTTGCTACTGACGGCGTTTAGTAGCGCATGTTTAATTTTTGCCTCAACATGCTTTTGCAGACCAGGGACGGCTTGCCTGCTGAAATAAAATCGGCTGGGCACATTGTATTGTGGGACTGCCAATGCCATTAATTCACGGAAACTGTCAGTCTCCACCAGCCTGAATGACAGCATTTCAAGGGACAGGAGTTTTGCAATGCCAGCATTCAGAGCCTGTGCTCGTGGATGGTTTGCCGAGTATGGCCGTCTTTTATCCCATGCCTGTGCTACCGATGGCTGTTTTGTGGCCTGGGTGGTGAGGATGACAGGGAACTTGCAGCTGTGGGTGGAATAACACTGTGTCTCTGGACAACAGTGACAGAGGTTCTTCCATGGCGATCCTTTGAGGAAGCCTTACCAGCTGTGTGTGAACTGGAGGAAGAGGCTCCAACAGGAGCTGAAGATGTAGGTGCTGCTGTAGGTTGGCCTACATCTCCAGTGTGTCTTTGTAACTCAACAAAGTGCTTTGACCGCACATGTTTCCACATATTTGTTGTATTAAGGTTACTGACACTTTTACCTCTTTTAATTTTTTGATTACACAGCTTGCATTTGACATAGCAAATATCATCTGCAACTGTATCAAAAAAGGACCACGCAGAGCAAGTCCTGGGAGCGCCCGGTTTGGCTGTTGTAAGAGAACTGCTCCGAACGGGTGCCAAACTGGAGGCTACAGGCAAGCGAGTCTGCAGCCTACCTCTCCCTACTGTTTGGACCGTTGGTGCAATCTCTTCCTCAGAGCTGCTCCCACCACCTTCCTGTTCCTCACGCCATGTTGGGTCTTGGACCTCATCATCTCCACCACTACCCTCTTCCAACACCTGCTGTTGTTGGGTGGTCTGGCCAGCACCATGCTCAACAGAAACTGGCAACTGAGTCTCATCATCATCAGATGCGTTCTGCGGTGTGCTGACCATCGGCACTGGCTCACCCGCCTCTTCAGATTCAGAGAGACACAGCTGTTGCGCATCACTGCATACTGCCTCTTCTTCACATTCCAGAATGCTGCTTGGCTGGGCCCCTGTTTCCAAGCCAACAGATTCTGAGAACAGAAGCAGAGACTCAGCTGGCTCCTGTACAGAGCTCTCTGACTGCCTGGGCAATTTGGCAGGCGGTGAAGAGACTGATGGTTGTTCAACAGTGCTGTGGTCCTGAGAGGAGGTGGAAGTATTGAAGTCGATGCATTGGCTGCCATCCAACCAACAACGGCTTCAATTTGTTCTTCACGCAGCAGGGGGGTACGCTGAGCTCCTACAAAAGTGCGCATAAGGAACGCTCACGGGAAAACTGGTGGATGCTGTGTCACTGGGTGCGGCAGCAGCCACAGAATCCCCACGTCCTCTCCCTGCTGCAAATCCAGGCCTCGACCACGACCACGTGCCTTACTCACTGACTTCTTCATCTTGGTAGATTGATAAAGAAAGTCAGAAAAGTTAAGGCCTAAGTGTGGTTATTCCTCACAGACTACAGTGAACCCTGCAGACAACTGTTCAGTATCTGTGAAAGGCCCCTTTGTGTACTTCTATAGTGTTTGCAACCAATGTATTGTATACGGATGGAAGCGCGTCACACTAATAGATTAGATTTTTTTCCACTAAAATGGAGCAGCACCAATTAGAGAAAAATGTGAAGGATGAGGCAGTGACACACGCTCAGCAGACTACAACCGGCAGTGGTTGAAGTACAAACTGGAGCGTAATCTGCACTCACAAAATGAAAAGCTCACAGACTACAGTGAACACTGAAACACAACTATTCACTATCTGTGAAAAGCTCCTTTGTGTACTTCTATAGTGTTTGCAACCAATGTATTGTATACGGATGGAAGCGCGTCACACTAATAGATTAGTTTTTTTCCACTAAAATGGAGCAGCACCAATTAGAGAAAAATGTGAAGGATGAGGCAGTGACACACGCTCAGCAGACTACAACCGGCAGTGGTTGAAGTACAAACTGGAGCGTAATCTGCACTCACAAAATGAAAAGCTCACAGACTACAGTGAACACTGAAACACAACTATTCACTATCTGTGAAAAGCTCCTTTGTGTACTTCTATAGTGTTTGCAACCAATGTATTGTATACGGATGGAAGCGCGTCACACTAATAGATTAGATTTTTTTCCACTAAAATGGAGCAGCACCAATTAGAGAAAAATGTGAAGGATGAGGCAGTGACACACGCTCAGCAGACTACAACCGGCAGTGGTTGAAGTACAAACTGGAGCGTAATCTGCACTCAAAAATGAAAAGCTCACAGACTACAGTGAACACTGAAACACAACTATTCACTATCTGTGAAAAGCTCCTTTGTGTACTTCTATAGTGTTTGCAACCAATGTATTGTATACGGATGGAAGCGCGTCACACTAATAGATTAGATTTTTTTCCACTAAAATGGAGCAGCACCAATTAGAGAAAAATGTGAAGGATGAGGCAGTGACACACGCTCAGCAGACTACAACCGGCAGTGGTTGAAGTACAAACTGGAGCGTAATCTGCACTCACAAAATGAAAAGCTCACAGACTACAGTGAACACTGAAACACAACTATTCACTATCTGTGAAAAGCTCCTTTGTGTACTTCTATAGTGTTTGCAACCAATGTATTGTATACGGATGGAAGCGCGTCACACTAATAGATTAGATTTTTTTCCACTAAAATGGAGCAGCACCAATTAGAGAAAAATGTGAAGGATGAGGCAGTGACACACGCTCAGCAGACTACAACCGGCAGTGGTTGAAGTACAAACTGGAGCGTATCTGCACTCACAAAATGAAAAGCTCACAGACTACAGTGAACACTGAAACACAACTATTCACTATCTGTGAAAAGCTCCTTTGTGTACTTCTATAGTGTTTGCAACCAATGTATTGTATACGGATGGAAGCGCGTCACACTAATAGATTAGATTTTTTTCCACTAAAATGGAGCAGCACCAATTAGAGAAAAATGTGAAGGATGAGGCAGTGACACACGCTCAGCAGACTACAACCGGCAGTGGTTGAAGAACTAACTGGAGCGTGATCTGCACTCAAAAAATCAAAACCTCACAGACTGCAGTGAACCTGAAACACAACTATTCACTATCTGTGAAAAGCTCCTTTGTGTACTTCTATAGTGTTTGCAACCAATGTATTGTATACGGATGGAAGCACGTCACACTAATAGATTTGATTTTTTTCTAATATAATGGAGCTGCACCAATTCCACAAATAAAATAAAAAAAAAAAGAGTCAGTGACAACGTGCAGATGCCTACAAACAGCGGTGGATGCAGAGCAAACTGCAGCGTCACCTGCACTGTCACACACACACCTTGCACAGAGCTGTTAAAACAACACTGGCAAAATGAAGCTTTACACAGCGGTTGGTAAACTAGCCTGCCTCAAGCACAGTAGTACACAAAATCGCAATATCTAACTGTCCCTCAGAGTGAGCAGAGTAGCGTTCTGTCCCTTACTGAGTTCACAGCACAGTGACGCTAAAATGGCGGCGGCGCCTTTTATAGTGCATTCTGACATCATTTCAGCAGCCAATCACAGCCATGCCATTAGTTAAGATGACCGCAGCATTACAGGATGTGCCCACACTTCGTAGGATTCCTCATTGGCTGACTAAAATCACATTGCCTCTCAAAGAATTATGGGAACTTCCGATTCCGGTATACGATATGGAAAAAGTATCGGAATTAAGTATCGGAATTCCGATAACGCGAATATCGGCCGATACCCGATACTTGCGGTATCGGAATGCTCAACACTAGTCCGACATAATAGATATGTAGGAAGAATGTGGTCATACTATGTAAAATGTGATTTCTCATAATACTGAATTAGAATATGTCAATTGATCAGTTGCTAGCTGTAATCATTACGTGTGACAATTTATCACACGCCAATCTAGAAGAACCTCACCATCCATGTCCAGTAGATTTAGTCACAGGAGAGACCTGAGCAGAACTCAACAAGTTGGACCCCAGAAGTCGAACCTAGAAGATAGATCCCCGCAGTCACAGTGGGGGGACCAGTTACTCCAAGCACCAGTGTCATTGCCAGTCGGCCATTGGGAGTGGATAGAGGCCATTTCATCATCATCCTACAAGGGCGCCTAACGGCGTTTCCCCCCGGGCATTCACCGCAGGACCGCATGTGGAAAAGCTGTTCACAGCTGAAATCCAGAGATCGCCGCAAAATTCGTTTTTTGCCGAGTGGACGAACTCATGGAAAGACCGATAAGAACCATCCAGGTTTATACAAATTAAAAATGTTGGCTCAGATGTTTTCCGGCGCCGAATGGTAATTGGCCGCATGGACTCGATGCAACGCATTGACATGACGGCATTCGGAGAATGTGTAATCGCGAAAAATCCTCAAAGCGCCATAGATTTGTTTCAAGACGGACCAGCATGCGGGAAAATCTACGAAGGGGATCGCGTGGCAAAAAAACGAAGTGTTTGAGAAGGCCAAGCAATGTCTATACTACTGTCAGCAAGAATCGAACACAGTTGGAAACTTGTATCTCAAGCGTCTCATTCCACCACGAGATCGAGCTGTTAGCACGAAAATGGAAGAGATTTCTGCTTCTTACTGGATAGTCTACCCGCGTAACTGTGACAGCTTGTTTGCCAGAGTGCAGTACAAAGATAGTAATTTGGTTCCCTATATATCTATTGACGCCACTTGTCATAGTATTTTCAATATAAACCTGTTATTCATACATTGAACAATTGTGATTATGTTGAGCTTCCCATTTATTGTTTGGTATCTTCCTTGTTTAAGCATCCATATTTGGCAAAAGAGAAAGCCAGTGGGGAACTTTTAAGGTACTGTAGTCATCAACTCTCCTACAACCTACCTCATTTTCTAAGTAATATGAGATGTATATTTTATGAGAAGCGTGTCAAGAATTACCTCCTCAATAGGATATGAACTGTTATAAAATTTCTTATTGATTCTAAGTTACCATGTGGTTTATACTTTCAGGTCCGAGATGTGCAGTTGATTACATGGAAGTGTGGAGCCCACTGTAATTGTAAGGTACACAATACCAGAGGATGAGTGGAGAGGTAACGGTTAAGGGCTCTTACATGACATCACATGACACTTCGTACACACCCAGCCAGGGTGTAGAGGGGTGGTAGACTAAGAAGTTGAGTTCATGTTCCTAGTAAAGTAGACTCGAAGGGGCTGTCAGGACAGCAGATTTGTCGTTCAGAGAGTCAGTCAGAGTAGGCAGAGGAGCCAGTTCACCTCAGCCGTCAGTGTCCTGAGCGTTACGATATGGAAAAAGTATCGGAATTAAGTATCGGAATTCCGATAACGCGAATATCGGCCTGATACCCGATACTTGCGGTATCGGAATGCTCACACTAGTCATACCAATGCTTCTTGCTAGATTGGTCACTTTTGAGTTGGTTGTGTTCTCACACTTGTGGCAGCATGATACGGACTACTACAACCCACATAAGTGGCTCAGGTAGTAGCACTCATCAAGGATGGCACATCAATGCGAGCTATGGCAAGAAGGTTTGCTGTGTCTGTCAGCGTAGTGTCCAGAGGCTGGAGGAGCTACCAGGAGGCAGGCCAGTACACCAGGAGATGTGGAGGGGGCCGTAAGAAGGCCCCAACCCAGCAGCAGGACCGCTACCTCCGCCTTTGTGCAAGGAGGAACAGAGGAGCACTGCCAGAGCCCTGCAAAATGACCTCCAGCAGGCCACAAATGTGCATGTGTCTGCACAAACAATTAGAAACCGACTCCATGAGGATGGTCTGAGTGGCGACCGTCTACAGATGGGGGTTGTGCTCACAGCCCAATACCATGCAGGATGCTTGGCATTTGCCACAGAAACAATGATTGGCAAATTCGTCACTGGAATCTTGTGCTCTTCACAGATGAAAGCAGGTTCACACTGAGCACATGTGACAGATGTGACAGAGTCTGGAGATGCAGTGAGAGCGATCTGCTGCCTGCAACATCCTTCAGCATGACCAATTTTGGCAGTGGGTCAGTAATGGTGTGGGTGGTGTGTAGCCCTGGTACACAATACCAGGAGGATGAGTGGAGAGGTAACAGTTAAGGGCTCTTCATAACATCATGTACACTTCTGACACACCCAGCAGGGGTGTGGAAGGGAGTGATTTAGTCAGTCAGTTTCCTGTCCTTGGACAGAGTAGACGTGTCCAGTCTGAGCCTGTTAGCAGTTCAGAAAGTGGAGGCTAGTACAGGTGGCCTAGTTCACCTCAGTCTAGTCAGAGCTGTGCCCCACTGGAAGACAGACTGAGATATCCATTAAGAGTCGAGCAAATCGAAGGGCAAAGTGGAAAGATTATTAAAAAGTGCTTTTGGCTTGGAGAAGTCCTGCACATTGCTACCGGTCACTGGGGACCGAAGGATCACTATTAGCTACAAGCATAGTGGTAAGAAAACCAGAGATTTACCGGACTTTAGGTCGCGGCAAACAGCCCCAATAGTCAGTACGTAACAGGAGTCAGGTGGAATAGGGACTTTGAGTCAAGCGCAGACAAAGTAAGAACCTAGTTTCATCATTGGAAGGCTCCACCACAAATCTGACTGGGCAGAACAGCTTTGGAATAGCTGGAATTCATAGAGGAACTACGCTTCAGGCTGGTTGTACTCATCATTATTGGACAGTAAAGGAGGCCCCTAACTTGCTTAGCCGTTGCCTCAAAGCTCATCCTCCATCAACCCCATCAGCCTCCCTGGGACCTGCCTTACCATCTTGCAAGTAAAGGTATGGAAAGACGCTGACGGTGTGAGACTGAGTTATTAATTGCATGCCTGCACAATCCCTACCTAACTACCGACCTGAGGGAAGAGTCCCACCTGTAGGGGACCCGACATCTAGCTGCATCACCATCCCCTCAGAGATCTACAGCAGCGCTGGTATAAATTACCAGAAGACTACAGGTGGCGTCACGAACTGTATATAAATCTATCCCCTGTAAATATACCCCCCAACATACGCCAGACCGCCAGGGCCACAGACCGAGCCACAGCTACCTGTGACAATCCCATAGACTTCTACGGGCTCGGCTCTGAGTACCCCATTGCCCTGGTAACCCACAATTGTGGTGGCGGGTCGACACAAAAATTTGGCGTCACGAACAGGATGCGAAACTTGCAGCATTGCGAGCCCTGTGTGCCTGTGGAGTGTTTTGGCGAAAAAGACTGTTGCTGTTGTTTGGCGCCAAATACCGCCATATTTGCCGCCAGATTCGCGCCCTAAGGCGCTGGAGAAGAAGGTGGGCGTACCTGAAAGAGCGCGCAAAGTCTTGGACACGCCCCCGGCTCTGACTCAGCGGCAGGTCCTGCAACAGGAAGTGAACGCTCTGACATCAGAGCGCCTGCGACGAAGGTCCTGTTCCCACTGCGGTGCCTGTGAAGTAGCAGCATCTGAAACCGGTAGGCTCCGTTTAACCAAGGGGGCGCTAAGATGTCACAACAACCGGCTGACAGTGCGGCCCCGGCCGGAGGCCCCAATCCCGCACCGTCTGGTATTGTAGCGCCAGATGGGGGTGCAGGTCCAGCACCCAGTCCGGTAGTCCCGATCATGCCACTAACGCTCCCATATATGCCTGGGGCGAAATGGCTTCCCCAGTACAGCGGTGAGCCAGGCACTTAGCAGGCTTCAAGCGGAAGTTATGCAGCATCCTAGAAATGTACTCCATGCCTGAGAGACAGAAAGCTGCTGTGCTGATAGGGCAACTAATTGGCGCTGCTGAGAGGGAAGTGGAGACTTGGGATACCGTTGATCAGGAGTCGGTACCTGCGATCTTCCTTAAGCTACATGCCATATTTGAAGACCGCACAGAAACGGATCTCCGGATGGCCTTCTATCACTGTTCACAACAGCCAGGTGACAGCATCCGGGACTACGCTTGCCGACTACAGGGAGCCCTGAGAGCCCTCAAGCAAATTAACAATTTAAATGCTATCGACGAGAATAAAATGCTGAAAGAACAATTTATACAGGGATTGAGATCCCAAGAGGAACGCAGAACTGTAAACTGGTGGTCCTTAGATCATCCGGATGCTACCTTTGATGCCCTAAAAGACATGGCAATAAAAGGGCTGCGGCCCCTGGGCAAACCGAGGTGGCAACCCAACATCATCAGGCTGAAGTCACTCTGGAACCGGCAGTAACCCCCTTTTCCCCGCTAGTGGCTGAAGCCAAAGCGCAGGTACACCTCCTAGTGAATTGGACTGTCTGCGCTCAGAGGTGCGCCAGCTGACTAAAAATCTGGCTGCTGTAATGAGTGCCCTGCAGCTGCGGAAAGAGGAGGAAGGAAAGATCTTGTTAGCTGACTGCCCAGAAGACGTCCCGTGGATGCACCGGAGAAGAAAGAAGACGTCGCCCCCCCGGAGGAGGACAACGCCACCCCCAGGAGCAACCTCTGATCAACACCCTCCTCGTCGAGAGATCATCTGTTATCGCTGCAACCGGAAAGGTCATCTGTCTCCACAGTGTCCTTTAAACGGGCAGAACCTGGGTCCAAGGGCCAACACCCAGGAGAATACCCGTCAGGCCCCCTAGACTGGAACCGCAGGTATGTGGGCGGGCGACCCTACCTGTCTATTATTCTAGATGGTATTGCTGTTCCAGCATTGTTAGACACTGGGTCCAGGTGACCCTAATACCTGATGCCCTATATACCAAGTACTGGTCAATGGACAGTCTTAAACCTCCGAGCCTTGACTTTACCGTGTATGCTTCTAATGGTCTTCCTGTAGAAGTACTCGGAACAAAATGTGTAGATGTAAAGGTGGGCAGAGAGGAGTTGAAAGACCAGGGGCTTCTGGTAGTAAAGACTGTAAATGAGGAGAACGGTTTAAATATAATTTTGGGTACTAACATTATCGGTAATTGTTTGGGAGAAGTTGTGTTCTTGCTCCAACAGCTCGCTGAGATTGCCCGACCAAGGCAGAGAGGAGTAATCCAAAGAGAGATCCGGGCCCTGGTGTGTCAGCAGCAAGCGAAGCTTACCGACGGCGAAATTGGTAATGTACGGGTCACTGACTCGGATCCTATTGTGATACCCCAATGAGTGAAATGATCATTTGGTGCAGGGCAGCCATAGGTCTGAGAGGACAGAACTACCAAGCTGTAGTAGAACCCCACCATTCAGAACATAGACCTACACTTATGACTGCTAGAGGAGTAGTAGAAGTGGTGAATGGAAGAGTACCGGTACGGCTTCTCAATTGGGGAGATGATGAGGTAAACTTACCCCGTTATGCAACCATTGCTAAACTTCATGCTGTTGATAATAATTCTATTCTCCCGGCTGAGTCCTTAGACTCCTGTCAAATAGCGGAGGACAATGACCCAGCAACTCAGGTGGCGGAATGGTGTCAGCAACTCCATGTTGGGACGGACACCACTCCCGCTCACCAGAAGCAAGGGGTATTACGGGTGGTGCAAGAGTATGCCCAAGTGTTTAGCAAAAAATCCACTTGATTTTGGGATAATTAAGGGAGTACAACATCATATCCCTACAGGCAGTCATCCTCCCATCAAAGAGCGGTATAGGCCCATACCTCCAGCTCATTATCAGAAGGCTAAAGAAATGTTGAATGATATGAAGAAAGCTGGGGTGATAAGGGATAGTTGTAGCCCCTGGGCAGCCCCTCTAGTTCTGGTTAAAAAGAAAGATGGTAGTATGAGAATGTGTGTGGATTACAGGCAGGTGAACCGCATAACACACAAGGATGCATACCCGTTACCACGTATAGAGGAATCATTAGCTGCTCTGAAAACGGCTAACTACTTTTCTACCCTTGATCTGACTAGTGGTTACTGGCAAGTGGCTGTGGCTGAGGAGGATCGTGAGAAAACGGCTTTCACCACCCCAATGGGGCTCTGTGAGTTCGACAGAATGCCGTTTGGGCTCAGCAGTGCCCCAGGAACATTTCAGAGAGTGATGGAAAACTGTCTGGGACATCTCAATTTTGAAACCGTGCTGCTATACCTAGACGACGTTATCGTGTATTCCAAGACATATGAGGACCATCTGAAGCACCTGGCAGAAGTTTTCGAGTCCCTGTCCAGGTACGGGATGAATTGAAACCCTCAAATGCCATCTACTCAAACAGAAGGTACAATACTTGGGGCACATCGTCAGTTCGGAAGGAGTAGCGCCGGACCCAGAGAAAGTCACGCCATCCAGAAGTGGCCGGAGCCGAAGAACCTTAAGGAAGTGCGACAGTTCCTGGGACTAACGGGTTACTACAGAAGTTCGTGAAAGATTACACGAAGAAGGCAGCTCCTTTACAGGACCTCCTGGTAGGACAATCCTTAAAGAGCAGAAACCCTCCCTTTAACTGGGGGAAAGAACAGGCTGAAGCATTCCAAAAGATGAAAGAGATCCTTACAGGTGATGAGATCTTAACCTATCCTGATTACAGCCAACCGTTCCTGTTGTACACCGACGCCAGTAATGAAGGTTTGGGAGCAGTTCTCAGTCAGAAGCAGAATGGCCAAGAAAAAGTCATCGCATATGCCAGCAGAAAACTCAGGCCAACTGAAAGGAATCCGGAAAATTATAGCAGCTTCAAGCTGGAGTTTCTGGCGCTGGTCTGGGCCATTACTGAAAGATTTAAGCACTATCTGGCCTCCAATAAGTTCACGGCGTACACAGACAACAACCCGTTAACGCACCTGGAAACCGCCAAGCTGGGCGCCATGGAGCAGCGATGGATGGCTCGGTTGTCCAATTACCAGTTTACTATCAAGTACCGGGCAGGTCGAAAGAATGCTAATGCTGATGCGTTGTCCCGAATGCCGCATGACTCTGATACGGAAGAAGAATCGGACGACCTGGAAGAAATTGAGCTACCTGCGTTCCATCGAAATGGGGTAGTCCACGAGCATCGAGTCCACAGAAAGCAGTATGGTGCAACATTAAATCCTTTACCCCATCACAGCTGGAAAGAGACTCAGGACAGTGATCCAGTGGTCAGCCGCATCAAGGAGTTGTTAAAACAGGAAGGTTCCTCTTTGGAAAAGGATGCACCTATGTCAGCCCAAAGCTCCTGTGGAACGAGAAAAGCAGGTTGTTCCTATACCGTGAGAAGTTGTGCAGGAGATACGTCAACCCCAGAAACCCATGAGATGGTCTGGCAAATAGTGGTCCCCAAGGCAGACGTCCCAATGGTGTTGGAAGCATACCACGATCAAGCAGGACACTTTGGCTGGAGAAAGCTGGAGACCCTGTTGAGATGCCGGTTCTACTGGGTAGGGATGCGCAGCTCCATCGAGAGGTGGTGTCGGAACTGTGGACCCTGTGGTCTCAGAAGAAAGGACTACGGTAGTCAGAAGGCCCCCTGCAACCTATCCGGACGACTCGTCCTCTGGAGATTGTGGCCCTGGACCACGTCAAATTGTCGCCAAGTAGATCTGGGTACTCATACGCCTTGACCATGGTGGACCATTACTCCAGATTTCTGGTGGTTGTTCCAGTTAAGGACCAGACCGCAGTGACGGCCGCGAAACCTTTCAAGCAAGCTTCTGCAGACCGCATGGGTATCCGGAGCAAGTATTAACCGATCAGGGACCTGCTTTCGAAGCTGATTTATTCAAGGAATTCTGTCACATGTACGGGTGCAAGAAAATAGAACAACACCATATCACCCTCAAACCAACGGTCTTTGTGAAAAAATGAACCATATTGTCCTTGACTTGTTGAGATCCATACCGTTGGAAGACAGGAATCGATGGCCGGATTTACTACCTGATTTGGTTGATTTGTATAACCATATACCTGTAAGTTCAACTAACTGCACTCCAGCCTATCTTATGAGAGCAAGGCCCGGAAGACTACCAATGGATCTAGAACTTGGAGTGGTAGAACCGGAGGCAGACGACGCCGTTGAAAACTGGGACATCAATCGGCAAGAGCAATACAGAAGAGTACAAATCTGTGTAGAGGAAAGTCTCAACAAGGCACGGGAGAAACAGGAAGATGTTTACAACAGAAATGCTCCTGCCAAGCCTTTGATGCCTGGAGAGGTAGTATTAAAAAGAAAAAGGAAGATGCACAAATTGGATAATCAGTGGGAGCAAGAACCCTACGTCATACAAGATTCTAAATATGACAACAGAAAAGTTTGTGTCGTCAGTAAGGACGGAGGAAGAACAACAACCACTGTGTCCAGAGACCATTTGAAATTGTGTCCAGAACCCTTAAAGCGTTGTGAAAAGAACCCTGTCCTCAATCAAGAGAAAGAAAGGAAGAGGTCATACACACAGATCTGGGAGATTTTCCTGCGGATTGGCCCCGACTGGGAGATGCTGTGATAATTCCAGTGTTGCAGTTTTATCAGCCACAAGAGGAAGTTCTACCTCCAGTTGTGCCTGTGGTGCCAGTCGAGCCCGCTCAGGAGTTACCCATCCCAGCAACACCTCAACCTGTGGAATCTCAAGAAGGATCATCTGAAGCAGCGCCCCATACTATGGATCCCCTGGTGAAGCTGACTCACACCGCCCAGCCATCAGTACGCTTGCCAGATCCATAGAAAGATTGAGGCAGTTCTATAGTTTGCCGTTACGCAGTGCAGACAGATCACAACTTGATATACCTGAAGCTACACCACGTAGATCAGAGCGAACCACCAAAGGGAAGTTACCCATTAGATATCAGCAGTAGATTATAACGAATTAATGTGAATACTGTAAAAAGTCTATATATATATATGTGTTTTTCTCTATTATGTCTTATAATGGACTCAGAGGCTGAGGACTGAGCCAGCCCAAAAACTGTATCCTGTAAATAGTTGCACTAAGGTGCCTTTTAATGGTTTCACATGAAACCTTGACTTACCTCTGAACAGAAAACCCGTGTGGTGTGGCACTGAGTGAGGTCTGCATTTGGATGTCCTGCAGCCCACCCAGGACCCACGTTGAAGGTTTGGTGCGGGTCCTTCACAAGCATATTGTCTATTTATATGAAAATGTTATTTATATTTGTATTTTTCTATAATGTTTTGTTTGCAACGTTTAAGACATCCTCACCTCCCGGATGGGACGAATTACTGTTTAATGTTGATGTTTTCATGCATAAACAAAATGTCTCTTTATATTTTACAGCCCGGGAGTGCTGTCGTTTACCATGGGGGAATGTGTAGCCCTGGTACACAATACCAGGAGGATGAGTGGAGAGGTAACAGTTAAGGGCTCTTCATAACATCATGTACACTTCTGACACACCCAGCAGGGGTGTGGAAGGGAGTGATTTAGTCAGTCAGTTTCCTGTCCTTGGACAGAGTAGACGTGTCCAGTCTGAGCCGTTAGCAGTTCAGAAAGTGGAGGCTAGTACAGGTGGTCTAGTTCACCTCAGCCTAGTCAGAGCTGTGCCCCACTGGAAGACAGACTGAGATATCCATTAAGAGTCGAGCAAATCGAAGGGCAAAGTGGAAAGATTATTGAAAAAGTGCTTTTGGCTTGGAGAAGTCCTGCACATTGCTACCGGTCACTGGGGACCGAAGGATCACTATTAGCTACAAGCATAGTGGTAAGAAAACCAGAGATTTACCGGACTTTAGGTCGCGGCAAACAGCCCCAAATAGTCAGTACGTAACAGGAGTCAGGTGGAATAGGGACTTTGAGTCAAGCGCAGACAAAAGTAAGAACCTAGTTTCATCATTTGGAAGGCTCCACCACAAATCTGACTGGGCAGAACAGCTTTGGAATAGCTGGAATATAGAGGGAACTACGCTTCAGGCTGGTTGTACTCATCATTATTGGACAGTAAAGGAGGCCCCTAACTTGCTTAGCCGTTGCCTCAAAGCTCATCCTCCATCAACCCCATCAGCCTCCCTGGGACCTGCCTTACCATCTTGCAAGTAAAGGTATGGAAAGACGCTGACGGTGTGAGACTGAGTTATTAATTGCATGCCTGCACAATCCCTACCTAACTACCGACCTGAGGGAAGAGTCCCACCTGTAGGGGACCCGACATCTAGCTGCATCACCATCCCCTCAGAGATCTACAGCAGCGCTGGTATAAATTACCAGAAGACTACAGGTGGCGTCACGAACTGTATATAAATCTATCCCCTGTAAATATACCCCCCAACATACGCCAGACCGCCAGGGCCACAGACCGAACCACAGCTACCTGTGACAATCCCATAGACTTCTACGGGCTCGGCTCTGAGTACCCCATTGCCCTGGTAACCCACAATTGTGGTGGCGGGTCGACACAGTGGCATTTCTTTTGAGGGCCGCACAGCCCTCCATGTGCTCACCAGAGGTAGCCTGACTGCCATTAGGTACCAAGATGAGATCCTCAGACCCCTTGTGAGACCATATGCTGGTGCGGTTGGCCCTGGGTTCCTCCTAATGCAGGACAATGCCAGACATCATGTGGCTGGAGTGTGTCAGCAGTTCCTGCAAGATGAAGGCATTGAAGCTATGGACTGGCCCGCCCGTTCCCCAGACCTGAATCTGATTGATCACATCTGGGACATCATGTCTCGTTCCATCCACCAATATCACGTTGTGTGTAGCCCTGGTGTTAGGCACACGCAGTACCCTGGAGAATGTGTGGAGAGATAGCAGTTTAATGCTCAATACCCATTCACTCAACATACACTAGACACACCCTTAGGGTAGTGTAGTCACTTGTGAGGGAGTGGTCAGTGTGTATTCGTTGAGTGATTAGAGTAGTCAGTTTCCTGTCTTCGGACAGAGCAGACGTGTGGAGTCTAGCTGGGACTTGGAGGGAGGAAGCAGTCCAGCCTGGTTCTATCAGCAGTTCAGCAAGTGGAGGCCAGTAAGGGCGAGATATAGATCACCTCAGCCTGGTCAGAGCTGTACCTCACTTGAAGACATTGATAAAGAAAGAAGAGCTTAGTACAGAAATACTTCAGTCTCCTGTCCCAAGGACAGTGAAAGGTTCAGAGACGTGCTCCTGCCTAGTGGATTACTGAGAGTCTGTTAACTAACTCTGAAGGAAGGAGAAGAAGGGAGTGATTATATGACTTTTTGCAAGTGTGAGTGTTTATGCTACAAGCGCGGACAAGGCGAAAGGCACAGTGGAAAGGAATATTTGAAAAGTGCTTTTGGATTGAAGAAGTCCTGCACATTGTTACCGGTCACTGGGGACCGAAGGATCACTAAAGCTTCACGCTTAGTGGTAAGAAAACCAGAGGCTTATCGGACCTTAGGTCGCGGCAAGCAGCCCCTAAATAGTCGGTACGTAACTGGGGTCAGGGGGAGTGAAGACTTTGAGCCTGATCAGCAAGATAGGAATTCAGCTCTCTCACAGGAAGGCTCCGACCACAAAACTGACTGGGCAGTACAGCTATGGAATAGCTGGAGTTATAGAGGGAACTACGCTTCATGCTGGTTGTACTCATCGTTGTGAAAGTAAAGGAGGCCCCTAACTTGTCCAGCTGCTATCTCAAAATACATTCTCCTTGGATCAGCCTCCCTGGGACCTGCCTTACCATCTTACAAGTAAAGGTATGGAAAGACGCTGACCGTGTGAGACTGAGTTATTTACTTGCATGCCTGCACAACCCTGCCTTAACCATCGACCTGAGGGAAGAGTCCCACCTGTAGGGGACCCGACATCTAGCTGCCTCACCATCCCCTCAGAGCTCTACAGCAGCGCTGGTATAAATTACCAGAAGACTACAGGTGGCGTCACGAACTGTAAATATATCTATCCCCTGTAAATATTCCCCCAACATACGCCAGACCGCTAGGGCCACAGACCGAGCCACCGCTACCTGTGACAATCCCCATAGACTTCCATGGGCTCGGCTCTGAGTACCCCATTGCCCTGGTAACCCACAATTGTGGTGGCAGGTCGACACAGTTGCACCACAGACTGTCCAGGAGTTGGCGGATGCTTTAGTCCAGGTCTGGGAGGAGATCCCTCAGGAGACCATCCACTGCCTCATCAGGAGCATGCCCAGGCGTTGTACAGTAGGGAGATCATACAGGCACGTGGAGGCCACACACACTACAGAGCATAATTTCGACTTGTTTTAAGGACATTACATTCCACTTTAATTTTGGGTGTGACTCCAAATCCAGGCCTCCATTGGTTAATACATTTGATTTCCATTGATGATTTTTGTGTGATTTTGTTGTCAGCACATTCAACTTTGTACAGAACAAAGTATTCAGTGAGAATATTTCATTCATACAGATCTAGGATGTGTTAATTGAGTGTTCCCTTTATTTTTTTGAGCAGTATATATAATACAGTATATACATATATATATATATATATATATGTTCTCTTCTCTACTGGCTGCTCTACATGCACACATCCTTATTATATACTATATTCATGTGTCTTCACCCAATCACTGAGGTCACTTTTCTTTTTAAAGTGAACCTGACAACGGATACATGGTGCTGATCTGTGGGCAGCCGGTATCAGGCACCGGCTGTATAATCTCAGCCAGGTATGTTTTTCTCTGAAACACCGTAGCGCCACAGTTAAAAGTACAAGGCTGAAATCTTAAAGCCGGTGCCTGATATATGCTGCTCGATACCCAGACATAATGAATCAGTTGTCAGGTTCCCTTTAAGCTAGGGTGGAAATATGCCGGACATTGAGATATTGTCACATATCAAACTGAGGCTTTGTCACAGACCTGACCAAAAAATGCAGGACAGAATAACGCAGCATTCTTCACTATTTTGTCCACTAAAATACAAAGTCAAATTATAAAAACCCAACAGGTCCTGCTACAGTCTGTAGAGTATAACAGTCACCACTAGTGTTTGATATGTAAGGGGTCCAGCAATGATGCTTGAAGGATAGTACTTAACCTGGGATGGAGCAGAATAATTGAATTAAAAACGATTGTGTGAACACAGCCAAACCATATCATTGGTGGTGAGTCAGGTGTCAAGTGAAAGCACAAAAAACCTCACCCTTTTTTCTGCACATAAGCTTGGCTGATTTTTGCTATTTTGATTGGGAAGGGTGGCAGCCCTAACCAGCAGTCGGGGGTATGTTAAGACATGCTCTTTAAAATAACAGGTGGAGAGGTGCTTGGGACTCTTTAGATGGATTGATCCAGGCCATTAAAGGGGTTGTCCAAGTTTTTCATGAGAGCCTGCAGTCCCTCTATGTGACTGCAGACTTGTGAAGCCTCACATCACACACAGCACACTGTCAGCATTCTCCAGTACTGGCAGCGAGACCAGGGCTGCCACTAGGAATTTCCATAATCCATACTGGCAAAATTTTCGGGGCTCCCTTGAAACTTCGCCTAGGCTCCACCCTACGCCCGCCTCCACCCATCAAACCTTCCACAGTCCCACCACCCTCTCTTGGAAAAACTCCACTTCTGCACATAAAAGGGGCAAATACCGCCACATCATGGCCGGATCACATATTGCCACCACATAGTGACCAAATACTACAATACTGATCATTAATAAAAAAAAACAAATACTAATGCCATTATACACAGGAGATCTGTACTTAGTTTACAGTGTCTGTGTAGTGATCACCAGTGACATTATACACAGGAGCTCTGTATATAGTGTAAGTGTACAGGTAATACAATGATCACTATTGACATTATATACAGGAGCACTGTATATAGTGTCAGTGTACAGGTAATACAGGGATCACCAGTAACATTATACACAGGAGCTCTGTATATAGTGTCAGTGTACAGGTAATACATGGATCCCCAATGACATACACAGGAGATCTGTATATAGTTTCAGTGTACAGGTAATACCGTGATCACTAGTGACATTATACACATGAGCTCTGTATATAGTATACAGTATATAGTGTAAGTGTACAAGTAACACACTGACTCACCAGTGACGTCTCTAGTAGAAGTCCCTTCATCTTTACTTTTCATCTTCTTCCAGTTCAGACCACCATCACTTCTTCCAGCTAGGACTCTTCTCTGAAGGAAATAACACAGTTATCTAGAGCACATTCCCCAACCTAAATACTAAGCCAGATGAAAAAAAAGTGACCGTGTCACCCTGCACAGTAACAGGATCTCTCCTACCCCATAATGAAAACAGTATCCTCAAAGAACAATATCCTTTAATTAGCCCCTACAGTAATAATATCCCACATTCTGGACCCCACATGTCCTCCCATTCTATTCCCCACGTGTCCTCCCATTTTGGCTCATGTCTCTACATATTGCCCCAATAGTCATCCTTAATAGTATAATGCATCCCATAGTCATATATAGTAGTACAATGCATCCCATTGTCATATATAGCAGTTCAATCCAGACTCATAACAGTATAATGCAGCCCCATAGTCATATATAGCAGTATAATGCAGCCCCATAGTAGTATAATGCAGCCCTATAGCGGTATAATGCAGCCTCATAGCAGTATAATGCAGCCCTATAGAGGTATAATGCACCTCTGTAATATAATGCTACCCCTTAGGGGTATAATGCTCTTCCATAGGAGTATAATGCTCCCACATAATATAATGCAGCCCCATAGGGGTATAATGCTCCTCCCATAGGGGTATAATGCACCCCAAAAACATAAAGCAACCCATAGGGGTATAATACTCCCCCATAGGGGAATAAGGCTCCCCCATAATATAATGCACCACATAGGGATATCATGCTCCCCCATAGGGGTATAATGCTCCCCCATAGAGGTATCATGCTCCACCATACCGTGGCTTTACAAAAAAATAAAAAAAGTTTCTCCTTACCTGGCTGAGCTCCAGTGATGTCCTCCACCTGACACATCTGAGGCGTGCAGAGTCGTTCCAGCATATGACAGTGACGGCATACGCCAGCGACGTGCCCGCTGACGTCAGCTGCCGGCCTATGATTGGCTGGCGGCTGTTAACTGACAGCCGGCTTCAGCACCAGCTGCAGGAGGACAGCGACTTACAGTAGCCGCTACTTCCCCAGCAGCCATCCGTGCACACGGAGGACAGTGTGCACTGCTCTCCATGTGCGGGACGTTTTCCGGTCAGTGTGTCGGTGTGAAAACAGACATGTCAGCGTATCTTGCACACAGACAAACACGGTCTGTGAAAACACACTGACATCTACACAGACCCATTCATTTGAATGGGTCTACGTGTGTATGTGTCTCAGGTACGTGTGAAAACTGTCACTACTCGTATCGGAGACACGGACATGTGAAAGGGGCCTAATATAGTATTGTATGGAATAGTGCCGTCTACTATACTATTCCGCACTGTCCCAGTACAGCAGCCAGACACGGACACCGGCCAGAAGACACTTTTTTTATAAATCTGTTGAACGTCGTCTTTCAGCATTTCTGCAGCGTTTGCTTTTCCCTATTCAAATGAATGGGAAATAAAAATTCAAGTGAAAAATCTGTGAAAAAGCAGAATATTTCCTGCCAACACTGTACATCAATCCACAGCAAAAACGGTGACAGTGAACAGACACTACAGGGGTTTTCTGAGAATGTAAAATAATTAGCATGAAATGATGAATCCCCTGCGGCTCCAGCACCGATGCCCCGGGGGTCTCCGCCAGTCTTAGCACTGGGCTGCAGTGGTCCTGTGGCTGCACCTTATAGTATAGCTGCAAAGTGAATAATAATCATCAGGGACCCCGAACCACCGGCCACGGAGCCAGAGGGGATTTAGCAGAGTAGTTTGGGGGACATGTAGGACTTGTTTTTTTATCGCTTTTTATTCTGCTGTTTGTGATGTAGAATGCACAAAAAGACGACAAATCTGCTAATGTTTTCTATCATTTGACTGTCTGGCCCTCTTCACACAACCGTGTATCATGGTTATCACAGATGCCACGTGTCCCCTATTTAACCTACGGTGCTGCACTCATGTCCGTGTTTTCCCAGCACCACATATGACGAGGGCCAATACAAGTCTATGGGTCCATGTAAACATGCCGTCCGTGTGCCGTCAGTGTGCCGTCCGTGTGCCATCCATGTGCCGTCCGTGTGCCGTCCATGTGCCGTCTGTGTGCCGTCCGTGTGCCGTCCGTGTGCCATCCATGTGCCGTCCGTGTGCCGTCCGTGTGCCGTCCGTGTGCCATCCATGTGCCGTCCGTGTGCCGTCCGTGTGTCGTCCGTGTGCGGTCCGTGTGCCGTCCGTGTGCCGTCCATGTTTTACATTAAAAGTATGTGAGAAGCTTTGCAATTTAATTATCAGTATCCATACAGAAAAACACGGATGGCACACGGAAGACACACTGATTGAAAACACTGGAGACACTGATATTGGTGTAACACGTATGTGTTTTACATGGACGTGGCCTTACAGTGTGGTTGGTGGAATATTTCAGGATTGGGGGCCACACTTTGAATTTTGCCCAGGGCTCCAATTTGTCTAAAACCGGCCCTGTATATATGTATGAGAGAGTGGCAATATATACTGTATATCTATAGATTTGTCGCCATAAAAGAAGAGGGGCCCAGACACATGTCTTCAGCAGGGGCCCCAAGCCGTCAGTGTCCGCCCATGACCAGTCAGTTTTACCATATGGTGAACATGGTAAATAAAAAAAATAAAAAAACAACTGTGAAATTGCTTTTTTTTTTCAGTTTCAACACATTTGGATTTATTTTTCTCAGTTTTCCAGTACACTATGTGGTAGAATAAATGGTGTCATTCAAAAGTACAATTCATCCCGCAAAAAACAAGCCTTCATATGGCCATATTGATGGAAAAATAATAAAGTTATGGCTCTTGGAAGAAGGGGAGGAAAAAAGTGATGTGCGTGGTGATGTCACATCAGTGTTCTACGTGAAATGTTGATGTCACACAAGTCGTGATCTCACAATATGAAGAGCCGATAAAAGTTCCGCTCGCTGTCACAGGCTTTGAGGGTTTTTAGAGTTTGTGGAGTGAAGGTTTTGCTATTTCTGTTGAGCAAAATGTGTAAAAATATGAACAAACGTCGCTTTATTATCGAGTCTGATACAGAGGATGACGGCATTATCGGCCAGGTGAGTGGCGGCATCGATATGAAATGATTTATTCTTCGTTTTTCCTCCTGGGTGTTCCTCCACCAGTGCCCATGCTGTGACACGTAATACCGCCCTATGGTACATTTAGTAGTGCCCATATTTCAGTGCACAGCAGTAGTTCCAGGCCTGCAATTCTCAGGGATTGTGACTTATGGAAATTTCTAGTTATAGAAATGTCATTATTTCTCTCTTTTCCTTTCCCAGTTACCGGTCGATAAAAAATGCCGCAGAGTTTCTGCGTCCGACATACAGGACGGGAGCGGTGATGAGACTGTCCGTCAGGTGAGTGCTCACTTCTCTCCAGTGCTGTCTGCGGCTCCGAGCGTCCGGCGGAGATCGGTGGACGCCACCTTCTGTGATTATACCGCTATATCGCTGCTTGTCCCGCAGTCTCAATGTTTGGGTCTTTGTGTTTCTTTATTTCAGTATCGTCCACTTATTCCAAGGTCTCCAATGAGACTTCCTTATGAAGATGGCTACTCTGATCCCCACCTGCTAAATACAGAGTCAGGTATGTAATACAGCGTCTGGAAGGATCATAAACTCCTTCCTGTAAAATAAGAAATGAGACTTTTATTGATAAGGAAAACTGAACGACACAGAAGTAAATGACAATATTTGTTCTTTTCTCCAGAGCCCAATTCTCCCTGGTCCAGCTTTGTAAAAGAGAAGACAGCGAGGTAATGTATTCCTATAGATCAATATTACCTTTGTAATGTTCATGTTATTTGGTCGCTAGGTGGCGCTGTTATTGGCATTTTCTCCCATAATTTGTCAGCTGTGTGTCTGCAGGTCGTGTACGGCCTTAGTATATAACCAGTATTGATGTGTGATCCTCTCTGATGTTCTGTGACCAGGAGACAGGAGCGTCCCACCAATTACTGTCTACTGAGAGACCTGTCTTCTCCCAAATCCGAATATGTCACCAACTTCAATAAGAACAGACAGAAGTTGACACGGCGTCTGTACAAGTTTTATAACAGGACCGTGTTTGAGAACAAGGTATTAAGTTATAGCACACAGCCCGGAATAGGGAAATACGGGGATGAAGGGTTAGATCTAGGGCTAGTATCCAGTGTATATAGTATATACCTCTATATTCTGTAGGTATGAGGGACAGTGAATGGAGGGTTAGACCTAGGGTTAGTATCTAGTGTATATAGTATATACCTCTATATTCTATAGATATAGGGTAATATGGGGGATAGTGAATGGAGGGTTAGACCTAGGGTTAGTATCCAGTGTATATAATATATACCTGTATATTCTGTAGATATGAGGGACAATGAATGGAGGGTTAGACCTAGGGTTAGTATCTAGTGTATATAGTATATACCTCTATATTCTGTAGGTATGAGGGATAGTGAATGGGGGCTAGACCTAGGGTTAGTATCCAGTGTATATAGTATATACCTCTATATTCTGTAGGTATGAGGGATAGTGAATGGAGGGTTAGACCTAGGGTTAGTATCTAGTGTATATAGTATATACCTGTATATTCTGTAGGTATGAGGGATAGTGAATGGAGGGTTAGACCTAGGGTTAGTATCCAGTGTATATAGTATATACCTCTATATTCTATAGATATAGGGTAATATGGGGATAGTGAATGGAGGGTTAGACCTAGGGTTAGTATCCAGTGTATATAAGTATATACCTCTATATTCTATAGATATAGGGTAATATGGGGGAAAGCGAATGGAGGGTTAGTCCTAGGGTTAGTGTATCCAGTGTAAATAGTATATACCTCTATATTCTGTATTTTCTCCTTCTTTCCTCCGTAGCTTCCTGCGTATATGGACATAAACTGGAATAAAAGGCTGTGTAAAACGGCCGGTCGCACCGGCTTCCGAGAGAATAATGGGGTGCGCTATGCCATCATCCAATTATCGGAGAAAGTCTGCGATTCTGCAGGTAGGCTTCACACCGGGCACAATTTATAGATTTACTTGTGAGACATCTTCCATCCATCTTCACTCCCGATTGTAATTAAATGCTGCTTTGTCCTCAGAACGACTCCGAGACACATTGATCCATGAGATGTGTCATGCAGCATGCTGGGTCATCGATGGTAATGGAGAATATGCCCATCACCAGCTATGGGAGCAATATTGTGGGAAGGCCGCACAGAACCACCCTGACCTCCCACCCATTACTGTACTCCACAGTTGGGAGTTCCACTACCAGGTGATGTACCAATGCTCAAAGTGCCCGTACAGGTAAGACACAACTCACATAAACCATGGATAGATGGGAGCGTGATACTGGTCATGGGGCGTATGTGTTAGTTACTGTCACTGCTTGATTTGCGGCTTCTGTAGGCAGACATGAAAGGGCTCTGTCATTGATGTAGGATGTGATTGCACACTTAGGATCAGTATTTAATGTGAGCTTTATCTCCCACCCCAGGGTCGGACGTTGGACGGATTCCCTCGACACCAAGAGGTTTGGGTGTGGCAACTGTAACAGCAAGTTGGTTCTTGTAACCACAACCTGAGAAGATCTATCAGTGACCACCCAGCTCTATCATCAGTCCGACCATCCGCTCTGCCAAGATGGCAACACATGGATCAAGTCATCCAGAAGACCGGTGGAAAGTTACATTTCAATCTTCCACCATAATAACATCTCACCATCTCATGGGCGGCACGGTGGCTCAGTGGTTAGCACTGGTGTCTGCAGTACTCGGGTCGTGGAAGCAAATCCGACCACGGACGTCTGCATGGAGTTTGTATGTTCTCCCCGTGTCTGCGTGGGTTTCCTCCGGGTTCTCCGGTTTCCTCCCACACTCCAAAAATATACTGATAGGTTAATTGGCTTCTTTACAAATTGCCCCTAATATGAATGATGGGGAAACAAATCCATCATTAAATACAAATGTCTGACACAAAGAAGTTTCATGCTGTCAATCATTCAGTATTCAGACCATTTACAGAAACATTTTAGCTTATAGAAATGTGTTGGATCCAGCTTGAAGCCTAATTTTGAATGCAGCTCCTGCTGTTAACGCAGCATAGTGCAAAATGTAGATTTTCCTTTCCTGAATCCAGAGCTTGTGCTTTCTCTGTCATCAGGGCAATGTCTTAATATATCCCCATTCTATAATGTATCCGTCTACAGAAGTTATTTGCTCTCCGGTGTCATATTCTCAGATTGGATTCAGATGAAGAAAGAAGCAATCTCAGCAGAGTTCTTGCGCTTTCCTAATGTCGTATGCAAAATACAATATTTCTGGAAAATGTCCCCATACCAGCAAGAAATGACCCGTGTCTTTAGCCCGTCATCTATGAAACTCCGGTCTTCTTGAGTGGATATAGTAATCCATAGACTGCAGATATTGCACATCTATAATAAGTAATATATCTGATATCAGTGTCAAAGTGGGAGTCACAGAGGAGTCAAGGGCACCCGCTGGCATTCAGGGTTTTTCCTGTTCAGGAGAAAATACCAATAACTTCGGTGTATTAGCCAAAAACGCTGCCCACAACTCTTCTATGGTGCCACACATGGTGACATGTCAGTAGCACCGTGTGCCAAGATGCCACTCTGTGATAGCCAAGGTGTTTATATACAAGGCTTGGTCATCTAACTGAATGTTACCCAAGGGAAAGGTAACACTAGTACCGCTGGTGCCACTGTAAGAGTGGTGGACTGTACTGTTGTGTTCCTGCCCCTGAAGTCACCAATCGCGTGTAATATAGTATGAATAATGTTACGCATCTTTTACATATATTGTGTCATGTGAGATGTGAACTATGACCTGAGGTTTTAGTGTATATCGTGATATGGACCGTGATATGGTAGTACGCATAGTGCTGGTACTGTACAGCATAGAGTAAGATATAGATTAGGATTTAGGACATAAAAAAGAGTGTAATATGCTTAGTACATACGGTTATAAGATAATGGCTTCAGTTAGCTAAAGACAGAGAATTAGATACAGTTAATGTTTGGGACTAGCCCACAGTGGGAAGGGATTTGTGCTTGTAAAAGTGGACTGCTTCTCGGAAGGGATAAGATAAGGAAAATAGTAACTAATTTCAAGTGCAGTGGACTGCTACAGTCATTATGCACCTATGCACCTATTGTTTGGGGCAGTGGGAGGCCTTAATGGAATCCCTTGCCAAGATTCCTGCAATGTCCAGAACTCAAGGCTCGATACAGGTTCTACAAAGCTCACCTGTGCAATTTTAAGGGAAATCCTGAAAACATGACCTGTTGGTGGCTCCTGAGGACTGGAGTTGGGGAACACTGGTGTAAGGCATAGGACTGGCACCAAAGAACCCAGTAATACTCACCATTAAGTGCATGTAAGAGAGGCAAGTGGTGAAAAACTCTATCTTTATTGTATAGAAAGTGCAAAAAAGAGGGGACATAAAAACAGTTCTTCAATACAAAAAGTGAAACTGATATATTAGATAGAGACATTACAAACAGCGTGATCTATTTCTAGTGTTTATTTCTGTTAATGTTCATCATTATAAATTTCAAACTTCAAAAAACTGACCGTCACATCCAAACATAAACTAAGTGTGAACAGGTGCTTACCTAGAGCCACTAACTCATACACACTGAAACAAATTTCATTCTCCAGCAGGACTTGGCACCTGTCCACACTGCCAAAAGTACCAATGGCCAGCAAGCTCATCTGACCTTAACCTCACAGAGAATCTATGGGTATTGTCAAGAGAAAGATGAGAGACACCAGACCCAACAATGCAGACGAGCTGAAGGCTGCTATCAAAGCAACCTGGGCTTCCATAACACCTCAGCAGTGACACAGGCTGATCGCCTCCATTCCACACTGCATTGATGCAGTAATCAATGCCAAAAGAGCCTCGACCAAGTATTGAGTGCATTTACAGAACATACATTTCAGTAGGCCAACATTTTGGATTTTTAAATAATTTTTCAAGCTGGTGATAGAAAACATTCTGATTTACTGCGATAATGATTTTGAGTTTTCATTGGCTGTAAGCCATAATCATCAACATTAACAGAAATAAACACTTAAGTAATCACTCTGTTTGTAATGACTCTACTGTATATAATATACAAGTTTCACTTTTTGTATTGAAGAACTGAAATAAATTAACTTTTTGATGATATTCTAATTTTGTAAGATGCACCTGTACTTATGACTCTGCCCGGAGTTATAAAGCCTTTCTCGCTTTACGATCCCAGTTGACCACTCTGCTGAGCTTTCCCTTCACATTACCAGTGAGTTCCTTGATCTGACCTTTATCACTACAGGTATTAATCTCCTGGGATAGCTTGTTCTCACTCCATCCCTGTGGGACAGGCCTGCAACTGGGCATTATATTATTCTTCATTAACATGTTATAACTCAGGGCAGAGTCATATGTATATGGAGACTTGAATTGTTTCATGTACTAACAGCTATTTATTTGTGATTTGTATTACTGCTTAATTGCTTCTAGCTCTTGGATGATTTTTGTGGGAGATTGCTTGATGTCCATTGTGTAGCCCTGGTGGTAGGCACACGCAGTACCCTGGGGAGTGTATGGCGAGACGGCGGCTTAAAGCTCAATATGCATTCATTCTACACACACTAGACACACCCTTGGGGTAGTGAAGTATACTCTAGGGAGTGGTCAAGAAGTTATGTGTAGGAGTGATTTTAGTCAGAGAGTGCTAGTTCCTGTCTTCGGGCAGTAAGGACGTAAAGAGTCTAGTTCCTGTCTTCGGGCAGTAAGGACGTGGAGAGTCTGCGTCTAGACTACAGTGAGAGAGTCTGCATCTGGAGGGAGGAAGGAGTCTAGATTGCTATCTCATCAGCTTGGAAAGTGGAGTCCGGTATAGGTGTTGGAATACACCTTAGTCTGGTCAGAGCTGTGTCATCTCCTCAGCATACATTGAAGGAAAGAACAAGTTGTAACCCAGAAAGTCTTCAGCATTCCTGTCTAAAGGACAGTATCAGGTACAGAGACGTGCTCCTGCCTGTGATAACTGAGCATCTGTGGTTAGCTTGATTGGAAGGAAAAAGATTGGAAGTGACTGCTCGACCCCTGGCTAGTAAGAGTGTTTATGTTACCAGCGTGGACAAGGCGAAAGGCAAGTGGATTAGAGAATTGGCGCTTCAGGATTGCAGAAGTCCAGCGCCTTGTTACCGGTCACTGGGGACCGAAGAGTCACTGTTGCTTCAGGCACAGTGACAGGACAACCAGGAATCTACCGGACCCTAGGTCGCGGCAGACAAGCCCCTTATAGTCGGTACGTAGCTGGGGTCAGGGGGAGTGAACACTTTGGAGTTCTGCAGGACAAACATAAGTATTCAGCTCCTTCACAGGAAGATCCCTAACACTAAGCTGACTGGGCAAGAACAGCTAAGATTTGCTGGAATCATAGAGGGAACTACGCTTCAGGCTGGTTGTACTCGTTTATTGGAGATAAAGGAGGCCCCTAACTTGTCCAGCTGCCGTCTCAAGATACACTCCCCTTGGATCAGCCTCCTTGGGCCCTGCCTTATCATTCTGCAAGTAAAGGTATGGAAAGACGCTGACTGTGTGAGACTGTGTTATTTACCGGCACCCGACTTCACCATCTTAACAGACTTTGAGGGAAGAGTCCCACCTGTAGGGACCCGACATCTAGCTGCCTCACCATCCCCTCAGAGATCTACGGCAGCGCTGGTACTAATTACCAGAATACTACAGGTGGCGTCACGAACTGTACATAAATCAACCCCCTGTAAATATATCCCCAACAACATACGCCAGACCGCCCGGGCCACAGACCGAGCCACAGCTACCTGTGACAACAATCCCCATAGACTTCTACGGGCTCGGCTCTGAGTACCCCATTGCCCTGGTAACCCACAATTGTGGTGGCGGGTCGACACAAACTTTGGCGTCACGAACAGGATACCAAACTCGCGAAATTGCGAGCCCTGCGTGCCTAAGAACTTGTTTTTGTGAAAAGGACTGTTTGCACTTTTGGCGCCAAAATCGCCATTTTTGTCGCCATATTCGCGCCCTCAGGCGCTGGAGAAGAAGGTGGGCGTACCTTCGTGGGCGTCTACCCCCCTGTGGCGCGAAGAAAATGCCTGCCCTCTCAAAGTGCTACTATAACATGCGGTCCTGCCCTACAGCAAAGGAGGTCCGCCTCCTCTTCACCTTCCCTGCGAGGAGGAGGAAACGCAAACCCCACCTCCACGGAAGAGACCGGATGTCTCCACAGAAGAAAGAAGAAAGAGTCTTCTGGAAAATGATGGAGGCAGGACGTGTGGAGCCGAGCGGGGCAGCGGAGGAAGGCAGGCCCCGTGCCCCCGCCGAGCTGCCATCGGCATCCGAGGCCTATGTGGTCCTGCACCTGCAGCCAGCATTGCTGGAAATCAAAGAAGAAAATGCACGATTCGAGTTACCGAAAATTCTGCTGCCCAAGGCAAAGGAGCAACCGGAGGCTGCCCCCGAAAGTACCAATCCTGATCCCACCGGTGAAGCGGTGGAGGCGAAGGAGGTTGAGGAGGTACC
>JARQOD010000002.1:81493829-81561882 GCA_033576555.1 Oophaga sylvatica | reverse complement strand
CCCTGCCAAACTTTTACATCAATCCACGCAAAAACGTTGAAGTGACAGACACACGGGTTTTTCTGAGAATGTAAAATAATTAGCATGAAATGATGAATCCCCTGCGGCTCCGCCCCGATGCCCCGGGGGTCCCCGCCAGTCTTAGCACTGGGCTGCAGGGGGCCCTGTGGCTGCACCTTATAGTATAGCTGAAATGTGAATATAATCATCAGGGACCCCGAACCTCGCCACGGAGCCAGAGGGATTTAGCAGAGTAGTTTGGGGGACATGTAGGACTTGTTTTTTTATCGCTTTTTATTCTGCGTTTGTGATGAAGAATGAACAAAAAGACGACAAATCTGCTAATGTTTTCTATCATTTGACTGTCTGGCCCTCTTCACACAACGTGTATCATGGTTATCACAGATGCCACGTGTCCCCTATTTAACCTACGGTGCTGCAACTCAGTCGGTTTCCCAGCACCACTTTGACGGGGCCAAATACAATCTATGGGTCCATGTAAACATGCCGTCCGTGTCCGTCAGTGTGCCGTCCGTGTGCCATCCATGTGCCGTCCGTGTGCCGTCCATGTGCCGTCTTTTGTGCCGCCCCGTGTCCCGTCCGTGTGCCATCCAGGGTTGCCGTCCGTGTGCCGTCCGTGTGCCGTCCGTGGTGCCATCCATGTGCCGTCCGTGTGCCGTCCTGTGTCGTCCGGTGCGGCCCGTGTGCCGTCCGTGGGCCGTCCATGTTTACATTGAAAGTATGTGAGAAGCTTTGCAATTTAATTACAGTATCCATAGCAGAAAACACGGATGGCACACGGAAGACACACTGATTGAAAACACGGGTGACACTGAAAATTGGTGTAACACGTATGTGTTTTATATGGACGTGGCCTAACAGTGTGGTTGGTGGAATATTTCAGGATTGGGGGCCACACTTTGAATTTTGCCCAGGGCTCCAAATTGTCTAAAACCGGCCCTGTATATATGTATGAGAGAGTGGCAATATATACTGTATATCTATAGATTTGTCGCCATAAAAGAAGAGGGGCCCAGACACATGTCTTCAGCAGGGGCCCCAAGCTGTCAGTGTCCGCCCATGACCAGTCAGTTTTACCATATGGTGAACATGGTAAATAAAAAAAATAAAAAAACAACTGTGAAATTGCTTTTTTTTTTCAGTTTCAACACATTTGGATTTATTTTTCTCAGTTTTCCAGTACACTATGTGGTAGAATAAATGGTGTCATTCAAAAGTACAATTCATCCCGCAAAAAACAAGCCTTCATATGGCCATATTGATGGAAAAATAATAAAGTTATGGCTCTTGGAAGAAGGGGAGGAAAAAAGTGATGTGCGTGGTGATGTCACATCAGTGTTCTACGTGGAATGTTGATGTCACACAAGTCGTGATCTCACAATATGAAGAGCCGATAAAAGTTCCGCTCGCTGTCACAGGCTTTGAGGGTTTTTAGAGTTTGTGGAGTGAAGGTTTTGCTATTTCTGTTGAGCAAAATGTGTAAAAATATGAACAAACGTCGCTTTGTTATCGAGTCTGATACAGAGGATGACGGCATTATCGGCCAGGTGAGTGGCGGCATCGATATGAAATGATTTATTCTTCGTTTTTCCTCCTGGTGTTCCTCCACCAGTGCCCATGCTGTGACACGTAATACCGCCCTATGGTACATTTAGTAGCGCCCATATTTCAGTGCACAGCAGTAGTTCCAGGCCTGCAATTCTCAGGGATTGTGACTTATGGAAATTTCTAGTTATAGAAATGTCATTATTTCTCTCTTTTCCTTTCCCAGTTACCGGTCGATAAAAAATGCCGCAGAGTTTCTGCGTCCGACATACAGGACGGGAGCGGTGATGAGACTGTCCGTCAGGTGAGCGCTCACTTCTCTCCAGCGCTGTCTGCGGCTCCGAGCGTCCGGCGGAGATCGGTGGACGCCACCTTCTGTGATTATACCGCTATATCTCTGCTTCTCCCGCAGTCTCAATGTTTGGGTCTTTGTGTTTCTTTATTTCAGTATCGTCCACTTATTCCAAGGTCTCCAATGAGACTTCCTTATGAAGATGGCTACTCTGATCCCCACCTGCTAAATACAGAGTCAGGTATGTAATACAGCGTCTGGAAGGATCATAAACTCCTTCCTGTAAAATAAGAAATGAGACTTTTATTGATAAGGAAAACTGAACGACACAGAAGTAAATGACAATATTTGTTCTTTTCTCCAGAGCCCAATTCTCCCTGGTCCACTTTGTAAAAGAGAAGACAGCGAGGTAATGTATTCCTATAGATCAATATTACCTTTGTAATGTTCATGTTATTTGGTCGCTAGGTGGCGCTGTTATTGGCATTTTCTCCCATAATTTGTCAGCTGTGTGTCTGCAGGTCGTGTACGGCCTTAGTATATAACCAGTATTGATGTGTGATCCTCTCTGATGTTCTGTGACCAGGAGACAGGAGCGTCCCACCAATTACTGTCTACTGAGAGACCTGTCTTCTCCCAAATCCGAATATGTCACCAACTTCAATAAGAACAGACAGAAGTTGACACGGCGTCTGTACAAGTTTTATAACAGGACCGTGTTTTTAATTACAAGGTATTAAGTTATAGCACACAGCCCGGAATAGGGAAATACGGGGATGAAGGGTTAGATCTAGGGCTAGTATCCAGTGTATATAGTATATACCTCTATATTCTGTAGGTATGAGGGACAGTGAATGGAGGGTTAGACCTAGGGTTAGTATCTAGTGTATATAGTATATACCTCTATATTCTATAGATATAGGGTAATATGGGGGATAGTGAATGGAGGGTTAGACCTAGGGTTAGTATCCAGTGTATATAATATATACCTGTATATTCTGTAGATATGAGGGACAATGAATGGAGGGTTAGACCTAGGGTTAGTATCTAGTGTATATAGTATATACCTCTATATTCTGTAGGTATGAGGGATAGTGAATGGGGGGCTAGACCTAGGGTTAGTATCTAGTGTATATAGTATATACCTGTATATTCTGTAGGTATGAGGGATAGTGAATGGAGGGTTAGACCTAGGGTTAGTATCCAGTGTATATAGTATATACCTCTATATTCTATAGATATAGGGTAATATGGGGATAGTGAATGGAGGGTTAGACCTAGGGTTAGTATCCAGTGTATATAAGTATATACCTCTATATTCTATAGATATAGGGTAATATGGGGGAAAGCGAATGGAGGGTTAGTCCTAGGGTTAGTGTATCCAGTGTAAATAGTATATACCTCTAAATTCTGTATTTTCTCCTTCTTTCCTCCGTAGCTTCCTGCGTATATGGACATAAACTGGAATAAAAGGCTGTGTAAAACGGCCGGTCGCACCGGCTTCCGAGAGAATAATGGGGTGCGCTACGCCATCATCCAATTATCGGAGAAAGTCTGCGATTCTGCAGGTAGGCTTCACACCGGGCACAATTTATAGATTTACTTGTGAGACATCTTCCATCCATCTTCACTCCCGATTGTAATTAAATGCTGCTTTGTCCTCAGAACGACTCCGAGACACATTGATCCATGAGATGTGTCATGCAGCATGCTGGGTCATCGATGGTAATGGAGAATATGCCCATCACCAGCTATGGGAGCAATATTGTGGGAAGGCCGCACAGAACCACCCTGACCTCCCACCCATTACTGTACTCCACAGTTGGGAGTTCCACTACCAGGTGATGTACCAATGCTCAAAGTGCCCGTACAGGTAAGACACAACTCACATAAACCATGGATAGATGGGAGCGTGATACTGGTCATGGGGCGTATGTGTTAGTTACTGTCACTGCTTGATTTGCGGCTTCTGTAGGCAGACATGAAAGGGCTCTGTCATTGATGTAGGATGTGATTGCACACTTAGGATCAGTATTTAATGTGAGCTTTATCTCCCACCCCAGGGTCGGACGTTGGACGGATTCCCTCGACACCAAGAGGTTTGGGTGTGGCAACTGTAACAGCAGGTTGGTTCTTGTAACCACAACCTGAGAAGATCTATCAGTGACCACCCAGCTCTATCATCAGTCCGACCATCGGCCTGGCCAAGATGGCAACACATGGATCAAGTCATCCAGAAGACTGGTGGAAAGTTACATCTCAATCTTCCACCATAATAACATCTCACCATCTCATGGGCGGCACGGTGGCTCAGTGGTTAGCACTGGCGTCTGCAGTACTCGGGTCGTGGAAGCAAATCCGACCACGGACGTCTGCATGGAGTTTGTATGTTCTCCCCGTGTCTGCGTGGGTTTCCTCCGGGTTCTCCGGTTTCCTCCCACACTCCAAAAATATACTGATAGGTTAATTGGCTTCTTTACAAATTGTCCCTAATATGAATGATGGGGAAACAAATCCATCATTAAATACAAATATCTGACACAAAGAAGTTTCATGCTGTCAATCATTCAGTATTCAGACCATTTACAGAAACATTTTAGCTTATAGAAATGTGTTGGATCCAGCTTGAAGCCTAATTTTGAATGCAGCTCCTGCTGTTAACGCAGCATAGTGCAAAATGTAGATTTTCCTTTCCTGAATCCAGAGCTTGTGCTTTCTCTGTCATCAGGGCAATGTCTTAATATACCCCCCATTCTATAATGTATCCGTCTACAGAAGTTATTTGCTCTCCGGTGTCATATTCTCAGATTGGATTCAGATGAAGAAAGAAGCAATCTCAGCAGAGTTCTTGCGCTTTCCTAATGTCTTATGCAAAATACAATATTTCTGGAAAATGTCCCCATACCAGCAAGAAATGACCCGTGTCTTTAGCCCGTCATCTATGAAACTCCGTCTTCTTGAGTGGATATAGTAATCCATAGACTGCAGATATTGCACATCTATAATAAGTAATATATCTGATATCAGGTCAAAGTGGGAGTCACAGAGGAGTCAAGGGCACCCGCTGGCATTCAGGGTTTTTCCTGTTCAGGAGAAAAACCAATAACTTCGGTGTATTAGCCAAAAACGCTGCCCACAACTCTTCTATGGTGACACACATGGTGACATGTCAGTAGCACCGTGTGCCAAGATGCCACTCTGTGATAGCCAAGGTGTTTATATACAAGGCTTGGTCATCTAACTGAATGTTACCCAAGGGAAAGGTAACACTAGTACCGCTGGTGCCACTGTAAGAGTGGTGGACTGTACTGTTGTGTTCCTGCCCCTGAAGTCACCAATCGCGTGTAATATAGTATGAATAATGTTACGCATCTTTTACATATATTGTGTCATGTGAGATGTGAACTATGACCTGAGGTTTTAGTGTATATCGTGATATGGACCGTGATATGGTAGTACGCATAGTGCTGGTACTGTACAGCATAGAGTAAGATATAGATTAGGATTTAGGACATAAAAAAGAGTGTAATATGCTTAGTACATACGGTTATAAGATAATGGCTTCAGTTAGCTAAAGACAGAGAATTAGATACAGTTAATGTTTGGGACTAGCCCACAGTGGAAGGATAGTGCTTGTAAAGTGGACTGCTTCCGAAGATAAGATAAGGACTAGTAACTATTCAGTGCAGTGGGACAGTATAGAATGGCAGTGGAGGTAAAATCCTTGCCAAATTCCAAGTCAGACTCAAGTCATACATTCTCAATGCCTTTTTTGGTGTCAGGGGGACATTGTAAGGCATCCACTCCAGTCCTCAAGCCACCAACTCATTTTGGTTCTAGTTATGGCGTGGAGCAACTCACCTGTGCAATTTTAAGGGAAACCTGAAAACATGACCTGTTAGTGGCTCCTGAGGACTGGAGTTGGGAACACTGGTGTAAGGCATAGGACTGGCACCAAAGAACCCAGTAATACCACCATTAAGTGCATGTAAGAGAGGCAAGTGGTGAAAAACTCTATCTTTATTGTATAGAAAGTGCAAAAAAGAGGGGACATAAAAACAGTTCTTCAATACAAAAAGTGAAACTGATAAATTAGATAGAGACATTACAAACAGCGTGATCTATTTCTAGTGTTTTTTGTTAATGTTGATCATTATAAATTTCAAATTCAAAAACTGACCGTCACATCCAAAATAAACTAATGTGAACAGGTGCTTACCTAGAGCCACTAATCATACACACTGAAACAAATTTCATTCTCCGCAGGCAATGTGAACTTAAGGTACCACCTTAATCTGTCCAAAAGTACAACAATAGGGCCAGCAAACTCATCTGACCTTAACCTACAGAGAATCTATGGGTATTGTCAAGAGAAAGATGAGAGACACCAGACCAACAATGCGACGACTGAAGGACTGCTATCAAAGCAACCTGGGCTTCAATAACACCTCAGCAGTGACACAGGCTGATCACCTCCATTCCACACTGCATGATGCAGTAATCAATGCCAAAAGAGCCCCGACCAAGTATTGAGTGCATTTACGAACATACATTTCAGTAGGCCAACATTTTGGATTTTTAAATCATTTTTCAAGCAGGTGTTAGAAAACATTCTGATTTACTGAGATAATGATTTTTGGTTTTCATTGGCTGTAAGCCATAATCATCAACATTAACAGAAATAAACACTTAAGTAATCACTCTGTTTGTAATGACTCTACTGTATATAATATACAAGTTTCACTTTTTGTATTGAAGAACTGAAATAAATTAACTTTTTGATGATATTCTAATTTTGTAAGATGCACCTGTACTTATGACTCTGCCCGGAGTTATAAAGCCTTTCTCGCTTTACGATCCCAGTTGACCACTCTGCTGAGCTTTCCCTTCACATTACCAGTGAGTTCCTTGATCTGACCTTTATCACTACAGGTATTAATCTCCTGGGATAGCTTGTTCTCACTCCATCCCTGTGGGACAGGCCTGCAACTGGGCATTATATTATTCTTCATTAACATGTTATAACTCAGGGCAGAGTCATATGTATATGGAGACTTAAATTGTTTCATGTACTAACAGCTATTTATTTGTGATTTGTATTACTGCTTGATTGCTTCTAGCTCTTGGATGATTTTTGTGGGAGATTGCTTGATGTCCATCTCTTACCATGATATGGATTTATGGTAGGTGGCTCGGTGGTTTCCCCTGATTAGTCCACGTTTTTAAATGCATTCATGTCCCCTCTTTTTTGCACTTTATGTAAAATAAAGATAGAGTTTTCCACCACTTGCCTCTCTTATATGCCCTTAATTGTCGTATTACTGGGTTCTTTGGTGCCAGTCCTATGTCTTCTTCTTGTTTATCCTCTCCATCTCTGGTATATGGCACACTGGCCATTTATTTATTAGGTATTACTATTGTGATGCTGCTCCAACTGACCCGATTTTTTCATATTACAGGGACGATGGACGTGGAACCACGTGAAGGGAAGGTAACGGATCCTGGGTGTACTGCGGGACTGGATGGGAAATCCCTGGGGCTGACATAACCCATAAACGTTGGGATAGTCCAGGAGGAACGGATAGTAAAGCCAAAGGTGCACTGTACTGTATTAATGAAACAAGAAATAAGAAGTGTTGGTCCTGATACTGGACGTTACAATCTGATGAACTTGAACAGTCCAGTAAACTTTTGATGGTTAAAACGAACCACTTGTCCCCTGAGTTATGTGCGGCGGCTGCTGAAATTGAAGGCCTAGAGACAGCGGAGGTCTGTGGCCTGCAAGTGAGTGTGATGCACCCCTCACTTGACAAAAGTGCAAGGGCATTACGGAGCAGCAGCATAACATGGCTATGTGCACGCATTCAGGGTTTGCAGGAGAAAATTCTGCTGCATGTCCTAATGTGTTGGCAGAAAGAATGCTACGTAAAACACATTTTTTGCCTCGTTTTTGGAGAAGAAACAGCAGAAAAAGGCTCTAATCAGACGAGACGTCAGCGGTAAGTTCCTAAATGTAAATATTATTCTGTATCTGCACTGTGTTAATTGGACTAATGATGTTATCTGTAAAAATCCCTTATTCTATTTTCTCACATTTGTGTGCTATGTCTGTGCTGCCAAATTGTTTTATTGGATGGACACAGACTCGTAGAGTTTTATAGATCCATTTACACATCCTTGAAAATCACGGCTCTGACAATGACATCCGCGAGGGTCAGAGAATGTCCTGTTTTGATCTGATTTTGAGGATCAGAATTGGACATGCTCAGTGCATCTGTAAAAGTGGGCAGCACACCAACACGGCACACGGATACAGGAATGTAGCCTTATTATGTATAGCACAGTCCCTTAGTATATAGTGTACTCACTTATTATGTACAGCACAGTCCTTTAGTATATAGTCCCTTATTATGTACCATCCTTTCTAGTTGCATATGGTGCCGTCCCTTATTATATAGCTTCCTCTGATGTTATGTACAGTGCTGTCCCTTATATAATGTATTCTTGTTACGCACAGAGGCCTCTTTTATTATATAGTCCTCTCTTGTTAGATATAAAATGACTACTGATGGAGCAGCATCTGACAAGAAGACCAGTCCATCAGCTCCTCCTGTAGAAAATAAGCTTTCCTATGCTCCATCAGCCATAATTGCAGTTTACATCTAACAACTATATAATCTGATGTAAATTAAGGTGCTGTACATAGCAAGAGAGGGCACTGTGTAATAAGGGACGGTAATATACATAATAAAGGAGACTATGTAAGATGTAAATTGTAATACTTTATAACACCAGCTTGAAAAATGATTTTAACCCCTTCCCGACCCATGACGCCTACGTCGGCGTCATGAAAACCAGTGGCATCCTGACCCATGACGCCGACGTAGGCGTCAAGGTATAAATCATGTTCCTGCGGGTCGGATGACGGGGTCACTGAAAAGTCACCCGACCCGCAGTAACAAGACCCTTTGTGCTTCACCACGGGGGGGTGTTAACCCCCAGGTGGCTACGATCGCTCTGATTGGCTGTTAAAATAGAAACAGCCAATCAGACCGATTTGTAATATTTCACCAATGAAATTTGGTGAAATATTACAATCCAGCCATGGCCGATGCTGCAATAGCATCTGCCATGGCTGGACACCGAGTTCCGACCCTCCCCAACCGAGTGACGGGGCGATCGGCCGCCGCCACCGATTGATGGCGGCGATCGGTCACCGCCGTCACTATCTGCTCCCCTGCGCTCCGGTCCGCTCCCCTCCTCCTTGCCTCCGCTCCCCCTCGCCTTCCGATCCCCCCCCTCAGCTCCCCTCACCTCCCCGGTCCTCTGCTGTCCCTGGATCCGTCCTGGCGTCCGTCGGATTCTTCATGGACGCCGCCATCTTGGAAAATGGCAGGCGCATGCGCAGTGCGCCCCGGCCAGCAGATTCAATACATTTATTTTGATCACTGTGATAAACTCTCACAGTGATCAAAATAAATAAAAAAGTAAATAAACGCTCCCTTTATGACCCCCATAGGTAGGGACAAATAATAAAATAAAGAAAATATTTTTTTTTCTATTAGGGTTAGAATTACAGTTAGGGTTAGGTTAGGGTTAGCCTTAGGGTTAGGGATAGCATTAGGGTTAGGCTGGGTTCATATTGCGTTATGGCAGTCCGTTAGACGCGGACGCGGGCTGCAGCGTCTGGGCTCCGTCACCGCTAGCACAGATGAATCATCTGCTGATTCATCTGCGCTAGCGGGTATAGCATAACGCTATTGCGTTATGCTATACCATTACCAGCCCGTCAACGCTATGTGTGAACGGGCTGGTAAAAGTAATGTGAACCTAGCCTTTAGCATTAGGGTTAGAATTAGGGTTAGGGTTAGAATTAGGGTTACGGTTAGAATTAGGGTTAGGGTTGGAATTTGGGTTAGGGTTTGTTAAGGGCCTGCGGAACGCACCTAATAGATATTAAGGAGAGGTGCGTTTGCAGCCCGGGGTCCACCGTGCAGGCAGAGCCTGCTGCTAGTAAGATGGAGTAAATAGGCAGTATGAGCGAACTCTGTTATCCCGCAGAGTTCGCAGATGTAAACGCCGTAGCACTATATGCGAAAAGCGACTGCGTTAATTCACGACCCGTAAAAGACTGGGGGTCCGTTAGACCACAGGGAACACAGAGCTGCAGGCGGATTGCAGTCTGTGGTATCAAACAGAACAAAGCAGAATCTCCTCACCGAGAGTAGCCGTATTCTAATAGCGTATTCAGCCGAGCTGAACACGTGCATACAATCCCCACCGTGAGGTGCCGGTATCAGGCTTATTTCAGCAGACCTAACCACATGCATACAGACCACACTGCGCAAGTCGTAAAGTTGATACTAGCGCTAGGGCCGTGCAGGTAAAGAACAGCCTTTTAAGGCAAAAGAGACCCGAAGACCAAGAAGTTCTGTCGAACTTCAACACCCAGGACCTTCCTAAGACCAATAGAGTGCAGCTGTAAGCATGGACACTGATCTCCAATGGGAATCTTCCTGGGATGCTCATCGAAGCAACAAAGGACTTAGTCCTAAAGACGTCTGCTCGCCACTGACCAGTCTGGCAACAATAGCAGAACCTGAAGAGCAGCAGCAGTCTATGCCAGAAATTAGACAGGCAAGACGCTGGGACCTACGTCTCTGCTGAGCAGGCTCCACTGCGGCCGGAGATGATTTGGGACAGCAGTGGGACTGGTTCGAGACTCCCCTTGTGCAGCAGCGAGAACTTGAACCCTAACAACTATATGCGAAATAAGCGGACTCTGTTAATTCACAGAGCCGCTGTAACAAGACTGTGTCCTGTTCGACTCACAGGGAACACAGATGACTGCTAAGCGGATTGCAGTCTGTGGTCATGCAAACAGAACCAAAGCAGTAATCTCCTCACCGGAGTAGCGGTATTCTAATGGCGTTTTCAGCCGAGCCCTGAACACGTGCATACAATCTCCCCACCGGAGGTGCCGGTATTCTAGGGGCTTATTTCAGCCAGACCTAACCACATGCATACATGACCACAGTGGCGCAAGCTCATAACAGATTTGATACTAGCGCACGGCCGGCAGTAAGAACAGCCTTTTATAGCAGCCACAAGAAAAAGACCTTCCAGAAGGACCAATGGGAAGCTGCTTCAGAACATCAACAGCCACAGGACCTTCCTGAAGGACCAACAGGAGTGGCAGCTGTATCTGAGCATGTGACACTGATCTCCAATGGGAGATCTTGCCCTGGGCATGCTCAGATGAAGCAACAAAGGACTTAGTCCTAAAGACGTCTGCTCGCCCTGACCATCCTGGCAACAATAGCAGTCTGAAAGGCAGCAGCAGTCTCTGCACAGTATTAGACCAGGCAAGACGCTGGGACCAACGTCTTTGCTGAGCAGGTTCCATGCGGCGGAGATGGATGGGGGACCGCAGCGGGACTGGTTCGAGACTCCCCTTGTGCGCAGCGGGAACTCGAACCTAACAGGGTTGGAATTAGGGTTAGGTTGAATTAGGGTTAGGGTTGGAATTAGGGTTAGGCTTGTGGTTAGTGTTAGAGTTAGGATTAGTGTTAGGGGTGTTTTGGGGTTAGGGTTGGAATTAGGGTTAGGCTTGTGGTTATGGTTAGGGTTGGGATTAGGGTTAGGGGTGTGTTGGGGTTAGGGTTATGGTTAGGGTTTGGATTAGGGTTAGGGTGTGTAGGGGTTAGTGTTGTGGTTAGGGGTGTGATGGGGTTAGGGTTGGAGTTAGAATTGAGCGGTTTCCACTATTTGGGCACATCAGGGGTCTCCAAACGCGACATGGCGCCACCATTGATTCCTGCAAATTTTGCGTTCAAAAAGTCAAACAGTGCTCCCTTTATTCCGAGCCCCACAGTGTGACCAAACAGTGGTTTACCCCACATATGGGGTATCAGCGTACTCAGGAAAAATTGCACAACAACTTTGGGGTCTAATTTCTCCTGTTACCCTAGGGAAAAAATTAGGGACTAAAAGATCATGTTTGTGGAAAAAAAATGATTTTTTATTTTCACGGCTCTGCGTTATAAACTTCTGTGAAGAACTTGGAGATTCAAAGTGCTCACCACAAATCTAGAGGAGTTCCTTGGGGGATCTAGTTTCCAAAATGGGGTAACTTGGGGGGGTTTCTGCTGTTTAGGCACATCATGAACTCTGCAAACGTAACATGACGCCCGCAGACCTTTCCATCAAGTCGGCATTACAAAACGTCACTACTTCCCTTCTGAGCCCCGACGTGTGCCCATACAGTAGTTTTCTCCCACATATGGGATATCAGCGTACTCAGGACAAATTGGACAACAACTTTTAGGGTCTAATTTCTCCTGTTACCCTTGGGAAAATAAAAAAATTGGGGACTAAAAGATCATGTTTGTGCAAAAAATATGATTTTTTTATTTTCATGCCCGGGCATTATAAACTTCAGTAAAGCCCTTGGGGGTTCAAAGTGCTCACCACATAAAAAAGATAAGTTCCATGCGGGACTAGTTTCCAAAATGGGGTCACTTGTGGGGAGTTTCTACTGTTTAGGCACATCAGGGGCTCTGCAAACGTAACATGACGTCCACAGACCATTCCATCAAAGTCGGCATTTCAAAACGTCACTACTTCCCTTCCGAGCCCCAACGTGTCCCCGAACAGTAGTTCCCCCCACATATGGGGTAGCAGTGTACTCAGGACAAACTGTACAACAACTTTTGGGGTCCAACTTCTCCTGTTACCCTTGTGAAAATAAAAAATTGCGGGTTAAAAAAATCAGTTTTGGAGGAAAAAAATGATTTTTTATTTTCACGGCTCTGCATTATAAACTTCTGTGAAGCACGTGGGAGTTCAAGGTGCTCACCACACATCCAGATAAGTTCCTTGGGGGTCTAGTTTCCAAAATGGGGTCACTTGTGGGGGGTTTCTACTGTTTAGGCACATCAGGGGCTCTGCAAACGTAACAAGATGCCAGCAGACCATTCCATCAAAGTCGGCATTTCAAAGTATCACTACATCCCTTCCGAGCTCTGACGTGTGCTCATACAGTGGTTCCCCCCACATATGGGGTACCAGCGTACTCAGGACAAACTGGACAACAACTTTTGGGGTCCAATTTCTCCTGTAACCATTGTGAAAATAAAAAATAGGGGGCTAAAAAATCATTTTTTGAGAAAAAAAATGATTTTTTATTTTCACGGCTCTGCGTTATAAACTTCTGTGAAGCACCTAGGGGTTCAAAGTGCTCACTGTGCATCTAGATAAGTTCCTTAGGGGGTCTAGTTTCCAAAATGGGGTCATTTGTGGGGGAGCTCCAAAGTTTAGGCACACAGGGGCTCTCCAAACACGACATGGTGTCCGCTAACGATTGGAGCTAATTTTCCATTAAAAAAGTCAAATGGCGCACCTTCCCTTCTGAGCCCTGCCATGTGCCCAAACAGTGGTTCCCCCCACATATGGGGCACCAGCATACTCAGGAAAAACTGGACAACTTTTGAGGTCCAATTTATCCTGTTACAATTGGGAAAATAAAAAATAGCGGGCTAAAAAATTATTTTTGAGGAACAAAAATTATTTTTTTATTTTCACTGCTCTGCGTTTGGGGGTTCAAAGTGCTCATTACACATCTATATAAGCTCCTTGGGGGGTCTAGTTTCCAAAATGGGGTCCCTTGTGGGGGGTTTCTACTGTTTAGGAACATCAGGGGCTCTGCAAACGCAACATGACACTCACAGAACATTCCATCAAGTCTGCATTCCAAAATGGCGCTCCTTCCCTTCTGAGCTCTCCCACTCGCCAAAACAGTGGTACCCCCACATATGGGGTATTGGTGTACGCAGGACAAATTGCACAACAACTTTTGTGGACCAATTTCTCCTGTTACCCTTGTGAAAATAAAAAATAGCGGGCTAAAATATCATTTTTGAGGAAAAAAATGATTTTTTTATTTTCACTGCTCTGCGTTATAAACTTCTGTGAAGCACTTGGGGGTTCAGAGTGCTCACAACACATCTAGATAAGTGGGGGAGCTCCAATGTTTAAACGTGTTATGGTGTCCGCTAACGATTGGAGCTAATTTTCCATTCAAAAAGTCAAATGGCGCTCCTTCACTTCTGGGCCCTGCCGTGTGCTCAAACAGTGGTTTATGACCACATATGAGGTATCTGTGTACTCACGATAAATTGCCCAACAAATTTTAGGATCCAATTTATCCTGTTGCCCATGTGAAAATGAAAAAACTGAGGCGAAAATAAAATTTTTGTGAAAAAAAAAAAGTACTTTCTTTTTTTTACAGATCAATTTGTGAAGCACCTGGGGGTTCAAAGTGCTCACTATGCATCTAGATAAGTTCCTTGGGGGTCTAGTTTCCAAAATGGGGTCACTTGTGTGGGAGCGCCAATGTTTAGGCACACAGGGACTCTCCAAATGCGACATGGCAACCGCTAAATATTCCAGCATATTTTCCATTCAAAAAGTCAAATGGCGCTTCTTCCCTTCTGAGCCCTGCCGTGTGCCCAAACAGTGGTTTATGACCACATATGAGGTATCTGTGTACTCAGGAGAAATTGCCCAACAAATTTTATGATCCATTTTATCCTGTTGCCCATGTAAAAAAGAAAAAATTGATGCTAAAAGAAATTTTTTGTTGGAAAAATTAAAATGTCCATTTTTTCCTTTCACGTTGCCTTAGTTCCTGTGAAGCAACTGAAGGGTTAATAATCTTCTTGAATGTAGTTTTGAGTAGCTTGAGGGGTGCAGTTTTTATAATGGTGTCACTTTTGCGTATTTTCTGCCATATAGACCCCTCAAAGTGACTTCACATGTGAGGTGGTCCGTAAAAAAAATGGTTTTGTAAATTTTGTTGTAAAAATGAGAAATCGCTGGTCAACTTTTAACCCTTATAACTTCCTAACAAAAAAAAAAATTTGTTTCCAAAATTGTGTTGATGTAAAGTAGACATGTAGGAAATGTTATGTATTAACTATTTTGTGTCACATAACTCTCTGGTTTAACAAAATAAAAATTCAAAATTTGATAATTGCAAAATTTTCTAAATTTTTGCCAAATTTCCATTTTTTTTCACAAATAAACGCAAAAATTATCGACCTAAATTTACCTCTAACATGAAGCCCAATATGTCACGAAAAACATTCTCAGAATCGCTAGGATCCGTTGAAGCGTTCCTGAGTTATTACCTCATAAAGGGACACTGGTCAGAATTGCAAAAAATGGCAAGGTCTTTAAGGTCAAAATAGGCTGGGGGTGAAAGGGTTAAAATCCAAAATGTTGGCCTACTGAAATGTATGTTCAGTAAATGCACTCAATACTTGGTCGGAGCTCCTTTTGCATTGAATACTGCATCTGTTATGGAAATTTAATTAGGATAAATCTATCCTGCCGTGTTTGCTGCTTCTGTTCCCAATTTTATATTAAATGTCTTTTTGAGCGCTCAGAACGAAATAAAAACTGTCCACACGGAAGTGTCAGTATAGCAGTTCGTCAAGACCCCACATTTATTATTCATTCAAGGTTTTATACGTTTACAAAAAGGGGCTGGTTAGTCAATTAACATACAATTAAAAGCTGCTAGATTATTGGCTGTTCTAGTGTAAGTATGATAATTATGATAATTATGATAAAAGGGCTGAAGTTGCAGATTTATTGTTTTTGTTCTTTGCCCTAGCTTTCTTGCATGACTAGTAAAGAAAACAATAGATATCTATTAAGACTTTCTGTTCTTGTTTCTTATGAAGGCCAGGGTCGTCTTTAACGACTGATTATAGCTGGCATCAGCTTTTTGCATAGATATGTGTGAGCACAGGATTTTTAGCAAGTGAGATCTATCTAACTGTGAATGCATATATATGAATATACTTTGAATATATGGAATACATATATATTTCCATGACACATCAATGCGGCGTGGCATGGAGGCGATCAGCCTGTGGCACTACTGAGGTGTTATGGAAGCCCAAGTTGCTTTGATAGCAGCCTTCAGCTCGTCTGCATTGTTGAGTCTAGTGTCTCTCATCATCCTCTTGACAAAATTCCATAGATTCGCTATGTCGTTAAGGTCAGGCGAGTTTGCTGGCCAATCAAGCACAGTGATACTGTTGTTTTTAAACCAGGTATTGGTACTTTTGGCAGTGTGGACAGGTGCCAAGTCCTGCTGGAGAATGAAATTTCCATCTCCAAAAAGCTTGTCGGTAGAGGGAAGCATTATGTGCTGTAAAATTTCCTGACAGACGGCTGCTCTGAGTTTGGTCTTGATAAAACACAGTGAACCTACACCAGCAGATGACATGGCTCCCCAAACCAACACTGATTGGGAAACTTCACACTAGACCTGAAGCAGCTTGGATTGTGGCTTCTCCTCTCTTCCTCCAGACTCTGGGACCTTGATTTCCAAATGAAATGCAAAATTTATTTTCATCTGAAAACAACACCTTGGACCACTGAGCAACAGTCCAGTTTTTTTCTCCTTGTTTCTTCTCTCATTGTTTATTGGTCATGCATGGGTGGCTTAACACAAGGAATTGGAAAGCTGTAGCTCATTTCCTTGATACATTTGTTTGTGGTGCAGGGTCAGACTGGCCATCTTGCAGTTCTGGCATTTACCAGAGGGGCTGCTCCTTGCTGTGGGCCACTCACTCTGCTGATGCCCCTTTGATTTGGCAGGAGGATGGGAGCATCTCAGGTGCAAGAGAAGGAGGTAGGACCTGAACTCATCTCCTAGATCTCTCCGATTCCAGCATTGGGACAGGAGTTGGCAGTCAGGAGGAAGGGGCTGCCTGAATGAACAGTTTGGCTGCCCTCAATGGCCGGTGAGTGAGGAATTTCAATCTACACAAGCTGCTGTCCCTCCAGCTTCATCTTTCTCCTGTTTTCATTTTCAATGCTTTTGACCCTGGATGGTGAAGTCAGTGCAATTTTTTGCTGTGTATATGCAGCAATCTCAGCTCTGCTGTGTTATTATTACATTCATGTGAGCCTTTGTTGGCAAAACTTGAAATACATTAAGCAAAGCTGTGATATCAATCTGTACACTAAAAAACAGTGTGTACCAGGATGCCTGTCTCCTGGTAGTGCCTCCAGCCTCTGGACACTATGCTGACAGACACAGTAAACCTTCTTGCCACAGCTCGCATTGATGTGCCATCCTGGATGAGATGCACTACCTGAGCCACTTGTGTGGGTTGTAGAGTCCGTCTCATGCTACTACAAGTATGAAAGCACAACCAACTTTCAAAAGTGACCAAAACATCAGCCAGAAAGCATTGGTACTGAGATGTGGTCTGTGGTTCCCACTGGCAGAACCACCCCTTTATTGAGTGTGCCTTGATAATTGCCAATAATTTCCATCTGTTGTCTATTCCATTTGCACAACAGCAAGTGAAATTGATTGTCAATCGGTGTTGCTTCCCAAGTGGACAGTTTGATTTCACAGAAGTTTGATTTACTTGGAGTTATATTTGTTTGTTTGTGTTCCCTTTATTTTTTTGAGCAGTGTATATATATATATGTATATATATATATATATATATATATATCCCCTGGCAAAAATTATGGAATCACCGGCCTTGGAGGATGTTCATTCAGTTGTTTTATTTTGTTGAAAAAAAACAGATCAAAGACATGGCACAAAACTGAAGTAATTTCAAATGGCAACTTTCTGGCTTCAAGAAAGACTAAAATAAATCAAGAACAAATAATGTGGTAGTCAGTAATGGTTATTTTTTTTAACCAAGCATAGGGCAAAAATTACGGAATCACTCAATTCTGAGGGAAAAAATTATGGAATTACCCTGTAAATTTTCATTCCCCAAACTAACACCTGCATCAAATTAGATCTGCTCGTTAGTCTGCATCTAAAAAGGAGTGATCACACATTGGAGAACTGTAGCACCAAGTGGAATGACATGAATCATGGCTCCAACACGAGAGATGTCAATTGAAACAAAGGAGAGGATTATCAAACTCTTAAAAGAGGGTAAATCATCACACAATGTTGGTTTTTCAGTCAGCTGTGTCTAAAATCTGGAGAAAATACAAACAACATGGGAAGGTTGGAACAGATGATATATGTCACAATAATACTAGAATGTCTCAAAATAATACAATTTAGTATATATAAATAAAATAGTGACAATACCACCAAACGTATGGATGGCAGACCATCCGGAAATGTGAAAGGAAATTCCAGGAAGGGGGAGAGGACACCAGTGACAGAACAGTAACGAAAAATCCAAGGTGACACAGTGTAACTGATAAAATAGAATTTTTTATTAAATCAAAATATAAAATATATGCATAACATTACACCTTTATATATTTAAAAAAATTATTTTATTTTTAATCATACTCTATTAAAATGAGTGTATTATACAATAACCAGAGGTAAAATCCACTGTAATATGGAAAGCTACATAGAATGAAGTGAGCAAATCAGTGTATACATATATGTTAGACTGTACTTATATGAAATAACATAAATATGTAACTGTATACAAAAACTGAAAAATAATATGCTCAGTCCAAAAAACCAGGTAATGTCCCTATAGAAATGCACTGGAAGTGAAAAAACAATAGTGCTGGAGTGCAAAAAAACATCAACTAAACTTGCAAAAAATATGTGTATATATAAATAGGTATCCACAAAAAAATGTTTATATATATGCGGATCAGCAATAATAAAAGGAAAGAAAAATTGGTGAACATATACAATCACACTAGAAATTAAATGTGCCCTGTGCAACAACCAATGGGTGCGGAACTACCAGCAGAAAAATACCATGCGCCACTAAAAGTGAATAAAGAATAGTAATAAAAGTGCCACCAGATAGGGGGCAAATACCTGGGAGCTTAATACCACGGGTGGAAACCTCGGAAGAACGCGCCCCGACGCGCGTTTCGGAAATCTATTTCCTTCGTCAGGGGAAGTAGTTAATCCCAGCAATTTAGTGGCTATTTATAGGACAATGAAGTCAGGTAAGTGTATATACGGCGCATGCGCGGGTTACGTGACCGGAAGTGATCATTGCGGCCCGCGTCATGTGATGCATCGCTTCCAGGATGCGATGCACACATATAGACGCCGTCACCATGACACTCACGGCACTAAAACCCCGCGCATGCGCACCACTTACTTGCAGGTGAGGTAATGGTAATCCATAATATAACCCACGGATGTTAATAAATATAAACCAAGGAGCAACTATAATACAAAAAATAGATAGTCAATGTACGCCATGTATTTTAAAAAATAAAAAGGTATAAAATTAGTAAAAGCATATACATAAAAAAGGGGGGTTTATAAAAACGGAACAAAAGAGAGATTCTTTTTATCTTCTGTTGTGCATTTAAATGGTTGCAGACCATGTGGGTCTTGCATAGCATGTCCCAATGTTATGAAAACACAAAGTTTTTCTAATTCTGATAAATCTCGGTCTTTTGATATTAAACATCGAATTACCTGTACAACATCGGCCGTTATTTATTATGCCATTTGCCCTTGTCCACTTATTTATGTAGGTCTTACTACAAGGCAGTTTAAGATCAGGGTACGCGAACATGTTTTGGGCATAAAAGCAGCCAAGGATGTGACGGATGTCACTTCCTTGAAAACTTTGCCCAGGCATTTCAAATTGCATCACAACTGCGACTCTACTTTGTTGAAGATTTTTGGCATTGATGTATTGGATAGTGGTGTTCGTGGCGGTAATATTAGTAAACGCCTTGCCCAATTGGAAACGAAGTGGATATGGACGTTACAAACTGTTTCTCCACTTGGCTTGAATGAGAATCTCTCTTTTGTTCCGTTTTTATAAACCCCCCTTTTTTATGTATATGCTTTTACTAATTTTATACCTTTTTATTTTTTATTTCTTTCCAGCAATTCATAATTTGTATAATGAAGGAGTTCACATTTGAGAACCAACACATGGATGTCCTTTTTATTATTTTCTATGAGATAGGAATGTCATATGAATGTTCTATATATGGATACATAGTGACTATATTTTATATCTGTATGTCACAGTGTATTGATGATTTCATGTGTGTATATAGTTGTTTGAAATTCTCTGTACATCAATTTTGCTTAGGTGTATATAGAATAGCTGTTCTTACATATAGAGCAATTTATATTTAGGATATTAATATGTTTTCCTATCTCTCTTTTTGTGGCCGTCTTGGCAGTACGCCTGCGAGGTGGTTCCATGCCACTAGTGCTAGGGTGATGGCGTACATTGACTATCTATTTTTTGTATTATAGTTGCTCCTTGGTTTATATTTATTAACATCCGTGGGTTATATTATGGATTACCATTACCTCACCTGCAAGTAAGTGGTGCGCATGCGCGGGGTTTTAGTGCCGTGAGTGTCATGGTGACGGCGTCTATATGTGTGCATCGCATCCTGGAAGCGATGCATCACATGACGCGGGCCGCAATGATCACTTCCGGTCACGTAACCCGCGCATGCGCCGTATATACACTTACCTGACTTCATTGTCCTATAAATAGCCACTAAATTGCTGGGATTAACTACTTCCCCCTGACGAAGGAAATAGATTTCCGAAACGCGCGTCGGGGCGCGTTCTTCCGAGGTTTCCACCCGTGGTATTAAGCTCCCAGGTATTTGCCCCCTATCTGGTGGCACTTTTATTACTATTCTTTATTCACTTTTAGTGGCGCATGGTATTTTTCTGCTGGTAGTTCCGCACCCATTGGTTGTTGCACAGGGCACATTTAATTTCTAGTGTGATTGTATATGTTCACCAATTTTTCTTTCCTTTTATTATTGCTGATCCGCATATATATAAACATTTTTTTGTGGATACCTATTTATATATACACATATTTTTTGCAAGTTTAGTTGATGTTTTTTTTGCACTCCAGCACTATTGTTTTTTCACTTCCAGTGCATTTCTATAGGGACATTACCTGGTTTTTTGGACTGAGCATATTATTTTTCAGTTTTTGTATACAGTTACATATTTATGTTATTTCATATAAGTACAGTCTAACATATATGTATACACTGATTTGCTCACTTCATTCTATGTAGCTTTCCATATTACAGTGGATTTTACCTCTGGTTATTGTATAATACACTCATTTTAATAGAGTATGATTAAAAATAAAATAATTTTTTTAAATATATAAAGGTGTAATGTTATGCATATATTTTATATTTTGATTTAATAAAAAATTCTATTTTATCAGTTACACTGTGTCACCTTGGATTTTCATTACTGTTCTGTCACTGGTGTCCTCTCCCCCTTCCTGGAATTTCCTTTAACATGGGAAGGTTGTTAAAGGCAAACATACTGGTAGACCAAGGAAGACATCAAAGCGTCAAGACCTTAAACTTAAAGCAATATGTCTCCAAAACAGGAAATGCACAACAAAACAAATGAGGAACGAATGGGTGGAAACTGGAGTCAACGTCTGTGACCGAACTGTAAGAAACCGCCTAAAGGAAATGGGATTTACATGCAGAAAAGCTAAACGAAAGCCATCATTAACACCCAAACAGAAAAAAACAAGGTTACAATGGGCTAAGGAAAAGCAATCGTGGACTGTGGATGACTGGATGAAAGTCATAATCAGTGATGAATTGCGAATCTGCATTGGAACTTTTGTTTGGTGCTGTTCCAATGAGATTTATAAAGATGACTGCCTGAAGAAAACATGCAAATCTCCACAGTCATTGATGATATGGGGCTTCATGTCAGGTAAAGGCACTGGGTAGATGGCTGTCATTACATCTTCAATAAATGCACAAGTTTATGTTGATATTTTGGACAGTTTTCTTATCCCATCAATTGAAAGGATGTTTGGGGATGATTAAATCATTTTTCAAGATGATAATGCATCCTGCCATAGAGCAAAAACTGTGAAAACATTCCTTGAAAAAGACACATAAGGTCAATGTCATGGCCTGCAAATAATCCAGATCTCAATCCAATTGAAATTCTTTGGTGGAAGTTGAAGAAAATGGTCCATGACAAGGCTCCAACCTGCAAAGCTGATCTGGCAACGGCAATCAGAGAAAGTTGGAGCTAGAGTGATAAAGAGTACTGTTTGACACTCATTAAGTCCATGCCTCAGAGACTACAAGCTGTTGTAACAGCCAGAGGTGGTGCAACAAAATACTAGTGATGTGTTGGAGTGTTTTTTTGTTTGTTTGTTTTTCATGATTCCATAATTTTTTCCCTCAGAATTGAGTGATTCCATAATTTTTGCCCTATGCCTCGTTAAAAAAAAAATAACCATTACTGACTACCATATTATTTGTTCTTGATTTCTTTTAGTGTTTCTTAAAGCCAGAAAGTTGCCATTTGAAATGACTTCAGTTTTGTGCCATGTCTGTGATCTGTTTTTTTTCAACAAAATAAAACAACTGAATGAACATCTTCCAAGGCCGGTGATTCCATAATTTTTGCAAGGGGTTGTATATATATATATATATATATATATATATATAATATATATATATACAAAAAAATTGGAACAGCACAAAAATACAGCCAGTGGGTGCAAAAGCCTCCTCAGTAATACCCCAATACTTGCCAGATCCAGATAAATAACAAAAAAGGCAGCACTCCATAGATGCCAATGAAAAAAGTAGATTTTAATCAGACCCACATGGTATGGCGACGTTTCGGCTCCATGAGCCTTCCTCAAGCAATGATTGCTAAACATATGTGTGTAAATATAGAAACAATGCTTCACAATCCTTCATTGCATCTAATTAAATTTTTGTGCAAATATCTAACATATTTCATATACAATAACACTGTAAAAGCAGTGAAATAACAGTATAGCTTAAATATATCTTATAAAGTGATTTTAGTGCACAAAGTGTCCCATACATATATACATATATCAAAATTCACATATTATACATTAACTAGCTGAAGAGCCTGGCGCTGCCCGGGCATAGTAACTAACTACGGTTATAACAAATTATAATGATTTTATCTCTATATATAAAGCTGAGTGTAGAGCGCTGCCCACTCCGCATAGCCACATTCACTATAATATCCCACACAATCCCGTCAGCCAGAGCCACCGGACAACTACCACTAATATCACACATCGTCCCGTCAGCCAGAGCCACCAGACTACTAATATCCCACATCATCCCGTCAAAGCCACCGGACTACTACCCCTAATATCCCACATCATCCCGTCAGCCAGGGGTCAGAACCAGAGTGCTGAGTGGAATGGCCCTAACTTCCATACCGGGGATCCCTTTAAGGCCTCTTTCACACTTCAGTCGTGCGACGTCAGTCAAAATCCGCCAAAGTGTGAAAAAAACGGATTCGCTTTCCCATTGACTTGAATTAGTGACGGATTTTGATGGATGGTTGTCCGTTTGATCCATTTTTTGACGGATCCGTCATAAATTTGGCGTCCGCCTTTTTTGAAAAACGTTCAATGCAACGTTTTTTGTGTGCATCAAAATGGCGGACTATGACGGATCCGCCGCGTCTGCCGTTTTGTATAATGGGCGCCTATGGGTGGCGGATCCGCTGCCATCCGTTTTTGACAGAATCCTCCATGCTGAGAACACTGTCAGGGGTCTCTCTCTCTCTCTCCATGCATTTTCCGGGTTGAAAAGTTCATGACGGATCCGTCTGAAAACAGCGAATCCGCTTTTGTCACACATTGGCGGATCTTAACTGATGCCAAACGGCTGAAGTGTGAAAGAGGCCTAGAGAGGCCTGGCGTCAGAGCCAAAGCGCTGGATGGATTTGCCCTTCAGAGCGCTGAGGGATTTGCCCTCACTTTCTTACTGGGGATCCCTTTAAGAGACCCTGGGGTCAGAACCACAGCGCTGAGTGGAACGGTCCTAACTTCAATACCAGGGATCCCTTTAAGAGGGAAGATGTGCCTATGGGTTGGAGGATGTGTGATGGGGATATGGGCACAGGAGGGGGGATTCATTTCTGTCATGAGCTCTCTGCTCCTTTCTGGGGGGCAGACAATGGCTGGGAGCTTATGTTCCGGGGAGGCTAGATTTCTCCCACCCAGTCACTGTCTGCTGAGGTGTTGTCGTGGAGTGAGAAAACTGTTGCTCATAGCAACCAATCACAGCTCAGCTTCTTTTAAACAGCTCTGGTGAAATGAAAGGTGCTTTATGATTGGTTGGTGATACACACACACACATTCAATTTTATATATATAGATTGACAATATCCATTCAATAAGTGCAGCTGTGTTCATATAATTTGAAAAACACTCACTCGTTAGGTATAATCATTTCCCACATGGAGGACGCCATGAACGCTGTACTCAGCGTTTGTTAGTATCAACTGCGCATGCCCATGCACGTCATAACTCTGTCACAGACTGTCGACCAATTAGAAGTAATGTGTGGCCAAAATGTTGCAGGCACAACAATCCGTATTTCATGCGTTTTCAGGGTGCGGCTGCGTATTTAGCGCTTGTAAGCATCCGTATGCAATCCGTATGGTGTATTTTTCTCGCAGCCTTGCAAAATGGACATTTAGCGGTTTTTAGGCCTGAAACTCATTCAAATCATCATCAGCAAGCCTATTTATTGCTTCTGCATCCGGTTGCAACCCCCAATCTTGCCATTTTTGCCATTTTTGTGGTCTGCTTGTGTTGGAGGGCTGCTGCTTGGTTGCCAACATGTCTGACACTCTTCAGTTCACCCCAAATGATAGAGTGTTGTCCAACTGGGTTTAGTCCTGCCGCTTTGGCCAGCCATACCCAGTGATCGTTGATCCGCGAAGGAGGAGGCGAATATGGGCTTGTCCGCATTTCAGGCAACCACTCAATAAAGCCCATTTTCACCGCCTGTATGCATGTCTGCAGCCTCTTCCATATTATTTTGTCCAGTTTTGTCTGATGACCATTCCCAGATTTGAGGTTTTGTGGGAGATTGTGCGGCCAGGGATCACCTAGCAGGATGCGGAAAGCTATCTGTGCACAGGAGCGACTTCTCCTTACGCAACCGTCTGGATTTCTTACCTACATTCTGTCTATTGATGATGTGTTTTACCACTAGTTTCCATTTACCCTTATGGCTGTTGCAGAAATATCCTCATAATATATCCCATATATCACCTTGAAATAACTGAACAATGATGTGAATATTTACATTAGAGGAAAATGGTACTTGGGCTACATTTAACTTATGATTGTTTTGACATTCAGTCATGTAAGGGTTATGTATAGTGTTTTTGATTAATCTTTGTGCATGTGCATTGATTGTTCTCTGTACATTGGGTTACTTGTCGCTTCTTAACTACTGGCATATCCTATTCCACACTCCATCTGCATTTTTGTATTGGCACGTCCAACATCTCTGCCATTGTTCATGATACATGCTCACAACACAGGGACAGACTGCATCAACTGGTGATGCCTGAGCCAAAGATGGAAGAGTGGAAGAGGATTGGCAGGGGATTTGAGGACCAATGCAACTTCCCATATTCTCATACTCTCTGTCTGGTGTTAATGGTCATAACACATGCGTTTGTGTTTGAGTACAAAGAACTAATGAAAAAAGACTCCAAACTTTTTACAAAAATAGATATTTATATGTGTAAACTGCCACTTGAGGTAGTGACTACCATATTAGCTTCATATGGTTAATTTCGTTACAGCACAATAGTGTAAGTGTGCAGTGTTACACAAGAAAAACAATAAGGTATGACAACATTATAAATTGTTCCATACATAATAGTATGTAAAGGCCAAAACCAATAGTGACTATGGGTAATGTGATCACATGTTACCATATGTTTGGTTGACAAGATTATACTACTTTAAATATGCAGTAGCCAACATGGATTTAACTTACATTTAACCAAATAACCAACTTTCACTATCACTAGTGAGCACCATATCTGCCCCATAAGGTTAGGTTCTAAGACTAGACTAATGCAATGATGCATTAGCCAACAATTTTTAACAGGGATGGGGACAAAATAACAAACATTGGTAGAAATTATAATATCTAACTAAATAATATTTTCCCATATCCCACATACCAGCAGCTAAGTACCATATGCTATTTGTAGGCATTCAGATTAGTGCAAATATGCGTTACACAACATGTTGTTAAAATAAATGATAAAAAATAAATAACATTTCTCGCAATAGGAGCAGATAATGAAAATAATATAGGTTGACTATGACTAGTGAACAGCATATTGCTAGCATATGTTGTTTGCAGGCATCTGTATTACTGCTAATGTCTTAGACACAATAGGAGTTTAAAGTAAATATAAAACCATGACTAACTGGTTTTTCAATCTTAAAATATAAGTTACATACAAAATCACAGCTGGTGCTATGCAGGTGGTGGGGTTGGCGGCTTCCCAGAATCTCTTTGTGGTTGGCTTGGATCACCACCTTGACCATCACCCAGTTGGGGTAGATTTTCAGGCCCCTGAGCTAACATCTGGCCATGGTCAGGTTGGTGTGTGGGCACATTGCCATACAGATAAGGGAGATTATATTCCTGTCTAAGATGATACCCACTAGAATCATACCCCCAATATGACCATGTTGAGCACATCCAGGTTGGGACCAGCCTGCAACACTGGATCTGTACAAGTGGTCATATTGGGAATTCGGATTATAGGCAGCCATTTGACCCTGTTGTTGCCAATGTTGTTTCGGTGGGGGAATGGGTAGAGGTGTAGGCGCCCGTGCAGGATCATCATATCTGTTGGGAAATGAAAGGGGATTAGAACATGTTTGAGAGGTGACCCTAAACTGCATATGTGGGATGTGGTGTGATGTATGTACTTACGATTTGAGATCCAGAATAGGTGCAAGAAAACCCAGCCTGTCTAAGTTAACGTACTTTCGCTTTCTTGGTACTGCTGACCCGCTCTTGGCCCTCTGCTGGCGTTGGCGCCTGTATTGGTTGCGGATGCTTCTCCATCTTCTCATAACATCATCCACTGCAATGCGACATATAATGTAATCATTTAGCTATTTGGATAAAGCCTAATTATTCTGCAGACACGTTATATAGTCATGGAGGTCCAGTAGGATGGGACTATACTACAAATTTAGCGGATAAAATAAGACAATAAAATGGGGGCTAATTCTGCGCTAGAACTACGCTGTGAGCGTTAAGAAAATTGGCAAACAATCATGTAACTTACTGATTCGCTGCTGCTCCTCGCGTGGGCTGTCGCAAAAGTGAGGAAACATCTGCCCACAGATGCGCCTCCATGCCGCCTCTTTCCTTGCACGTTCCGCGTAATGTGCATCTCTTTTGTGGCACATGTCGGCCCTCTACTGCAGCAAGAGTCTCAACATGTCCACATTGATGAGCGTAGGCATCATGGCCGACTCCGTGGAGGCGTCCTTCCGGGATGTCTGGCGCTCTTTTTGAGCTAATTTGCATGTGCCAGCTTCCTCCTGCATGTGTTGCACCATTTCCTGTGAGCTGCAGAAGTCTTCTGAGCCGCCCGCCAGGGCCGTGGGGTACTCGGCACCGAGCCCGTTGATTTCTATGGGGGATGTCACGGTAGCTGCAGCTTGGTCCGTGGCCCTGGGCGCTCACTGAAAATGGGGATATTTACAGGGGATTAAATGTTCGTGTAGTTTGTCGTGACGCCACCTGTAGTACCTGGTCAGGGTGACCAGCGCTGCTGTGCAGGTCCTCTGGGAGGGATCGTGTTGTGCAGCTTGGTGTAAAGTCTCCTACAGGTGAGACTGTGTCCTCCCAGGGCAGGTAGATGAAAGGGAAAGCAATGGTGCAGGAGAGATGTAACAGAGTGGAGTGTGCGACGGAGTAATAATGCAGGAAGCAGTTCTTGTGCAGTTTCAAAGGTTTACTCACAGTCTGTTGCCAGCAAGACAGATGCCTGGTTGCACTGTGTCCTTCCAGTGAGTAGTCCAGCAACCCTCAGGTAGATTGGTCACACTCCCAAAGACTCCCTTTATGTTCCTTTCCGTCTTCTTAGTGCTACACTCCTTACTCCTTCTGCACCTCCCTACCACAGAGCCCTCGGATGAGGTAGTATTGGATCCTTTCAGTTTACAGGTACAACCCGATGTCCCGGGACGCTGATCTCCTCTTCACGGAGACCGAGACACCGTCGGATGCCTGAACGTACTTGATCCCTAGCTTCCTCCCGGATGAGAATAAGCAGGTAGTGGCCCTTGAAGAGTCCCACTGTTGTGACCCGCACCACAATTGTGGATTACCAGGGCAATGGGGTACTCAGAGCCGAGCCCATGGAAGTCTATGGGGTTGTCACAGGTAGCGGTGGCTCGGTCTGTGGCCCTGGCGGTCAGGCGTATGTTGGGGGGGAATTATTTACAGGGGACTGGTATATAACAGTTCGTGACGCCACCTGTAGTTTTCTGATCACTAAGACCAGCGCTGCTGTAGATCTCTGAGGGGATGGTGTGGCAGCTAGATGTCGGGTCCCCTACAGGTGGGACTCTTCCCTCAGGGTCTATAGTGATGATGATGTCGTGAAGGTATGCAGTTAAATGACACAGTCTCACACATTAAAGCTTCTTTCCATACCTTTTACTTTCCAAGATGATAAGGCAGGTCCCGGGAAGCTGTTGGGGTGGATGGAGGATGCGTTTCAAGGTAACGGCTGAGCAGGTTAGAGGCCTCCTTAACTTTCAATGTAATGAGTCCAACTTGCATGAAGCTAAGTTCACTCTAAAACTCCAGCTAATTCTGTAGCTGTACTGCCCGGTCAGTATAGTGGTCGGAGCCTTCCTTTGAGAGAGCTGGTTGCTTACTGATGTCCGGCAGAACTCAGAGTTCCCACTCTTCCTGACCCCTGTTACGTACCGACGCTAAGGGCTTGTTCCTGAGACTTGAAGTCCAGCGAACCTCTGGTTGTTCTATCACTACGCTTGAAGCGGTAGCAACACTTCGGTCCCCAGTGACCGGTGAATAGTGCAGACAATCCAATGTCCAAGGCACTTCTATAATTCCTTTCCACTGCGCCCTTCGCCCTGCTCGCGCTCTTAACATAAGCACTCTCATCCAAATAGTCACAGTCCTTTCTTCTGACCTTTCTTAGAGCTCGCTGACAGATTCCCAGTTTTCTCCCAGTTCAGGAACACATCATCTGAACTTCACTGTCCTTAGGACAGGCGACTGAAGTACTGCTGCAAAACTCTTCCTCCTCAATATTGTCTCTGGCTTCAGGGTCAGGAACAGCTCTTGCTAGGCTAGGATACTATCTCATCCGTACTAGCCTCCACTTTCTGAACTGCTTCACTGCTGACAGGATACTGACACCTGAACTGGACTGAACTTCTTCCTCCCTCCAAGTCCAGACTAGACAGACTTCCTGATGGGATGACTCACTCCTGAGCCACCCGAGCTAGACTCCCCAGCTGCTGCCTGACACTACCTTATATACTCTGTGGGTGTGTCTAGGTGTGATGAGTGAGTGAATGCATATCAAGCATTAAACCATTACCTGTCCACGCATCCTCCCGGATAATGTGTACCCTACATACCAGGGCTACACATCCCCCCTTGGTAAAATACAGCACTCCCGGGCTGTGAAATAGACAAAGAAAGAATTTTTGTTTTGCATTAAACATTTAACATCAAACTCTTCCCAGCAGGGAGGTGAGAAATTCTTAAACGTTGCATTGTATACAATGGTCATTAGTAAAATACAAAAGTAGTAAGACATTTTCATATAAATACACATAGTATTCTTGTGAAGGACCCGCACCAAACCTTCAACGTGGGTCCTGGGTGGGCTGCAGGACATCTGGCTGCAGACCTCTCTCAGTGCCACACCACACGGGTTTTACGTTCAGAGGTAGACGTTGTGCTGTGGTTTTATTGTTAAAACCAAGATAGGGCACAAAGTGCAACTATATACAATAAAGTTTTTAGGCTAAAAGTGTCCATGGCCAGCAGTTCTTTATAAGGAAAAACACATCTCAATTTCACATTTTTCACAATAACGACATATCAACTTCTTTGTTAAAGTGCAAAAGCTTCATCAATATTTTACTTTTCAACATTCTTCATACAGTACCCAGCCGGGTATTCTACTGTAAATTACTTTAAATACATAGGCTTTACATACACAAATCAAAGATGCAAACAACTTTTTCTTTTATAAATTATATACATTACGAATACGGTGAACCCTTTTCCGGGCCCTACCAATCTTCATTTTCATTTATTTCTATTACATTTTCCACACCGGGTGCAGAAACAACACGATGCTCCTTTGGATGCATAACGAATAAGTCATGTGCTGCGATCAGGGTTGAGTTGCAACAGTCCTAGTATGAACCACTAGGGGCGCAACGGGTGTCTCTTTATTACCAGACGCTGACGGCGTCGCTGCTGGTGCCGCTAAGTCCGGCGGTGCTATTGATGATCTGAACGGGGTCGCAGGTTGCGATCTAATGTGAGGTACCGGCAGAGAAGAATATTCAGGGGGCGATGCAGGGGCACGGCCTGATGCAGCGGGGGCACAGGACTGTGACCTGCTGGCAATGGTGACGTTACCAGCTTCGGGGACGGGGTCACGGACGATTTCCACATTAAGGGCATACCACCCCTTCAGGCCCCAGTGCCTTGTGTAAGTGACTATGTCCCCGTTATACAGGTCCCTTCCGGGATGGCCTTGCGGTAGGTGGGATTCCACGTCCCTACGGCTGACAAAGATCCCCGGGTAGAGGCCCGGTTCACGGATGAAGCCCCAGCCCTTGCGGAGCTGGAACTCCGTAACACTCCCCTGTCGCCGCGGTTCCCGTAAGGTACCTTTGTCGCGACGGACAGTCTCCTTGTCGGCAATCAGCTCCTCATGCTGCTGCTGTCTGTTGCGCTTGCTCTCCCGTTCCTCCTCCTGTCGTTGTTGCCACTCGCTTTCCCACACTCCGGCGTACGCGACGTCATCAAGACGCTCCATCGCGTCCCAGTTAATTTCAGGTAACGACGGGCAAGATCCCTCCGGTGTCCCTACCGGGGAACAATCATCTGCTGCGGCCTCCTGGCCGGGCGGGCGTTCCGGTACTGGCTGGACCTCCTCAACCTCCTTCGCCTCCACCGCTCCATCGGTGGGATCAGGGTCGGTCCTTTTGGGGGTAGCCTCCGGTTGCTCCTTAGCCTTGGGCAGCAGAAGTTTGGGCAATTCAAATGGCAGAGTGTCGTCGAAGGGAGAGAACACCGCGTCCCACAGCCGCCGCTGTATCTGGGTACGCCGGCGTCTCTCAATCTCTTCCATGCCAGGTTGTTGCAGGATCATTTTCTTTAACCTAGCGTTTTCTTCTCCAACCTCCAGCAAGGTTTGCTGCAGGTGCCGGACCACAGATGGCTCCGGTTCCAGTGGCAGCTTGGCTGGGGAACGGGGCCTGCCTTCCACCGCCTCCCTGCTCGGCTGCACACGTCCTGCCTCCATCATGTTCCAAAACATCTCCTGGTTACTTTTAGGAACACACTGGTTCTCTCCGTGGAGGCGGGCTATGCATCTCCTCCTCCTTGGATTGGGGATGAAGAGGAGGCGTATTTCTTTTGCAGTAGAGCAGGACCGTATATTGTAATAGCACTTTGAGAGGGCAGGCATTTTCTTCGCGCCTTAGGGGGGCACACGCCCACGAATCCACGCCCACCTTCTTCTCCAGCGCCTCAGGGCGCGAATATGGCGACAAAGATGGCGATATTTGGCGCCAAAAGTGCAAACAGTCCTTTTCCACAAAACAGTTCACAGGCACACAGGGCTCGCAATTTTGCGAGTTTCTCATCCTGTTCGTGACGCCAAGTTGTTGTGACCCGCACCACAATTGTGGATTACCAGGGCAATGGGGTACTCAGAGCCGAGCCCATGGAAGTCTATGGGGTTGTCACAGGTAGCGGTGGCTCGGTCTGTGGCCCTGGCGGTCAGGCGTATGTTGGGGGGGGATTATTTACAGGGGACTGGTATATAACAGTTCGTGACGCCACCTGTAGTTTTCTGATCACTAAGACCAGCGCTGCTGTAGATCTCTGAGGGGATGGTGTGGCAGCTAGATGTCGGGTCCCCTACAGGTGGGACTCTTCCCTCAGGGTCTATAGTGATGATGATGTCGTGAAGGTATGCAGTTAAATGACACAGTCTCACACATTAAAGCTTCTTTCCATACCTTTTACTTTCCAAGATGATAAGGCAGGTCCCGGGAAGCTGTTGGGGTGGATGGAGGATGCGTTTCAAGGTAACGGCTGAGCAGGTTAGAGGCCTCCTTAACTTTCAATGTAATGAGTCCAACTTGCATGAAGCTAATGTCACGCGGTCTTATGATATGTGTACGATGTCAGTAAACTATTCTTAAAAGAACAACACTCTATACAACATATAGATTAGCAACATCAGCATGTAAATATAGAATAGATTTACCTGACACGATATCCGTTGAACTCAGGGTTAATCTTGAGGACTTGATACACTGTCACAGGAAAGAGGAGGACCGGGGGTCTAACCTGACCCTAAACTGGGGTCCTAACTAATCCCTCACCTTGGAGGTACTGATAATGGTTCAGAGGTCCAAGTCTCCAGCCTAACCCTGTCTCCTATCAGTCCCTGAACCCTGTAATCAGTCCTAAGAAGGATACTGATTACCACCAAAGGGATATGGGCTGATCTCTGCTAAATACACAGATTAGACATATAAGACAGACTGGAGAAAACACAGACTTGCATACACACTCAAACACAGAAGGAACATAAATGATCTGGGATATTAAACTCTAAGCAAGGTGAGCTTAAAACAACTAAGGAGCTCTTTAACTTAAGTCTATACAGATACAATCCTATCTGTGGTCTGCATGAAGAATTTCACTGGCAACTCCCAACACAGACAACCAGAGATTTAAAGGAAACCAATCAACAAATAATTAATTGCAGCCGGGAGAAACTGCACCCAGTCCCAGAACTGAGCACAGACAGAATTAACTCCCTAACTGCCAAACACAAAGAAACAGCAACTCAGCTGTGAGAAGTCAGAATGTGCAACCGCGACGATCTTCGTGGCGATGCACACATGACAGTACCCCCCCTTCTACGAGGGCCTCCGGACCCTCAGGGCCAGGTTTGCCCGGGTGAGTTCTGTGGAAGGTCCGCACCAAACGATCTGCGTTAATGTCAGACGCAGGAACCCACGTCCTCTCCTCTGGACCATACCCCTTCCAATGCACCAAGTACTGAAGGGATCGGCGATTCAGACGTGAGTCAATGATCTTTGACACTTGAAACTCCAAGTTACCATTGACCACCACTGGAGGAGGAGGTAGAGGTGATGGTATGACTGGTGCCACGTACCTCTTAAGTAATGACTTGTGGAACACATTATGAATTTTAAACGTAGGAGGGAGGTCCAGACGAAATGCCACAGGATTAATTATGGAACTGATCCTGTACGGCCCGATGAATCTGGGGCCCAGCTTCCAGGAGGGAACTTTAAGTTTTATATTCCTGGTAGACAACCATACCAGATCGTTCACATTAAGATCTGGACCAGAAACTCTCCTCCTATCAGCCATACGTTTATAACGGTTCCCCATAGCACTCAGATTATTCAATACACCTCTCCACACTGAAGCAAGTGACGACGAGAAACGCTCCTCCTCAGGAACCCCAGAAGGGCCCCCCCCATTGAATGTACAAAACTGGGGGTGAAAACCATATGCCCCAAAAAACGGGGACTTACCAGTGGACTCGCTCCGCCTGTTGTTAAGAGCAAACTCTGCCAGAGGCAAGAAAGAAGACCAGTCCTCCTGGTTCTCTGAGACAAAACACCGAAGAATAAGTCTCTAGGCTTTGATTCAGACGCTCTGTCTGACCATTGGTCTGCGGATGAAAAGCCGAGGAAAATGACAATTGCATCCCCCGACGTAAACAAAATGCCCTCCAAAACTTGGACACAAACTGAGACCCCCTATCTGACACCACATCAGAAGGCAACCCATGAAGTCTCACAATCTCCCCAATGAACACCTGCGCCAGAGTTTTAGCATTAGGGAGGGCAGGAAGAGCAATGAAATGTGCCATCTTACTGAACCTGTCAACAACCACCAGTATGACAGTCTTCCCTGACGACTGAGGAAGGTCCGTGATGAAGTCCATAGACAAATGAGTCCATGGACGCTCCGGAAGTTTCAAGGGTAAGAGGGTCCCAGACGGACGGGTATGAGGGGTCTTAGAGCGAGCACAAACCCCACAGGACGCGACAAAAGTTAAAACATCTTTATTAACGTTAGGCCACCAAAACCGGCGAGAAAGGAGATCTAAAGTAGCCTTACTCCCTGGATGTCCTGCTAAAGCAGAATTATGATGTGCCTCAATAACCTTTTGTCTCAACTGATTTGGGACAAACAGTCTCCCTGGAGGTCCTGCAGGGGCGTCCCCCTGAGCCTCTAACACCTCCTCCTCAAGCTCAGAACATACAGCCGACACTACCACCCCCTCCTGAAGGATAGGAATCGGGTCATCCATTCTCCCGGCCCCTGGGAAACTGCGAGACAAGGCATCCGCCTTAACATTCTTAGATCCAGGGCGATAAGTGACAACAAAATTAAACCTGGTAAAAAACAACGACCATCGAGCTTGTCTGGAATTCAGACGCTTAGCAGATTCCAAATACAGCAGGTTCTTGTGATCAGTAATGACGGTGACCGGGTGGACTGCCCCCTCCAAAAAGTGACGCCATTCTTCAAAAGCCAACTTAATGGCCAAAAGTTCCCTATTGCCGATATCATAATTCCTTTCAGCGGACGACAATTTTTTAGAAAAGAAAGCGCACGGATGCCATTTACCAGGGGACGGACCCTGGACAATATTGCACCCACCCCTACGTCAGACGCGTCCACCTCCACAACGAACGGCTGTGATGCATCTGGTTGGATGAGAACGGGTGCCGAAGCAAAACATTTTTTCAAAGAGGAAAAAGCTTGGCAAGCTTTGTCCGACCATTTAGAAAAATCCGTCCCTTTTCTTGTCATGTCAGTGAGAGGTTTGACAACAGATGAGAAATTACAAATAAATTTCCGGTAGTAGTTAGCAAACCCCAGAAAACGCTGCAGAGCCTTAAGATCCTCTGGCTGATCCCATTCAAGCACTGCTCTCACCTTTTCAGGGTCCATACGGAAACCGGAGGCTGACACCAAGAACCCCAAAAACTGAAGTTCCTGTACGGCGAATACACACTTTTCCAGTTTGGCGTATAGTTTATTGTCTCGCAAGATCTGCAACACCTGTCTCACATGCTCCTGGTGAGACACAAGATCTGGTGAGTAAATTAAAATGTCATCCAAATATACGACCACAAACAGCCCCACCAGATGACGAAAAATGTCATTAACAAAATGTTGGAATACTGCTGGTGCAGTAGTCAGACCAAAAGGCATGACAAGGTTCTCATAATGTCCCTCCGGCGTGTTAAACGCCGTTTTCCACTCATCCCCCTCTTTTATCCTAATCAGATTATACGCCCCCCTGAGATCCAATTTAGAGAACCATTTGGCGCCAACAATTTGATTGAAGAGATCAGGAATCAGAGGGAGTGGATACGGATCTCGAACAGTAATCCGATTAAGTTCGCGGAAATCCAAGCAAGGGCGTAGGCCTCCATCTTTTTTCTTCACAAAGAAGAACCCCGCGGCCACTGGGGAAGATGAAGGTCTAATATGCCCTTTGGCCAGACTTTCCGAAATATAATCTTTCATAGCCTGCCTCTCAGGACCAGAAAGGTTATATAACCTAGCTTTAGGTAACTTAGCATCAGGAAGTAAATTAATAGAGCAGTCATACACGCGATGAGGAGGCAACTCCTGACACCCCTCCTCAGAGAACACATCCCCAAAGTCCTCCAAAAAAGGAGGCAAAGTACTAGGCACGACCGCACTGATGACTGTGTTCATGCAGTTACTTTTGCAAAACTCCCCCCATTGGCTTATATCTCTGGACTGCCAATTAATCACAGGGTTATGTTTAACCAACCAAGGAAGTCCCAACACAATGGGAGTAGGTAGACCCTCCAACACATAACAAGATAATTGTTCCCTATGTATTGCCCCTACCCGAAGGTCAATGTTATGAACCTCATGAACAAAGCTACCTTGGCCGAGAGGCCTGGCGTCAATGGAGAATATAGGGATCGGTTTGACCAATACACTCAGATGCATACCTTGAGCCTGAGCAAACTGAGCGTCAACCAGATTAGCCCCGGACCCACTATCAAGAAGAACAGAAAATCTCTCCACTCTCGTACCAACCACCACCTCCACTGGTACAAGGAACTGAGAAGAACTAGCGGACGAAATACATACTCCCAGGTTGTCGTCCACCACACAACCTGGGATTAACAGTTTTCCCGGCGACTTTTGCTCAACAAGGCACGGGATGGACATCCCCCAACAAAATGTCCCTCTTTCCCGCAGAAGAAACACCTTCTAGTCCTGCGGCGTACCGCCAATCCCCTCCTACGAAATGATGTCCCTCCCAACTGCATAGGCTCCTCCGAACAGACAAGGGGAACCTCAACATAAGGGACTTTAGTAGTAAGTGGAGTAACAACAGGGGGCGGAGTTACCTCGCACCTCTCCCGGAGCCGTCTATCAGTACGGATAGCTAGGGCCATAGCAGCCTCCAGTGATGGAGGAGAATCATACTGAGCCAAAACGTCCTTTAATTTGTCAGAAAGCCCATGACAAAACTGGCTCCTAAGAGCTGGGTCATTCCACTGAGTATCTGTGGCCCATCTACGGAACTCAGAAGCAAATTCCTCCGCCGGACGATCTCCCTGCTGTATCTTACGTAATTTTGTCTCAGCAAGAGAGACCCGATCTGGGTCATCATATACCAAACCCAGGGCAGTAAAAAATCGATCTACTGACTGCAGAGCCGGGGATCCCGGAGGAAGGGAGAAGGCCCAGGATTGAGGGTCCCCTTGTAGGAGCGAGATAACAATTCCCACTCTCTGCTCTTCACTCCCTGATGATCGAGGCCGAAGCCGAAAATACAATTTACATGCTTCCCTGAAGGTAAAAAATTTGTCTCGCCCACCAGTGAACCTGTCCGGGAGAGCTACTTTAGGTTCAAATCTGGTTTGCTCCGAGGGAGACAAAACTTTGGACTTAATGTCCGTCAGCTCCATGGATAATCCCTGCAACTGCAGAGCCAGCTGGGCTACTGGATCCATGGCAACTGGAAATAATTTTATGGGCCAGTGAAAATGTCACGCGGTCTTATGATATGTGTACGATGTCAGTAAACTATTCTTAAAAGAACAACACTCTATACAACATATAGATTAGCAACATCAGCATGTAAATATAGAATAGATTTACCTGACACGATATCCGTTGAACTCAGGGTTAATCTTGAGGACTTGATACACTGTCACAGGAAAGAGGAGGACCGGGGGTCTAACCTGACCCTAAACTGGGGTCCTAACTAATCCCTCACCTTGGAGGTACTGATAATGGTTCAGAGGTCCAAGTCTCCAGCCTAACCCTGTCTCCTATCAGTCCCTGAACCCTGTAATCAGTCCTAAGAAGGATACTGATTACCACCAAAGGGATATGGGCTGATCTCTGCTAAATACACAGATTAGACATATAAGACAGACTGGAGAAAACACAGACTTGCATACACACTCAAACACAGAAGGAACATAAATGATCTGGGATATTAAACTCTAAGCAAGGTGAGCTTAAAACAACTAAGGAGCTCTTTAACTTAAGTCTATACAGATACAATCCTATCTGTGGTCTGCATGAAGAATTTCACTGGCAACTCCCAACACAGACAACCAGAGATTTAAAGGAAACCAATCAACAAATAATTAATTGCAGCCGGGAGAAACTGCACCCAGTCCCAGAACTGAGCACAGACAGAATTAACTCCCTAACTGCCAAACACAAAGAAACAGCAACTCAGCTGTGAGAAGTCAGAATGTGCAACCGCGACGATCTTCGTGGCGATGCACACATGACAGCTAAGTTCACTCTAAAACTCCAGCTAATTCTGTAGCTGTACTGCCCGGTCAGTATAGTGGTCGGAGCCTTCCTTTGAGAGAGCTGGTTGCTTACTGATGTCCGGCAGAACTCAGAGTTCCCACTCTTCCTGACCCCTGTTACGTACCGACGCTAAGGGCTTGTTCCTGAGACTTGAAGTCCAGCGAACCTCTGGTTGTTCTATCACTACGCTTGAAGCGGTAGCAACACTTCGGTCCCCAGTGACCGGTGAATAGTGCAGACAATCCAATGTCCAAGGCACTTCTATAATTCCTTTCCACTGCGCCCTTCGCCCTGCTCGCGCTCTTAACATAAGCACTCTCATCCAAATAGTCACAGTCCTTTCTTCTGACCTTTCTTAGAGCTCGCTGACAGATTCCCAGTTTTCTCCCAGTTCAGGAACACATCATCTGAACTTCACTGTCCTTAGGACAGGCGACTGAAGTACTGCTGCAAAACTCTTCCTCCTCAATATTGTCTCTGGCTTCAGGGTCAGGAACAGCTCTTGCTAGGCTAGGATACTATCTCATCCGTACTAGCCTCCACTTTCTGAACTGCTTCACTGCTGACAGGATACTGACACCTGAACTGGACTGAACTTCTTCCTCCCTCCAAGTCCAGACTAGACAGACTTCCTGATGGGATGACTCACTCCTGAGCCACCCGAGCTAGACTCCCCAGCTGCTGCCTGACACTACCTTATATACTCTGTGGGTGTGTCTAGGTGTGATGAGTGAGTGAATGCATATCAAGCATTAAACCATTACCTGTCCACGCATCCTCCCGGATAATGTGTACCCTACATACCAGGGCTACACACCACTATACTCGGTGTTACTAGTGGCGATGAACTGACCCACCAGTCTAGGGACCGTTCCCCGATATTTGCCTGCTCCTTCCTTCTTCAGGATGGGGCACAGCTTCAATTGCTGTCTCTGCCCTGGACCCTTTCACTCTCTCAGCAAGGCTCCCTGAGGTGAACTCAGAAGAGCTGCAGGCCAGCCCAGTACCCACACTGGCTGCCTGACACAAACTGAAACTCTAGACTAACACACTGCTGCCTCATGCTGCAGCTAGCTCCACCCACCCACTTCTACACCCTTTCCTAACCAGCCTGATGCTCAGCACTGGCATGATGTGTGTGGATGCGGTGATGGAGTCAATGGGGTGCTTCCTCCTTACCTGAGAGTCAGGTGTCACACCGCTGGGTGCGATGCAACATCTCTGTGGCGACTGGACCCTCAGGTCGCCACACTTCCGTATTTCTCGCAAGTCACACGCCTGGTCCATGTGTAATCCTTTGTTTTCTCGCACCCTTAGACTTTCATTGGAGTACAACGGGCGTAATACATGTACAATCGCAGCATGCTGCGGGTGTCTCGCACCGTAAGATACGGCTGAGAAAAATACGCATGATCAGAGCTGCCCCAGAGAGAAATATTGGTCCGTGTATAATGCGTGGTTTTCACGCCTCTCAGTCGTCCGTATTCCTCCTTAGTGTGACGCCGGCCTTAAGGTAAAAGTACCCATTCCAGAATATTAATTCCCATCATTAAAATAATTTCTTTCTAAATGCATATATAAACTAATAGTCGACAGTCCTGTAACCAGCAATATAGAACATTTTATTATAAAAAATAATATACAAAAAAATAATTATAATTATAAAATAAAAATATAATAAAAAGAAAAAAATAGAAAAAAGAAAAAGTCTCAGCGTCCTCCATACATTTAACATATATCCCCTTAGTGTGTGTGGATCGCCCGCCAGGGCAGTGGGATACTCGATACCGGGCCGGTGTCTTTAAGGGATTTGTCACAGCAGCAGTGACCCAGTCCGTGGCCCTGGGCGTCCAATAAAAGGGGGAATATTTACAGGGGATGATAGAGTTTGTAGTAAAGTGTTTGTGACGCCACCTGTGGTATCTCGTCAGAGGTGACCAGCGCTGCAGTGCAGATCCTCTGAGACTGGTGGTGATGCAGCAGAGTTGGAATAGCTTCCCACAGGTGAAGCTTGTCGTCTCAGGGCAGGGAGGTGTTGTAGAAAGAGTGATGGTGCTGGGAGATGTAGCAGAGTGGAGTGTGTGACGCAGGAAGAACTTGAGAGGACACAGTCAGGTACAGTTTCCAAGACTTTACTCACAGTTCTGTCTGCAGCACAGATGCACGCTTGGTGCAGTGTCCTCCAGGTGAGGGGCTCAACAAACTCCCAGGTAGATTGGGGTACACCTTTCCAAAAGCTCCCTGTCAGTATATGCCTTCCCTGGCCATCTCACTGTGCTGATTCCCACTCCTTTCTTCCTTTCCAGCACCTCGCTAAGCAGTGTCCCAGTCTAGAAGCTGCGGATCCTGTAGGACAACGACTTCTCTGCGTTTCCTTGATCCTATATAGCTTTCCTTCCCAGAGAAGATGCTTGGGGTTGTGGCTGTGATCCCTAAAGTTATTACAGCTGTCGGCTTGCTAGCTGAGTCATTAAGTTCTCCACTAGGCTAGGGGCCGAGTCCCTTCTGCGACCTGGATTCTCCCAGCTGACGTCCGTCAGTCCTGGAACGAGCCCCACGGGTAGCCTTCTGCTCAGCCATGTCTCTGAGAAATCCCCTTTTCCCTTCCAGGGGACCTTCTATTCTATCTTTCCCTCTGTGAGCAGCTCATCAGGACTTGGAGCCAACAGCACGGTCGTATCTCTTTCCCCTCTCCCCTATGGGAGAGCTGCCTCTAAGAGTCTGTCTCCTTCCTCCCCGAAAGGAAGACTCCCTCTACCTTCCCTCAAACTCCTGCTCTGACCCACAAGCTCCACCCACCATCTAACACCCTTTACTAGCTGCAGACATGCTATTGAAACTCAGCTAGTGTGTGTGCTGGATGCAGTGTTGCCAGAGCCAGGTGTAGTGCTTCCATCTTACCTGAAAGATGGGACACTACATCTCTGGCTGAGATGCAGTACCTCTGTGGCTACTGGATCCACAGGGGTGCCACAAGTGTATTCCATGATGGTGACTTGCAAATGAGAAAAACGATGTATCTGTAAAAATAAATATATAAAAAATTTAAATCATTTCATATTATCAGGGATACAGTAAAGATGTATATCTTCGTACCGTTTAGCCAGTAGATAGAAAAATATTTAGAGTTGAGAGTCCTCAGTGGTTGATACCTTTTAATGGCTAACTGAAAAGATGGTAACAAATTGCAAGCTTTCGAGACTACTCAGGTCTCTTCATCAGGCTGAACTAATACAAAATCTGAAGAATCACATATTTATACACAAAAACACAGAAAAAATGCAATAGGTAAGACAAGTGACGTGGAGCAGAATAGTCATTATGGCAGAGGGATGAGCATAAATATTGGAACAATTCATAGATAAGGAGAGAAAGTTTTATTACCCTCTGATTGGGGTCTGGTAATGTTTTGTGATGTTTTCACAGGGTATTTGGAGTAAATTCCTTAATTGATGTAATAGGCCATAAAACCATGTGACAGGTTCATTCCAGCATTAAGAGTGTCAAAGGTCACCATCAATTTGTATTCGCAAATTCTTCTCTGCCTCTGAGATGTGAATCTGCTTCTTAGTACCAGTATTTTCATATCTGACATGCTATGATCAGGGGAGCAAAAATGTTTTGCCACAGGTAGATCCATTCTTTTTTCTCTTATTGCGTGGCGATGAGAATTCATCCTTGTTCTCAGTTTTCAATATTATCAGGGAAACATATTTCCTCTACTTATCATTATCCTCAATTATACTGGAATAGATAAAGAAGGTTCAACCTAGAGACCTAGTTTAAACAACAGAGTTGATCTTAAAATCGACATTGAGTCCCATTGGTTTCAATGTGTTCAGATCATATATCCATCTTAGTTCCCTCTTTTTAAGAAGGTTCACCCTATCACCCCCTCTTCTTTGTATTGGGACTGTGTCTATTAACCGGAATCTTAGTTGTTTTTCCGTATGTTTTAGTTCAGTAAAGTGCTTGGAAACTGGTAAATCCATTCTCTTTTTCCGAATGGTATATCTGTGATGACTAGAGATGAGTGACTTTGCCTTTTTTAGGGTCGAGTCGGGTTTCATGAAACCCGACTTTTTCAAAAGCCGAGTCGAACTAAATCGGCCGACTAATGGGAAAAGTCGGAGGTCCGACTGAAACACGAAACCCAATGCAAGTCAATGGGGAAGCAAAGTCGGCAGGGAGTGGAGGACAGTAAACACACCTACAGCGCCCATTTCAATGCCAACGACATCAATTCTTATTACTTAAGCTTGGCAACCTTAATTTACTTTATAATAATAGTTACGCATTGAATACTGGGGGTTATTTGGCTAAAGTTGTGGGGGGTTAGGGCTGGCTCCAGGTTTTCGTTGTGCACCGGGCCAAAGAGTGTCAGTACGCCCCTTTAACACATACCACAATTCATGATGCCCCAAATACTTCACAGAAATATAGGTATAGTACAATGACAAAAACTTCACTTCATACATGACATGACTGATATCTATTTAAAAATCCACAATAGCTCAAAAACCGGACAGTATATTCCTCCATACAGTATTATGGCCACCACATAGTGCGCCATACAGAATAATGAGCCCCATATATTGCTCCATACATAATTGGTCCCATATAATGTTCCATATAGTATATGATGAGCGCCACATAATGCTCCAGTTTATGATGGTCCCCATGTAATGTGACATACAGTAAAGGACTGTCCCCATAGAGTAGAATGAGCCCCACATATTGCTCCATACATTATAATGAGTCGCATATAAAGCTCCATACAGTATATGATGGGCCCCATATATTGCTCCATACAGAATGGGCTCCATATAATGCTCCATACAGAATAGGCCCCATATCTGCTCCATATGATGCTCCATACCCTATATGATGCCCCATAAATAATGAACCCCATATGATGCTCAAGTATATGATGTGCCCCATGGATGATGCTCCAGAGTCTTATGGGCCAAAATAATGCTCCATATATAATGGGCCCCATTTGTAATGCTCCAATGTATAATGGGCCCCATAGATGCTGCTCCAGTGTCTGATCTGCCCCATTTAGAATGCTCCAGTATATGATGGGCCTCATGGATGATGCTCCGGTGCCTTATGGGCCAAAATAATTGTTAGGGATCGAGTTTCCACTGCTGCACAAGGGGAATCTCGAGCCAGTCCCGCTGCGGTCCCCTGTTATGTTTTGGTAGCTGAGGAGAGCAGGCAAAAACGGCAATACACCAGAGAGGTTGGAATCTACTGGATTGCAGTACCCTGACTAACCACCACAACTAAAGGCAGCCGTGGAGCGTTCCTACGTTGGTCCTAGACGCCTCGGCACAGCCTGAGAAGTTAACTATACCTAAAGATAGAAAGAGGAAAGCTATCTGCCCCGGAGCAGATCCCCAAAGAACACAGGAAGCCCCCAAACATGTAATGGCGGTTAGACAAGAGGAAATACAGACACAGACAGAAAATAGTATGAGCAAACGCTGGGGCCCAATCTGCCTAGACAGAAAAGGATAGGAAGGATACTTACTGCAATCCAAAAAACCCTAAAAAAAGCCAACGCTACTAATTGCAAAAACACCTGAGATCACACAACCTCTACCACCTAAATTAGTTCTCTGGTGTAACAAAACTCAGCCGCAGCCACTGAAAAAACTGGAAAAGGCAAATGAACAAACAACAGTGGCTCCAGAGGAACCGAGAGGAGCCCAAGCCCCTCGGGGAGGGGAACCTGGCCAACCTCACAGAAATGCAGAGAAATATGCAAATGGAAAGCACAAAAACAAAAACCAGAAAATATCTTATCTGAGAGCAGGAGAAGAGGCAAGACTCAGTAAGCTTCCAAGTGAACCAGAAAACAACGGTGAGACAAGAACAATTGATCACCGGCAACCATGATGGGGGGAAACCTCCCTTATATCCAGCCAGTCTGTGATTCCTGATTGCCAATCCTATTGAATGGTTCAGTACTGTTTGTAACCACCAGAGGGAGCTTCTGCTCAGAATTCATTTCTAAAACATTCATAACAGTCCCCCATCCGTCTCTGGCCGCAGTGGAGCCTGCTCAGCAGAGACGTCGGTCCCAGCGTCTTGCCCGGTTTAATACTGTGCAGAGGATGACTGCTGCCTCTCCAGGTCCTGCTATTATAACCAGTGCAGGTCAGCGGCGAGCAGACGTATTTGGGACTAAGTCCTGTGTGTTTCCTTCTGAGCATGCCCAGGGTAAGATCTATCATTGGAGATCAGGGGTCACATGCTCTGGCACTGCAGCGACTCCCATTGGTCCTCCAGGAAGGTCCTGAAGCTGCTCGAGTTCTGGGGCAGGCTTCCATTGGTTCTTCCAGGAAGGTCCTGCAGTTGTTGCTGCTATAAAAAGCTTGTATGACAGCACGGCCGTGCGCTAGTATCATATCTGTTACGTGCTTGCACCAGTGCGGTCTTATGCATGTGGTTAGGGACTGGCTGAAATAAGCCCCTAGAATACAGGCACCTCCGGTGAGGAGTTTGTGTGTTTGGATTCAGGGCTCTGGTTGAAATTAGCCCCTAGTATACCGGCACCTCCGATGGGGAGTTTGCTGTGTGTATGGCATGACCACAGACTGCAATCGCTTAGCAGTCATCTGTGTCGCCTGTGAGTCTGACAGGACACAGTCTTTTCACAGCGGCTTTGTGAAGTAACAGAGTTCACTTATACCACCATATAGCGCCACAGCGTTTTTGTTAGCGACTCTGTGGTCTAACGGAGTTCGCTTATACAGCCATATAGTGCTACGGCATTTACATTTGCGACCTCATAGAGTTCGCTGATATTGCCTATTGGCGCCATTTTCCTAGCAGCATGCTCTGCCTGCACGGTGGACCCCGGGCTGCGAACGCACCTCTCCTTAATATCTTTTAGGTGCGTTCCGTCAGCCTTAACAATATTGCTCCATATATAATGGGCCCCATTTATAATGCTCCAGTGCATAATGGGCCCTGTATATGTTGCTCCAGTGTCTGATCTGCCCCATTTAAAATACTCCAGTATATGATGGGCCCCATGGATGATGCTCCAGTGTCTTATGGGCCAATATAATGCTTCATATATAATGGGCCCCATTTATAATGCTCCATTATATAATGGGCCCCATAGATGGTGCTCCAGTGTCTGATCTGCCCCAATTAGAATGCTCAGGTATATGATGGGCCCCATGGATGATGCTCCAGTGTCTTATGGGCCAATATAATGCTCTATATATAATTGGCCCCATTTATAATGCTCCAGTGTATAATGGGCCCCGTATATGCTGCTCCAGTGTCTGATCTGCCCCATTTAGAATGCTCCAGTATATGTGTGTCGACCCGCCACCACAATTGTGGATTACCAGGGCAATGGGGTACTCAGAGCCGAGCCCATGGAAGTCTATGGGGATGTCACAGGTAGCGGTGGCTCGGTCTGTGGCCCTGGCGGTCTGGCGTATGTTGGGGGAATATTTACAGGGGATAGATATATTTACAGTTCGTGACGCCACCTGTAGTCTCTGGTAATTTGTACCAGCGCTGCTGTAGATCTCTGAGGGGATGGTGAGACAGCTAATGTCGGGTCCCTACAGGTGGGACTCTTCCCTCAGGTCGATGGTTATGGTGGGGTTGTGCAGGCATGCAATTAAATAACTCAGTCTCACACCGTCAGCGTCTTTCCATACCTTTTACTTGTAAGATGGTAAGGCAGGTCCCAGGGAGGCTGATGGGGTTGATGGAGGATGAGTTTTGAGGCAACGGCTGAGCAAGGCAGGGGCCTCCTTTACTTTCCAATGATGATGAGTCCAACCAGCATAAAGCGTAGTTCACTCCTGAAACTTCAGCTATTTCAAAGCTGTACTGCCCGGTCAGTTTTGTGGTGGAGCCTTCAGTGATGAAACTAGGTTCTTCTATGCTTGGCCTAGCTCAAAGTTCCTATTCCACCTGACCCCTGTTACGTACTGACACTTCAAGGGCTGCTTTCTGTTACCTAAGGTCCAGTAAGCCTCTGGTTTTTCTACCACTATGCGTGAAGCTATAGTGATGCTTCGGTCTCCAGTGACCGGTGACAATGTGCAGGATACTTCAATCCTAAAGCACTTCTGATTTCCTTCCACTGTGCCTTTCGACTTGCTCAAACTCTCAATCTCAGCACTGACTAGGCTAAGGTGAACTGGCTCACCTGTACTAGCCTCCACTACTGTACTGTCTCGCTGAATCGACAGGAATCTTGGTGCTCCAGACAGGCACTCCTTCTCTCTCCCTTCACCTCAGGAGACACTACAAGACTCTCTTGTGCTCAAAACCACACCCTCTACACCCCTGCTGGGTGTGTCCGAAGTATATGTGATGTCATGTAGAGCCCTTAACCGTTACCTCTCCACTCATCCTCCTGGTATTGTGTACCTTAAACACCAGGGCTACACATTCCCCCATGGTAAACGACAGCACTCCCGGGCTGTGAAATACAAAGAGACAATTTTGTTTATGCATTAAACATTAACATTAACTCGTCCCATCCGGGAGGTAAGGATTTCTTGAACGTTGCAAACAAAACATTAAATATAGAAAAATACAAAATATTAAATAGACATGTTCATATAATAAACGGCAAGATTCTTGTGAGGGACCCGCACCAAACCTTCAACGTGGGTCCTGGGTGGGCTGCAGGACATATGAATGCAGACCTCACTCAGTGCCACACCACACGGGTTTTATGTTCAGAGGTAAGTCAAGGCTTCGTGTGAAACCATTATAAGGCACCTTAGTGCAACTATTTACAAGATAAGTTCTGGGCTGGCACAGTCCTCAGCCTCTCAGTCCATTATAAGACACATATATATATATACTTTTTACAATATTCACATTAATTTGTTATAATTACTGCTGGTATCGAATGGGTATCTTCCCTTTTGTGATTCGCTCTGATCTACGTGGAGTAGCTTCAGGTATATTAAGTTGTGATCTGTCTGCACTGCGTAACGGCAAACTATAGAACTGCCTCAATCTTTCTATGGATCTGGCAAGCGTACTGATGGCTGGGCGGTGTGAGTCAGCTTCACCAGGGGATCCCATAGTATGGGGCGCTGCTTCTGATGATCCTTCTTGAGATTCCGTAGGTTGAGGTGTTGCTGGAATGGGTAACTCCTGAACGGACTCAACTGGCACCACGGGCACAACTGGAGGTAGAACTTCCTCTTGTGGCTGATAAAACTGCAACACCGGAACTATTACAGCATCTCCCAGTCGGGGCCAATCCGCAGGAAAATCTCCCAGATCCGTGTGTATGACCTCTTCCTTTCCTTCCTCTTGATTGATGACAGGGTTCTTTTCACAAAGCTTTAAGGGTTCTGGACAAATTTCAAATGGTCTCTGGACACAGTGGTTATTGTTCTTCCTCCGTCCTTACTGATGATACAAACTTTTCTGTTGTCATATTTAGAATCTTGTACAACGTAGGGTTCTTGTTCCCACTGGTTATCCAATTTGTGCATTTTCCTTTTCCTTTTTAATACCACTTCTCCAGGCATCAAAGGCTTGGCAGGAGCATTTCTGTTGTAAATATCTTCCTGTTTCTCCCGTGCCTTGTTGAGACTTTCTTCTACACAGATTTGCACTCGTCTGTACTGCTCTTGCCGATTGATGTCCCAGTTTTCAATGGCGTCGTCTGCCTCCGGTTCTACCACTCCAAGTTCTAAATCCATTGGTAGTCTTCCGGGCCTTGCTCTCATAAGATAGGCTGGAGTGCAGTTAGTGGAACTTACAGGTATATGGTTATACAAGTCAACCAAATCAGGTAGTAAGTCCGGCCATCGATTTCTGTCTTCCAACGGTATGGATCTCAACAAGTCAAGGACAATATGGTTCATTTTTTCGCAAAGACCGTTGGTTTGAGGGTGGTATGGCGTTGTTCTAATTTTCTTGCACCCGTACATGTGACAGAATTCCTTGAATAAATCAGCTTCGAAAGCAGGTCCTTGATCGGTTAATACTTGCTCCGGATACCCATGCGGTCTGCAGAAGCTTGCTTGAAAGGTTTTCGCGGCCGTCACTGCGGTCTGATCCTTAACTGGAACAACCACCAGAAATCTGGAGTAATGGTCCACCATGGTCAGGGCGTATGAGTATCCAGATCTACTTGGCGACAGTTTGACGTGGTCCAGGGCCACAATCTCCAGGGGGCGAGTCGTCCGGATAGGTTGCAGGGGTGCCTTCTGACTACCGTAGTCCTTCCTTCTGAGACCACAGGGTCCACAGTTCCGACACCACCTCTCAATGGAGCTGCGCATCCCTACCCAGTAGAACCGGCATCTCAACAGGGTCTCCAGCTTTCTCCAGCCAAAGTGTCCTGCTTGATCGTGGTATGCTTCCAACACCATTGGGACGTCTGCCTTGGGGACCACGATTTGCCAGACCATCTCATGGGTTCTGGGGTTGACGTATCTCCTGCACAACTTCTCACGGTATAGGAACAACCTGCTTTTCTCGTTCCACAGGAGCTTGGCTGACATAGGTGCATCCTTTTCCAAAGAGGAGCCTTCCTGTCTTAACAACTCCTTGATGCGGCTGACCACTGGATCACTGTCCTGAGTCTCTTTCCAGCTGTGATGGGGTAAAGGATTTAATGTTGCACCATACTGCTTTCTGTTGACTCGATGCTCGTGGACTACCCCATTTCGATGGAACGCAGGTAGCTCAATTTCTTCCAGGTCGTCCGATTCTTCTTCCGTATCAGAGTCATGCGGCATTCGGGACAATGCGTCAGCATTAGCATTCTTTCGACCTGCCCGGTACTTGATAGTAAACTGGTAATTGGACAACCGAGCCATCCATCGCTGCTCCATGGCACCCAGCTTGGCGGTTTCCAGGTGCGTTAAGGGGTTGTTATCTGTAAACGCAGTGAACCGATTGGAGGCCAGATAATGCTTAAATCTTTCAGTAATGGCCCAGACCAGCGCCAGAAACTCCAGCTTGAAGCTGCTATAATTTTCCGGATTCCTTTCAGTTGGCCTGAGTTTTCTGCTGGCATATGCGATGACTTTTTCTTGGCCATTCTGCTTCTGACTGAGAACTGCTCCCAACCCTTCATTACTGGCGTCGGTGTACAACAGGAACGGTTGGCTGTAATCAGGATAGGTTAAGATCTCATCACCTGTAAGGATCTCTTTCATCTTTTGGAATGCTTCAGCCTGTTCCTTACCCCAATTAAAGGGAGGGTTTCTGCTCTTTAGGGATTGTCCTACTAGGAGGTCCTGTAAAGGAGCTGCCTTCTTCGTGTAATCTTTCACGAATCTCCTGTAGTAACCCGTTAGTCCCAGGAACTGTCGCACTTCCTTAAGGTTCTTCGGCTCCGGCCACTTCTGGATGGCAGTGACTTTCTCTGGGTCCGGCGCTACTCCTTCCGAACTGACGATGTGCCCCAAGTATTGTACCTTCTGTTTGAGTAGATGGCATTTTGAGGGTTTTAATTTCATCCCGTACCTGGACAGGGACTCGAATACTTCTGCCAGGTGCTTCAGATGATCCTCATAAGTCTTGGAATACACGATGACGTCGTCTAGGTATAGCAGCACGGTTTCAAAATTGAGATGTCCCAGGCAGTTCTCCATCACTCTCTGAAATGTTCCTGGGGCACTACTGAGCCCAAACGGCATTCTGTCGAACTCACAGAGCCCCATTGGGGTGGTGAAAGCCGTTTTCTCACGATCCTCCTCAGCCACAGCCACTTGCCAGTAACCACTAGTCAGATCAAGGGTAGAAAAGTAGTTAGCCGTTTTCAGAGCAGCTAATGATTCCTCTATGCGTGGTAACGGGTATGCATCCTTGTGTGTTATGCGGTTCACCTGCCTGTAATCCACACACATTCTCATACTACCATCTTTCTTTTTAACCAGAACTAGAGGGGCTGCCCAGGGGCTACAACTATCCCTTATCACCCCGGCCTTCTTCATATCATGCAACATTTCTTTAGCCTTCTGATAATGGGCTGGGGGTATAGGCCTATACCGCTCCTTGATGGGAGGATGACTGCCTGTAGGGATATGATGTTGGACTCCCTTAATTACCCCAAAATCAAGTGGGTGCTTGCTAAACACTTGGGCATACTCTTGCACCACCCGTAATACCCCTTGCTTCTGGTGAGCGGGAGTGGTGTCCGTCCCAACATGGAGTTGCTGACACCATTCCGCCACCTGAGTTGCTGGGTCATTGTCCTCCGCTATTTGACAGGAGTCTAAGGACTCAGCCGGAAGAATAGAGTTATTGTCGACAGCATGTAGTTTAGCAATGGTTGCATAACGGGGTAAGTTTACCTCATCATCTCCCCAATTGAGAAGCCGTACCGGTACTCTTCCATTCACCACTTCTACTACTCCCCTAGCAGTCATAAGTGTAGGTCTATGTTCTGAATGGTGGGGTTCTACTACAGCTTGGTAATTCTGTCCTCTCAGACCTATGGCTGCCCTGCACCAGATAATCATTTCACTCATTGGGGGTATCACAATAGGATCCGAGTCAGTGACCCGTACATTACCAATTTCGCCGTCTGTAAGCTTCGCTTGCTGCTGACACACCAGGGCTCGGATCTCTCTTTGGATTACTCCTTTCTGCCTTGGTCGGGCAATCTCAGCGAGCTGTTGGAGCAAGAACACAACTTCTCCCAAACAATTACCGATAATGTTAGTGCCCAAAATTATATTTAAACCGTTCTCCTCATTTGCAGTCTTTACTACCAGAAGCCCCTGGTCTTTCAACTCCTCTCTGCCCACCTTTACATCTACACATTTTGTCCCGAGTACTTCTACAGGAAGACCATTAGAAGCATATACGGTAAAGTCAGGGCTCGGGGGTTTAAGACTGTCCATTGACCAGTACTTAGTATATAGGGCATCAGGTATTAGGGTCACTTGGGACCCAGTGTCTAACAATGCCGGAACTGCAATACCATCTAAGATGATGGACAGGTAGGGTCGCCCACCCACATACCTGCGGTTCCAGTCTAAGGGGCCTGACGGGTATTCTCCTGGGTGTTGGCCCTTGGACCCAGGTTCTGCCCGTTTAAAGGACACTGTGGAGACATATGACCTTTCCGGTTGCATCGATAACAGATGGTCTCTCGACGAGGAGGGTGTTGATCAGAGGTCGCTCCTGGGGGTGGCGTTGTCCTCCTCGGGGGGGCGACGTCTTCCTTCCTCTCCGGTGCATCCACGGGACGTCTTCTGGGCAGTCAGCTAACAAGATTTCCCTTCTTCCTCTTTCCGCAGCTGCAGGGCACTCATCACAGCAGCCAGATTTTTAGTCAGCTGGCGCACCTCTGAGCGCAGACAGTCCAATTCACTGGGAGGTGTCACCTGCGTTTTGGTTTCGGCCACTAACGGGGAACAGGGGGTTACTGCCGGTTCCAGAGTGACTTCACCCTGATGATGTTGGGTTGCCACCTCAGGTTTGCCCAGGGGCCGCAGCCCTTTTATTGCCATGTCTTTTAGGGCATCAAAGGTAGCATCCGGATGATCTAAGGACCACCAGTTTACAGTTCTGCGTTCCTCTTGGGATCTCAATCCCTGGATAAATTGTTCTTTCAGCATTTTATTCTCATCGATAGCATTTAAATTATTAATCTGCTTAAGAGCTCTCAGGGCTCCTTGTAGTCGGCAAGCGTAGTCCCGGATGCTGTCACCTGGCTGTTGTGAACAGTGATAGAAGGCCATCCGGAGATCCGTTTCTGTGCGGTCTTCAAATATGGCATGCAGCTTAAGGAAGATCGCAAGTACCGACTCCTGATCAACGGTATCCCAAGTCTCCACTTCCCTCTCAGCAGCGCCAGTTAGCTGCCCTATTAGCACAGCAGCTTTTTGTCTCTCAGGCATGGAGTACATTTCTAGGATGCTGCATAACTTCCGCTTGAAGCCTGCTAATGTGCCTGGCTCACCGCTGTACTGGGGAAGCCATTTCGCCCCAGGCATATATGGGAGCGTTAGTGGCATGATCGGGACTACCGGACTGGGTGCTGGACCTGCACCCCCATCTGGCGCTACAATACCAGGCGGTGCGGGATTGGGGCCTCTGGCTGGGGCCGCACTGTCGGCCGGTTGTTGTGACATCTTAGCGCCCCCTTGGTTAAACGGAGCCTACCGGTTTCAGATGCTGCTACTTCACAGGCACAGCAGTGGGAACAGGACCTTCGTCGCAGGCGCTCTGATGTCAGAGCTTCACTTCCTGTTGCAGGACCTGCCGCTGAGTCAGAGCCGGGGGCGTGTCCAAGACTCTGCGCGCTCTTTCAGGTACGCCACCTTCTTCTCCAGCGCCTTAGGGCGCGAATCTGGCGGCAAATATGGCGGTATTTGGCGCCAAACAATAGCAACAGTCTTTTTCATCAAAACACTCCACAGGCACACAGGGCTCGCAATGCTGCAAGTTTCGTATCCTGTTCGTGACGCCAAAGTTTTGTGTCGACCCGCCACCACAATTGTGGATTACCAGGGCAATGGGGTACTCAGAGCCGAGCCCATGGAAGTCTATGGGGATGTCACAGGTAGCGGTGGCTCGGTCTGTGGCCCTGGCGGTCTGGCGTATGTTGGGGGAATATTTACAGGGGATAGATATATTTACAGTTCGTGACGCCACCTGTAGTCTCTGGTAATTTGTACCAGCGCTGCTGTAGATCTCTGAGGGGATGGTGAGGCAGCTAGATGTCGGGTCCCCTACAGGTGGGACTCTTCCCTCAGGTCGATGGTTATGGTGGGGTTGTGCAGGCATGCAATTAAATAACTCAGTCTCACACCGTCAGCGTCTTTCCATACCTTTTACTTGTAAGATGGTAAGGCAGGTCCCAGGAGGCTGATGGGGTTGATGGAGGATGAGTTTTGAGGCAACGGCTGAGCAAGGCAGGGGCCTCCTTTACTTTCCAATGATGATGAGTCCAACCAGCATAAAGCGTAGTTCACTCCTGAAACTTCAGCTATTTCAAAGCTGTACTGCCGGTCAGTTTTGTGGTGGAGCCTTCAGTGATGAAACTAGGTTCTTCTATGCTTGGCCTAGCTCAAAGTTCCTATTCCACCTGACCCCTGTTACGTACTGACACTTCAAGGGCTGCTTTCTGTTACCTAAGGTCCAGTAAGCCTCTGGTTTTTCTACCACTATGCGTGAAGCTATAGTGATGCTTCGGTCTCCAGTGACCGGTGACAATGTGCAGGATACTTCAATCCTAAAGCACTTCTGATTTCCTTCCACTGTGCCTTTCGACTTGCTCAAACTCTCAATCTCAGCACTGACTAGGCTAAGGTGAACTGGCTCACCTGTACTAGCCTCCACTACTGTACTGTCTCGCTGAATCGACAGGAATCTTGGTGCTCCAGACAGGCACTCCTTCTCTCTCCTTCACCTCAGGAGACACTACAAGACTCTCTTGTGCTCAAAACCACACCCCTCTACACCCTGCTGGGTGTGTCCGAAGTATATGTGATGTCATGTAGAGCCCTTAACCGTTACCTCTCCACTCATCCTCCTGGTATTGTGTACCTTAAACACCAGGGCTACACATATGATGGGCCCCATGGATGATGCTTAGTGTCTTATGGGCCAAAATAATGCTCCATATATAATGGGCCCCATTTATAATGCTCCAGTGTATAATGGGCCCCATAGATGCAGCTCCATTGTCTTATCTGCCAATTTAGAATGTTCTAGTATATGATGGGCCCATGGATGATGCTCCAGTGTCTTATGGGCCAAAATAATGCTCCATACATAATGGGCCCCATTTATAATGCTCCAGCGTATAATGGGCCCCATAGATGCAGCTCCAGTGTCTGATCTGCCCCATTTAGAATGCTCCAGTATAAGATGGGCCTCATGGATGATGCTCCAGTCTATGATGGGCCCCATATATCATTCTCCAGCGTATAATGCTCCCCATATATTGCTCCCGACATTAAAAAAATGAAATACCTCTCCTCGCTGGGCACTGCTCTACTCTGGACTCCTTAGCGTCGCCATCTTCCAGCGCTCTGCACTTGGACTGTTTAGGCAGAGGGCGTACAGACGTGACATCATCGCGCTCTCTGACCTGAATGTCACTGTCAGGAAACGCGGAAGACGTCACAGCGGTGGAGCAGGGAGAGGCAAGTATTGCAAGTGCTGTGGCCCTGAGCAAGCAGGGGGGCCCACTCGTGTGCGATGGCACTGCCACAGGGCCCCTCATAGTACGCCAGTGTGTCTGAAGGCGAGTAGGCCCCCCCACCATCAGAGACACTTTTGCGTACTATGAGGGTCCTGTGCCAGTGTCGTTGCCCACGAGTCGGCCCTCTCCACCTGCTTAGGGAACCGGCACTTGCCCGGGTGCGCCAGGTGCTGACGCCGGCCCTGGGGGGGGAAAGCCCAGTTAGGGAGATGGAAAAACTGGCATATGTTGAGGTGTAGGCTGGACGTTCAGCTGCTGCAAATGGAGGTATTGGAGAAGTCGGAGGAAGAGGAGGACAAAGCGAGCCATTTTGCTGGCAACCTATGTGTCATCAGATGAAGGTGGTACAAAATCTTTTGAAACCCAGGCATGGTTCATTTTAATGAAGGTGAGATCACCAACATTTTGTGTCGACAGCCGGGTCCTTCTTTCTGTCAGGATTGATCCAGCTGCACTGAACACTCTTTCTGATAGCGCACTACCAGCAGGGCAAGCGAGCTCCTGTAAGGCATATTGTGCCAATTCAGGCCAGGTGTCCAGTTTACAGGCCCAGTAGTCAAAGGGGAATGAACTGTGAGGGAGAACATCGATAGGGGAGGAGAGGTAATTTTGAACCATAGTTGGCAACTGCTGTCTCCTGTCTGTTGCAATTGATTCATTATTACCAGTCGTGTGAGCGGTCCTCGAGAAATCAGTCCACAACATGGTCATGAAACCCTGTCTCCAACGCCACTTCGGCTGTGTGCACCATGAACACCTCTTCCATTTGGCCCAGTACGGATCGTGGTAGAACCTGCACCGCTGCTGTGTGCTGGGAATGCCTCTAACAAACGATTTACCAGAGTTGCTTGTTAGTTCGACAATATTAGCTCTAGGTTCTCCTGTGGCATGATGTTCTGTAATGTGCCTTTATAGCGAGGATCGAGGATGCAGGCCAACCAGTAGTCATCATCCTTCATAATTTTGGCAATGCGGGGGTCCATTTTTAGGATCCGCAAGGCATAATCACACATGTGGGCCAATGTTCCAGGTGTCAATGATGCACTGCCAGTGGTGGGTGGAGGAGCACTTTTTGCCAAATCCACATACTTCCAGTCACGCATAAACCTTGTACCTGACCTTGGCAAGCCAACATTTTCTCTTGCCCCCCTGAGAAGCATCCTCCTCCCCAAAATAATCATCCCCCTCATCCTTCTCCTCCTCTTCCTCTTCTTCCTCCACCTCATCCAGGACACTTCCCTGAGCAGACAATGGCTGACTGTCATCAAGGCTTCCCTCCTCCTCTTCCTCCTCCGCTGCAGACGCCTGATCCTTAATGTGCGTCAAAGTTTGCATGAGCAGACACATAAGTGGGATGCTCATGCTTATGATGGCGTCGTCTGCGCTTACCAGCTGTGTGCATTCCTCAAAAAACTGAAGGACTTTACAGAGGTCTTTCAGCTTTGACCACTGCACACCCAACAACTCCATGTCTGCTCTCAAACTGCCTGCCTGTGTATCCTCCCATAAATGCATTACAGCCTGCCTGTGTTCGCACAGCCTCTCAACTATGTGCATGGTGGAGTTTCACCTTGTTGCAATGTCTATGATTAGGCTGTGCTTGGGGAGGTGGAGCGATCGCTGCAGCCTCTGCATACAACTGGAGTCTACGGGCGAGCAACGGATGTGCGAGCACAGTCTTCACACTTTATGGAGCAGGGCTGTTAACTCCAGATAATTATTTAAGAAGCATTGCACCACCAGGTTCAAGGTGTGAGCCAGGCAAGGTATGTGTCTGAGTTTTGCCAGGGCTATGGCCGCCACAAAATTACGGCCGTTATCACTGACTACCTTGCCTGGCTCAAGATGTAGACTGCTCAGCCATGACTCAGTTTCTCACTGCAAGTAGTCGGCCAGTACCTCCGCGGTGTGTCTGTTGTCGCCCAAAGACATCATTTTTAAAACAGCCTGCTGACGCTTACCACTAGCTATTCGATAGTGGAACACCTCGTGTGCAACACTGGCAGCTGCGGATGGAGTGATCGTGCGACTGCGCTCTGTCGATGAGCTTTCACTTGTGGAGGAGGAGGAGGGTCGAACGCCTACAGCCAACTGTTGCCTATATCGTGGGATAGGCAGCACTGTCCCACCGCCGCTGTCCCCTGTGGACCCTGCATCCACCACATTAACCCAGTGCGCAGTGATGGACACGTAACGGCCCTGGCCATGCCTACTGGTCCATGCATCTGTTGTGAGGTGCACCTTTCCACTCATTGATTGTTTGAGTGCATGGACAATGCGGTCTTTCACATGCAGGTGGAGGGCAGGGATGGATTTTCGAGAAAAGAAGTGGCGACTAGGTAGGTCATAGCATTAGACAGCGTAGGCCATGCGTTCTCTGAACGCTGCGCATTCATCCAAACGGAAGGGCATCATCTCTAATGAGATCAGTTTGGCAATGTAGGCGTTCAAAGCCAGTGTACGCGGATGAGAGGATGAGTACTTTCTTGTGCTACTCAGAGTGTCTGGTAGGGTGAGCTGGACTTGAGAGCTGCATATGGGTGAACTAGCGATGGACATGATGGACTGAGAGGGGGTTGGTGATGGTGGTGGTAATTCCCTGACTGCTTTGGCCTTGCGACGACACCTCAACATTTCTTGCAGGTGGTGTGCTAACCGGTGGGCTTACAGTGGGGGAAGTGATGGAGCGTTGCTGGCTAACTTCAGTCGGAGCAGGTGCACACGTGCTACCTGAGGTTTTGTAGTCCATCCACGCTTGCAAGTGCATGTTCAGTAAATGTCTAAGCAAGCAACTGGTATTCAAATTTCTGAGATTTTTCCCTCGGCTAAAGGTCCTTCCGCACTTCTTACAGATAACCTTTGCCTCATCAATAGGATTTTGTTCAAAAAAGTGCCACACTGCACTCATGCTACCATGGTATAAATTCTCAGGGCTTGCACGCGGTGCTAATTTGACCATCTGGCCAAGCTGTCCTGCAACTCTTTTTGTTTTTTTAACATGTTTTTGGACTGGTACGGGCATGCCAGATAGCCCCAGCTGCGATGTCGATACCTGCGGCGGATCCTCCTCCTCTTCTGAGTTATTGCTAGCGGCACCCTCTTCCCCCACTGGATGCCAATCCGGGTCAACAACTGGGTCATCCATCGCCTCCTCTTCAATTTCATCTGCACCTTCCTCTGTGTCACCGTTTTAGGTGGTATAGTATGCAGGAAGGGGCACCTGGTTTCATCAGGGTCACATTCTGGCTCAGTAGACTGTGAGGGCAATGTAGCGCTCTGGGTGAATGTACCAGCAGAATCATATAGCAGTGGCTGTGCATCATCCATTCATCTTGGACTGGGGAATTCAGGATTTGACTTGATAACCCAGGCATGGTATGTGAAAAGAGCTCCATGGAGTAATCTGAAGTGTGGCCTGCCGCATCCTTCACTTTTGGTGGGGGTGAAGGACACAAGGAAAGGGGTTGTTCCTGACCAGAAGCCTGCACTGACGACTCAGTGCTTGGAGTTTTTGAAACTTCAGAAGAGAAGGCGATAGAGCTGGAGGATGTTTCGGCAATGTAAGCCAAAACCTGTTCCTGATGCTCCTGCTTTAAAAGCTGTTTACCTACTCCCAGAAAAGGGAGCCTTCAAGGCCTTCTGGAGCCAGACGATGACGCAGGCTCAACACCTCCTGCCTTAGGTGCTATTGTGCTTTTGGCACTACGAGCAGATGCCTCACCACCACCACCATCAGTATCAGCTGGACCCCAGGCCCACGTCCGTTGCCTCTTCCACCACATTTCCTCATGTTTGTGAAAATGTACCCAAAATACCAGCAGATATATGGTACTGTATCAGAAGCGTACAGCTGTATACGGTGAAGGTGAAAAATTTAAATCTCCGTATATATTTGCGGAGTAACAGACACAGACTCTCACAGGTTCAGTATGGATTACACCAGAATATAAAAAGTAGAAAAAGGGTAATGTATCAGAAGTGTACAGCTGTATACAGTCTTGGGGTAATTTTAAATCTCCGCATATATTTCCAGAGTCAGACACAGACTTTCACAGGCTCAGTATGGATTACACCAGAATATAAAAAGAAATAAGTGTAACGTATCAGAAGCGTACAGCCGTATACAGTGCTGGGGTAATTTTGAATCTCCGTATATATTTCCAGAGTCACACACAGACACTCACAGGCTCAGTATGGATTAGACAAGAATATAAAAAGTTGAAACAGGGTACTGTATCACCAGATACCAGGTGTATATAGTATAGTGAAAATATTGTAAATCTCCGTATATATTTCAGGAGTCAGACAAAGACGCTCACAGGCTCAGTATGGATCACACCAGAATATAAAAAGTAGAAAAAGGGTAATGTATTAGAAGCGTACAGCTGTATACAGTGTTGGGGTAATTTTAACCCCTTACTGCCATCAGACGTACTATCCCGTCCATGGTACCTGGGCCCGTATGACCATGGACGGGATAGTACGTCCCAGCGATCGGACGTGCTCCCGGGGGGAGCGCAGCCGATCGCGGCCGGGTGTCAGCTGATTATCACAGCTGACACCCGGCACTATGTGTCAGGAGCGGTCACGGACCGCTCCCGGCACATTAACCCCTAGCACACCGCGATCAAACATGATCGCGGTGTACTGGGGGCACAGGGGAGGATCGCGCAGGGTGGGGGCTCCCTGCGCGCCCCCCTGAGACCCTCTGAGCAGCGCGATGTGTCGCGCTGTTCCGAGGGTCCGTCCTCCCTCCAGGTCCCCGGATCCAAGATGGCGCCGGGGTCCTGCAGGGAGGCGGCTTCCTCAGTGCCTGCTGAGAGCAGGCACTGAGAAGCCTGCAGCGATGCCAGAGCGATCGCTGGTGTGACAGAGTGCTGTGCACACTGTCACACCAGCGATCTGCTAAAATACAGTGATGTCCCACCCTGGGACAAAGTAAAAAAGTTAAAAAAATAAAAATAAAAATTGTTTAAAAAAATCATAAAAAAAAAAAAATATTCCCCAATAAATTCATTTTTTCCTGTAAATAAAAAAAACAAAACAATAAAAGTACATATATTTGGTATCGCCGTGTCCGTAACGACCCCCCTATAAAACTGTCCCACTAGTTAACCCCTTTAGTGAACTTCTTAAAAAAAATTAAAAAAAAAACAAAGCAAAAAATCAATGCTTTATCATCATACCGCCAAACAAAAAGTGGAATAACACGCAATCAAAAAGACGGATATAAATAAACATGGTACAGCTGAAAACGTCATCTTGTCCCGCAAAAAACGAGCCACCATACAGCATCATAAACGAAAAAATAAAAAGTTATAGCTCGCAGAATAAAGCGATGCAAAAATAATAATTTTTTATATAAAATTGGTTTTATTCTATAAAAGCGCCAAAACATAAAAAAATGATATAAGTGAGGTATCGCCATAATCGTACTGACCCGAAGAATAAAACTGCTTAATCAATTTTACCACATGCGGAACGGTATAAACGCCTCCCCCAAAAGAAATTCATGAATTGCTGATTTTTGTTCATTCTAACCTCCCAAAAATCGAAATAAAAAGCTATCAAAAAACGTCACATGCTCAAAATGGTACCAATAAAAACGTCACCTCGTCCCGCAAAAAATAAGACCTCACATGACTCTGTGGGCCAAAATATGCAAAAATTATAGCTCTCAAAATGTGATGATGCAAAAACTATTTTTTGCAATAAAAAGCGTCTTTTAGCGTGACAGCTGCCAATCATAAAAACCCCTATAAATAGTAAATCAAACCCCCCTTTATCACCCCCTTAGTTAGGGAAAAATAATAAAATTAAAAAAAGTATTTATTTCCATTTTCCCATTAGGGTTAGGGTTGCGGCTAAAGTTAGGGTTAGGGTTGGCGCTAAAGTTAGGATTAGGGTTAGGGTTGGGATTAGGGTTATGGGTGTGTTAGGTTTGTGGTTAGGGTTGGGACTAGGGTTAGGGGTGTGTTGGGGTTAGGGTTGGAGTTAGAATTGGGGGGTTTCCGCTGTTTAGGCACATCAGGGGCTCTCCAAATGTGACATGGCATCTGATCTCAATTCCAGCCAATTCTGCATTGAAAAAGTCAAACGGTGCTCCTTCACTTCTGAGCTCTGCCATGCGCCCAAACAGTAGTTTACCCCCACATATGGGGTATCAGTGTACTCTGGACCCCAAGAGTTATTGTGTAATTTGTCCTATTTCTTCTGTTAAGGGTATGCCACACTAAACGAGATCGCAAACGATATCGCAAACGAGATCACTAAAACGTCACTATTTTGCGATCTCGTTAGCGACCTCGTTGTGTGTGGCATGTAGCAACGATGTGGCCCCTGCTGTGATGTCGCTGATCGTTCACTAGAGTTCTGGACTGGTTTTTGATCGTTGGCGTCCCACTGGTGAGCCTGAATCGCTGTGATTGGCACTTTTTGCGAACGACGAGCGACCTCGTTTGTGACGCATATGACTGTTTTGCGTCACGTAGTGGATCGCAATATCTGTAAGTTCTCTTTTGTGTCACAGAGAGGATCGCAGAAGTTGCAAAGCAGGCTAGCAGGACGCAGAGAGCAGGAGCGATGCTGGAAATTCCTATGAATCAGAAGTGCTCAGTACATGCTAATGACGTCCTAACGACCGCCAAAGTCGTTAAAGAGATCGCTGACCGCTGATGAGTCGTTTTTGAGATCTCCTGTTTGGCAGCTACTAGCGACCTAAAAGAGATCACAAAAACGATCTCGTTAGCTTGCGTCGTTATCGAGATCGCTAACGAGATCGCTAAGTGTGGCAGTACCTTTACCTTGGGAAAATAAAAAACTGGGGGTAAAAATATCATTTTTTTTTATAAAAAAATGATTTTTTGTTTTTACGACTGTACGTTATAAACTTCTGTGAAGCACTTGGGGCTTCATAGCGCTCACCACACATCTAGATAAGTTCCTTGTGGGGTCTATTTTCCAAAATGGGGTCACTTGTGGGGGGTTTCCACTGTTTAGGCGCATCAGGGGCTCTCCAAATGCGACATGACGCCCCCAGACCATTCCATCAAAGTCTGCAATCCAAAACGTCACTACTTCCCTTCCGAGCCCCAACGTGTACCCATACAGTAGTTTTCTCCCACATATTGGGTATCAGCGTACTCAGGACAAATTGGACAACAACTTTTGGGGTCCAATTTCTCCTGTTACCCTTGTGAAAATAAAATATTGGGGGCGAAAAAATCATTTTTGTAAAAAAAAAAAGGATTTTTTATTTTTACGGCTGTACGTTATAAACTTCTGTGAAGCACTTCGGGGTTCAAAGTGCTCACCACACATCTAGATAAGTTCCTTGTGGGGTCTATTTTCCCAAATGGGGTCACTTGTGGGGGTTTCCACTGTTTAGGCACATCAGGGGCTCTCCAAATGCAACATGGCGTCCAATCTCAATTCCAGCCAATTTTGTTTGGAAAAAGTCAAATGATGCTCCTTCCATTCCGAGCTCTGCTGTGCGCCCAAACAGTGGTTCCCCCCCACATATGGGGTATCCGCGTACTCAGGACAAATTGGACATCAACTTTTGTGGTCCAATTTCTCCTGTTACTCTTGGGAAAATAAAAAATTAGTGACTAAAAGATAATTTTTGTGGGAAAAAAATAGGATTTTTTATTTTCATGCTCGGGCATTATAAACTTGTGTGAAGCACTTGGGGGTTCAAAGTGCTCACCAAAGATCTAGATAAGCTCCTTAGGGGGTCTAGTTTTCAAAATGGGGTCACTTGTGGGGGGTTTCAACTGTTTAGGCACATCTGGGGCTCTGCAAACGGAACATGACCCCCATCAACTTCTGCATTCCAAAACGTTACTCTTCCTTTCCAGCCCTGTCGTGCGCCCAAACAGTTTCCCCCCCCACATATGGGGTATCAGCGTACTCAGGACAAATTGAAACAAACTTTTTGGGGTCCAATTTCCTTTGGAAAAATAAAAAATTTGTGGACTAAAAAATCATTTTTGTGGAAAATGTTTTTTTTATTTTTCAGACCGCATTAAACTTTGTGAACACTTGGGGTTCAATGTGCTCACACAGATCTAGATAAGTTCCTCGAGGGGGTCTAGTTTCCAAATGGTGTCACTTGTGGGGGTTTCCATGTTTAAGCACATCAGGGGCTTTCCAAACACGACATGGCGTCCAATCTCAATTCCAGCCAATTTTAGTTTGAAAAAGTCAAACGGCGCTCCTTCCCTTACGAGCTCTGCCGTGTGCCCAAACAGTGGTTTTCCTCCACATATTGGCTATTGGCGTACTCAGGAGAAATTGCAAAACAACTTTATCTGTCCATTTGCTTCTTTTACCCTTGTGAAAATAAAAAAAAAGTTTGTAATAGATCATTTTTGTGGCTAAAAAGTTACATATTCATTTTTTCCTTCCACGTTGCTTCAGCTCCTGTGAAGCACCTGAAGGGTTAATAAACTTCTTGAATGTGGTTTTGAGTACCTTGAGGGGTGCAGTTTTTAGAATGGTGTCACTTTTGGGTATTTTCTGCTATATAGACCCCTCAAATTGACTTCAAATATGAGGTGGTCCCTAAAAAAAATGGCTTTGTAAATTTTGTTGTAAAAATGAGAAATCGCTGGTCAAATTTTAACCCTTCTAATTTCTAAGAAAAAAAAATTTGGTTCCAAAATTGTGCTGATGTAAAGTAGACATGTGGGAAATGTTATTTCTTAACTATTTTGTGTGACATATTTCTCTGTTTTAAGGGAATAAAAATTCAAAGTTTGAAAATTGCTAAATTTTCAAAATTTTCGCCATATTTGCGTTTTTTTCAAAAAATAAACGCAAGTTATATGGAAGAAATTTTACCACTAACGTGAAGAACAATATGTCACGAGAAAACAAACTCAGAATCGCGAAGATCCGTTGAAGCGTTCCAGAGTTATAACCTCATAAAGAGACAGTGGTCAGAATTGTAAAAATTGGCCCGGTCATTAACGTGCAAACCACCCTTGGGGGTTAAGGGGTTAAATCTCCGTATATTTTTCCGGAGTAACAGACAGACTCTCACAGGCTCAGTATGGGTCACACCAGAATATAAAAAGTAGAAAAAGGGTAATGTATTAGAAGCGTACAGCTGTATACAGGGTTGGGGTAATTTTAAATCTCCGTATATTTTTCCAGAGTAACAGACAGACTCTCACAGGCTCAGTATGGATCACACCAGAACATAAAAAGTACAAACAGGGTACTGTATCACCAGATACCAGGTATATATAGTGTAGTGAAAATATTGCAAATCTCCGTATATATTTCAGGAGTCAGACACAGACGCTCTCAGGCTCAGTATGGATTAGACAAGAATATAAAAAGCAGATCAGCAAGAAATAATCACACATGTGGGCCAATGTTCCAGGTGTCAATGATGCACTTAGGGTGGTGGGTGGAGGAGGACTTTCTGGCAAAAAGGGTACTGTATCACAAGCGTACAGCTGTATACAGTCTTGGGGTAAATGTAAATCTCTGTATATATTTCTGGAGTAACAGACAGGCTCTCACAGGCTCAGTATGGATCATACCACAATATAAAAAGTAGAAAAAGGGTAATGTATCACCAGATACCAGGTATATATAGTATAGTGAAAATATTGTAAATTTGCATATATATTTCAGGAGTCAGACACAGACGCTCTCAGGCTCAGTATGGATTAGACAATAATATAAAAAGCTGTCAAAGACCCGTCAAAGACATCTGATTGCTTTTTCTCTGGGGACCGATATCTGATATTATTAAAGGGTCTTTTATATTCCTACTCCTTCCATATGAAAAAAGTGGGTGGATCTTAAACTCTTCAATCTTAGGAAGACACTTTGTTAGCATCCCCCAGTGTTTATTAATGACATTGGCTATACCCCTACTCTCTTCCGTATATGTAGTTATAAACGGAACTCTAGTGAGTTCCTTCCTCTTTTTCCTCATCTGCAATAAATTAGATCTCTTTTGCTGGAGGACCATATCTTTCGTTTTTTCTAACAAATTCATCGGGTATCCCCTATTCAAAAACTTCTTTATTAAAGATTCCATGACCCCATCAACATCTTCAGTCTCATTTACCACTCGTCGTACTCTCAATAGTTCGCTTAGAGGTATAGAATTAACCATATTTCGTGGATGGTGACTACTGTATAAAAGTAAATTATTAATGTCAGTCTTCTTAACATACAGAGTTGTAGTCAAAGTACCCTTATTTTGTTTTATCAAAACATCCAAAAATTGGATTTCCTCTTTAGAGGATATCAAAGTGAACTTAATTGTCTGGTCAATCTCATTAAGGTACAAATAAAATTCATCCAACTCTTCCTGAGTCCTAGTCCACAGGAGGAAGATGTTATCTATGTATCGCCACCACATCAACACATGTTGAAAGTAGTGGGACACATAGATAGACTCCTTCTCAAGGACCCCCATCACCAGGTTAGTGTACGAAGGGCAGAGGTGTATCTAGGCTTTCTGGCACCCGGGGCAAGAATTTGGTTCGGCGCCCCCCCAAGCACACATGCGATATGCACGCTTAGTCATGTATCGATTAGCTGCTCTCCCTAATGCTCTCAATGTTCAGTGAAAAATTGAGAGAAGCAGGAAGAGAAGCTCGTTGTCACTGGACCATAAGTATGAAAGTCCATATGAGTGAAGTGTCCATGTGATGACTGCTGGAACCTGCAGAGCTGAATCCTGACATTGAAGCTTCTGAATCCTCACAACTAATGCACTGCACACCTTTAGGGTTCTCCCTTACCGGTGGCAAGAGTACAGGGTCATGTCAGCACAAGCATGTGATTTATATACTTCTGGTCACATTCCGACTAGACGTGCCCTGCCTTGAAGAACCTAGAATATAAGACATAATTTCAGTTGTTACACACTTTTTTGTTAAGTATACAATTCCACATGTGTTAATTCATAGTTTTGATGCCTTCAGTGCGAATGTACAATTTTCATAGTCATGAAAATACAGAAAAATCTTTAAATGAGAAGGTGTGTCCAAACTGTTGGTCTGTACTGTATATATATATATATATATATATATATATATACATACACACTCCGTATTCTTCGGATTATAAGACTCAACGGACCATAAGACGCACCTAGTTTTTAGAGGAGGAAATTGGGAAAAAAACGGAAGCAAAAAATGTGGTAAATTCTGTACTTAATATCCCCTATCCTGGTATATATGGTCCCCTCATCTCCATCCTGAAACACATGGCCCCTCATCCTTATCCTGGTATGCATGGCTACCTTATCCCTATCCGGTATGTATTGTTCCCTCATCCCTTTCCCTGGTTTGCATGGCCCCCTTATCCTTATATGCATGTCTCCCTTATCCCAATCCTGGTATGCATGCCTCCTCATCCCTAGCCTGGTATGCATGGCCCCCTCATCCCCATCCTGGTAGGAATGGTCCCCCTTATCTTTATCCTGGCAAGAATGATCGCCCTCATCCCTATACTGGTATGCAGGATCCAAATCTCATCCAATTATGCATGGACACATCCCTATCCTGGTATGATTGGCCCCCATCCCAGTCCTGGTAGGCATGGCCCCATCCTTACCCTGGTATGCATATTGGTATTGCTCATCAGGAGCACGCAGTCTCAGCCACCGACTTCCTGCTGCTGCCGGCGGTCACGTGTGCCGATACTTAAGAGAAATGAATATTCAGAATATTAATTTCTCTTTAGTATCTTCACACGTGACCACTGGCAGCAGCAAGAAGGCTCCGGCTGACATTGCACACTACTGAAGAGCAATGAATACTCACTGCTCTCTGCGATGAACAGTCCCGGTGAGTATTCCGGCAGCTGTGCTCTGCCATGCGCTGCTTACAAGCATAAAGCAATTGCTGGCACCGGAGCAGGACACTGCAAGGGAGCGGAGGAAGGTAAGTGTAATAGTTTTTTTTTTAAAATCTTTTCTGATGGAGCCATGCATACCAGGACCGGGATGGGGCCAATCATACCAGAATAAGGATGGGATCAATCATACCAGTAATTGGATGGGGTCAATCATACCAGGATGCCAAAAAGAAATTAATATTCATTGCCCTCCACACCCATGGGTCTGGAATGCAGTGAAAATTCATTCCTCTTTAGCAGCGGGCATAGGAGTAAGCCTCAGCTGCCGGCTCCTGCCTCTGTGACCCGCTGCTCCTCCAAAACCGCTCCCCCCACCACAGCCAGAGCCGGTACATCCCGACTATAAGACTCACCCCCATTCTTCCTCCACATTTTGGGAGGAAAAAAGTGCGTCTTATAGTCCGAAAAATACGGTGTATAAATATTTATATATATATATGCATATTCATACAGTATACAGTATGTGTGTCTGTGTATATTACATATGTATACTGCCTTTGTGCATTATATTGTGTAAATATATATATTTATTTAAATTAATGGCACTGTCCCATGCCCACTATGCATGCACAGATGCCCGTGGCTCACCCGCGCAGACGTACATGCGATGCGTCTTTCCAGACCGCAGCATGTCTATTTATCTTACAGAGAATCGAGCCTCCACAAGATAAATGTCACCTGTGCAATGTATTGGACATGGTGAATCTGCACGGTTCAATGATCACAGAGGATTCATCTGTGTTCAATAGCCGGCAATGAACATGTGCTGCGTCCAAAGCGCTGCCGATTACTGATCATGTGCACAGACCCTAAGAAAATAAATTAGTCAATTTCAGAAAAAAAAAAATTATTTTGAACTCTACTTGTGTCAGTGCAGTCTGTGGCCCCATCAGGGATTTATGTGAATACTATTTTGGGGGGCTTCAGGCAGAGCCTGGATGCACTGCAGAAGCGCAGTGTGAACACGGCTCAATATAGTATTGTATGGAATAGTGCCGTCTACTATACTATTCCGCACTGTCCCAGTACAGCAGCCAGACACGGACACCGGCCAGAAGACACTTTTTTTTTATAAATCTGTTGAACGTCGTCTTTCAGCATTTCTGCAGCGTTTGCTTTTCCCTATTCAAATGAATGGGAAATAAAAATTTAAGTGAAAAATGTGTGAAAAAGCAGAATATTTCCTGCCAACACTGTACATCAATCCACAGCAAAAACGGTGAGAGTGAACAGACACTACAGGGGTTTTCTGAAAATGTAAAATAATTAGCATGAAATGATGAATCCCCTGCGGCTCCAGCACCGATGCTCCGGGGGTCTCCGCCAGTCTTAGCACTGGGCTGCAGTGGTCCTGTGGCTGCACCTTATAGTATAGCTGCAATGTGAATAATAATCATCAGGGACCCCGAACCACCGGCCACGGAGCCAGAGGGGATTTAGCAGAGTAGTTTGGGGGACATGTAGGACTTGTTTTTTTATCGCTTTTTATTCTGCCGTTTGTGATGTAGAATGCACAAAAAGACGACAAATCTGCTAATATTTTCTATCATTTGACTGTCTGGCCCTCTTCACACAACCGTGTATCACGGTTTATCACAGATGCCACGTGTCCCCTATTTAACCTACGGTGCTGCACTCATGTCCGTGTTTTCCAGCACCACATATGACGAGGGCCAATACAAGTCTATGGGTCCATGTAAACATGCCGTCCGTGTGCCGTCCGTGTGCTGTTCGTGTGCCGTCCGTGTGTCGTCCGTGTGCTGTTCGTGTGCCGTCCGTGTGTCGTCCGTGTGTCGTCCAGGTGCCGTTCGTGTGTCGTCCGTGTGCTGTCCGTGTGCCGTCCGTGTGTCGTCCATGTGCCGTCCGTGTTTTCGTCCGTGTGCCGTCCGTGTGTCGTCGTCCGTGTGCCGTCCGTGTGCCGTCCGTGTGTCGTCCGTGTGCCGTCCGTGTGTGTCGTCCATGTGCCGTCCGTGTGTCGTCCGTTGTTGTGCCGTCCGTGTGCCGTCCGTGTGTCGTCCTGTGCCGTCCGTGTGTCGTCCGTGTGCCGTCCGTGTGCGTCCGTGTGCCGTCCGTGTGTCGTCCGTGTGTCGTCGTGTGTCGTCCGTGTGCCGTCCGTGTGCCGTCAGTGT
>JARQOD010000002.1:81442965-81493729 GCA_033576555.1 Oophaga sylvatica | reverse complement strand
TGTATTTGCCTTTAGGGTTTGTCTGTCCAAAATGTCAGATTTAACTTTTTTGCGGAAACAGTCTATGTAATGATCCAGAGTTTGGTTGTGTCCAGGTTGCGGGGTCCAGTTTGTCCTCTTTTTCTTTTTTGCTGTGTTATTCACATTGTCTTGTGAAGTGATATCTGCATGGTTATGAAAGAATTCTTTGAGTCGCAATCTGCGGAAGAATTCCTCAATGTCACTACAGAACTGAGCGTATCCAGCTGTTTTGTAGGACAGAATGTTAGTCCCTTTGATAGAACATGCATTTCTCCTGTGTTTGGCTTGTATTGTGAGAGGTTCACAACAGAGGGAATGTATGTAAATGATTCTGTAAACAGGGCTTACCTTCAGCTACATTGAGACCTGCTTTCTTCCTGAGTCTGTCCAGTTTCTTTTTCTTGTTGATAATGAGGTGATGTTGTAAATTATTGTAGAATCCTGTAGCGTCTCCTTGATGAAACATGAACCCGGTCCTTGTATTCGGTCCTGTAGGCAATTTATCTCTTTATGGATGGTCTTTTTCTGTCTTGTGGTAGAAAAATCCAATGAGATGATTCCGCAGTCTCTCAGATGATCTGTAGCAAAGTTTCTGTGAAAAATGGTGTTGTATGTATATTTTGTTGGATTCCTTATCATGAGGCCTTTAGGGATTAGGTTTTCCTTTTTGCATCTGGATAGAAAGAAGATTGTCGCTGTTCATTTGTGCCAGTTTCTTCAGGAGATTTTTCAAATCCATCTGTGATCGGTACATTGGGGTATCTTCCATTTTCATGGTGTACAATAATAAATTATATTGTGGTACCGTTGTTAGCCAGAAAAATCGATGTGAATACTTCTCTGTCCAATTATGACAAGAGCATTCTTAAAGTGATACCTAACCAGAAAATTATATGTTCGCAGCTTTCAGAGCGCAAAAGCTCCTTCTTCAGGCAAGATTACATTTGGAATAATAAGAAAGACACATTAGATGCTTACTATAGTAGGAAATTTGTTCAAGACCAAGGAATACATTCCTACAACAAGGATACCATCCACTGGTAATAGATGAACAGATCCACAGGGCTACAAGAATCCCAAGAAGCAACCTCCTGGATTACAAACTGAGAGAGGACAGCAACAGGGTACCTCTTGTGGTCACATACAACCCCCACATGAGCATCCTAAGGAAAATTGGTGCTGATCTCCAACCCATATTCCACAGAGACCACAAATTGAAAGACATATTCCCAGAACTACCACTCCTCTCCTACAAACAGCCCCCTAACTTAAGGAATCTCCTTGTCAGAAGTGTCCTCTCGTCACCATCAGTGACTGGCACATTCCCATGTAACAACAAAAAATGCAAAACTTGTACCCACATATTACCAACAAATACAGTCCGTGTACCAAACACAAATCAGGACTATAAGGTCATGGGTTCCTTTTCATGTACATCCTCCAATGTGGTGTACATGATATGACTCGCACCACATTGGCGTGTGGATACCAGGACTATGGGGTACTCGGATCCAAGCCCATGGAAATCTATGGGAGTTGTCACTGGTAGCGGTGGCTCGGTCCGTGGCCCTGGCGGTCATGCAATGGGGGAATATTTACAGGGGATGTTTAGGTAGTTCGTGACGCCACCTGTGGTTTCTGGTAATTGTACCAGCGCTGCTATGAGGACTTTCACAGGGGATGTTATGGGGCAGCTTGGTCGTAAGTCTCCCACAGGCGAGACGTGTCCCTGGAAGTCTATGATCAAGGTAATGTAGGATGCAGTAATAACTCAGCCGCACACAAGATAGCTCCTTCTCATACCTTTTACTGATGATGGTTCAAGCAGATCCCGGGGAGCTGGTCGGGGTGGAAAGTGCACATCCAGGTAACAGCTTAGCAGGTTAGAGGCCTCCTTTACTTCCAAATATAGATGAGTCCTACTTGCTTGAAGCGAAGTTAACTCCGAATACTCCAGCTAACTCCTTAGCTGTACTGCCCGGCCAATGTTGTGGTGGAGCCTTCCAGTGATGAAACTAGGTCCTTACTTTTGCTGATCAGGCTCAAAGTCCCTATTTCACCTGACTCCGGTTACGTACTGACACTTAGGGCTGCTATCTGCGACCTGTAGTCCAGATGCCTCTGGTTTTCTTGTCACTATGCTTGAAACAATAGTGATGCTTCGGTCCCCAGTGACCGGTGATCCAGCGCAGGTAAATAATACCTAAGGCACTGCTCTGTACTCTCCACTGCGCCCTTCGCCCTGCTTTCCGCTCTTAACATAAGCACTGCTTTGTAGAAGCTGAATCTCCAATCCTTGTTGAAGCTCAATGAGTAGCTCTCAGTATTCTCCTAGTCCAGGACCTCGGTCGACTGGACTTCACTGTCCTGGGACAGGCGGCTGAAGTCTCTACTCCGAACTCCTCCTAGTCTAGACAGAAAGACAGACTGACTACACTGCCTCCCACCAACTTATATACCCTAAGGGTGTGTCTAAGGGGATTGGCATGAGTGAATGAATATCAAGCTCTAGCTGTTACCCTTCTGTGCACTTTCCTGGATTTTCATGTGTACCTGCGAAGCTGGGCTACACAGATACAATGTACAAGGTGCCCTGGAGCTATCTATATTGGGGAAACCATGCAAAAACTACAAACAAGAATGAATCTACACAGACATACGATCAGGAATGAAATGGACACGCCTGTGGGAAAACATTTCTCTGGAACTGGACATTGTATGACAGACTTAAAAGTCTTAATACTAAAAGGTCATTTAAGGATGACAGGGAGAGAAAAATATGGGAATTCAAACTTATTAGGATGTTCAATACTTTGACACTAGGACTCAACTTAACACCCGGTTTTATGGTCCACTACATAGACACAGTTCACACCTTCACCAGAAGGACTCCAGATAGCTAAGAACACATTCCCACTAGCTCTCCATTTGTAAGAAAATGCTAATTCGATTTCCTTTGCTTATCTTTTGAAGGCATCACACCTCCCAGGTCTTGAACAAATTTCCTACTATAGTAAGCATCTAATGTGTCTTTCTTATTATTCCAAATGTAATCTTGCCTGAAGAAGGAGCTTTTGCGCTCTGAAAGCTTGCGAACATATAATTTTCTGGTTAGCCAATAAAGGTATCACTTTAAGAATGCTCTTGTCATAATTGGACGGAGAAGTATTGACATCGATTTTTCTGGCTAACACGGTACCACAATATAATTTATTATTGTACACCATGAAAATGGAAGATACCCCAATGTACCGATCACAGATGGATTTGAAAAATCTCCTGAAGAAACTGGCACAAATGAACAGCGACATCTTCTTTCTATCCAGATGCAAAAAGGAAAACCTAATCCCTAAAGGCCTCATGATAAGGAATCCAACAAAATATACCTACAACACCCATTTTTCACAGAAACTTTGCTACAGATCATCTGAGAGACTGCGGAATCATCTCATTGGATTTTTCTACCACAAGAAAAAGACCATCCATAAAGAGATAAATTGCCTACAGGACCCGAATACAAGGACCGGGTTCATGTTTCATCAAGGAGACGCTACAGGAATTCTACAATAATTTACAACATCACCTCATTATCAACAAGAAAAAGAAACTGGACAGACTCAGGAAGAAAGCAGGTCTCAATGTAGCTGAAGGTAAGCCCTGTTTACAGAATCATTTACATACATTGCCCTCTGTTGTGAACCTCTCACAATACAAGCCAAACACAGGAGAAATGCATGTTCTATCAAAGGGACTAACATTCTGTCCTACAAAACAGCTGGATACGGCTCAGTTCTGTAGTGACATTGAGGAATTCTTCCGCAGATTGCGACTCAAAGAATTCTTTCATAACCATGCAGATATCACTTCACAAGACAATGTGAATAACACAGCAAAAAGAAAAAGAGGACAAACTGGACCCCGCAACCTGGACACAACCAAACTCTGGATCATTACATAGACTGTTTCCGCAAAAAAGTTAAATCTGACATTTTGGACAGACACCATAAAGTGCCAAACAATATCAGTATGGAGGAAAGAAAAGCCATACAATCCTTAAAAGCCAACAACAATATCATCATCAAACCAGCGGACAAAGGAGGAGCTATAGTCATCATGAACACGACAGATTACATCCAGGAAGCAAACAGACAACTCTTGGATATAAAATACTACACTCCACTTCAGGAAGATCCTACCAAACAATACACAGAGGAACTAACACGTATCATTAATGGATTTGATTCTACTTCATCCTCACTACTGGAACTAGTACCAGGCAATCCCAAAACAGGTACCTTCTACATGTTGCCTAAAATACACAAAGAAGGTAATCCTGGGAGGCCCATCATCTCTGGTATTGGGACTTTAACTGAGAATATCTCCGGCTGGGTGGAGAACATTCTGAAACCCTTGGTGAGGAGCACACCCAGCTATATCCAGGACACCATGGATATTTTTTGCAAATTGTCAGCGCTGGGCCCACTTCCAAGGGACACGATACTAGCCACCATGGACGTAGAGTCTCTCTATTCCAACATTCCTCATGAGGATGGAATCACAGCATGTAAATATTTCCTTCAAAAGAACAATCTGGCCACAGAACCAACACTGCAATTCATCAGGTTTGTGCTTCATCACAACTATTTTTCTTTTGGGAACAATTTATACCAACAGTGCATGGCAGCGCCATGGGAAGCAAAATGTCCCCACAATATGCAAACCTATTTATGGCGAAACTGGAGGAGGAGTTTTTGTCATCTTGCCCTATTAAACCTCTTGCATACTTCCGCTACATTGATGACCTGCTAATAATCTGGACAGGCTCAAAAGATGATCTGCTCACCTTCCACAATAGCTTCAACAAATACCACCCAACCATCAAGCTCACCCTCAACTTTTCAAAGTCTCAAATACATTTTCTGGACTTGACCATATACATCAAGGACAACGCCATACAAACATCAATTTACCATAAGCCCACAGGACGTCCAGCATACCTTAGATGGAACAGCTTTCATCCAAGACACACAAAAAAATCCATCATCTACAGTCAAGCTCTGAGATATATTCGGATCTGTTCAGACAGTAAAGACAGGGAACTACAGCTGCTATCTCTGAGGAATACATTCCTACAACAAGGATACCATCCACTGGTAATAGATGAACAGATCCACAGGGCTACAAGAATCCCAAGAAGCAACCTCCTGGATTACAAACTGAGAGAGGACAACAACAGGGTACCTCTTGTGGTCACATACAACCCCCACATGAGCATCCTAAGGAAAATTGGTGCTGATCTCCAACCCATATTCCACAGAGACCACAAATTGAAAGACATATTCCCAGAACTACCACTCCTCTCCTACAAACAGCCCCCTAACTTAAGGAATCTCCTTGTCAGAAGTGTCCTCTCGTCACCATCAGTGACTGGCACATTCCCATGTAACAACAAAAAATGCAAAACTTGTACCCACATATTACCAACAAATACAGTCCGTGTACCAAACACAAATCAGGACTATAAGGTCATGGGTTCCTTTTCATGTACATCCTCCAATGTGGTGTACATGATACAATGTTCAAGGTGCCCTGGAGCTATCTATATTGGGGAAACTATGCAAAAACTACAAACAAGGATGAATCTACACAGACATACGATCAGGAATGAAATGGACACGCCTGTGGGAAAACATTTCTCTGGAACTGGACATTGTATGACAGACTTAAAAGTCTTAATACTAAAAGGTCATTTTAAGGATGACAGGGAGAGAAAAATATGGGAATTCAAACTTATTAGGATGTTCAATACTTTGACACTAGGACTCAACTTAACACCCGGTTTTATGGTCCACTACATAGACACAGTTCACACCTTCACCAGAAGGACTCCAGATAGCTAAGAACACATTCCCACTAGCTCTCCATTTGTAAGAAAATGCTAATTCGATTTCCTTTGCTTATCTTTTGAAGGCATCACACCTCCCAGGTCTTGAACAAATTTCCTACTATAGTAAGCATCTAATGTGTCTTTCTTATTATTCCAAATGTAATCTTGCCTGAAGAAGGAGCCTCTGCGCTCTGAAAGCTTGCGAACATATAATTTTCTGGTTAGCCAATAAAGGTATCACTTTAAGAATGCTCTTGTCATAATTGGACGGAGAAGTATTCACATCGACCAACTATTGTGAAAAGCTTGTGGAAGGATATCCCAAACATTTGACTCAACTCATTCAGTTTAAGGGCAATGGTACCAATTTTAATGAAATGTATGTAAACTTTTGACTTTGCAGTAAGTAATAAAAATTCCTTAAAACATTATCTCTCTCATTATTCTAGCATTTGGCAAATATTAATAATTATGGTAATCCTATTTGACCTAAAACGAGAAAGTTTTATTCTGATTTCATGTCAGATATGGAGAAAAACATTCATATGTGTCTTTTTATATAGTGTATGTAAACTTGTGATTTTAACTTTATGTACAGGCGTCCTGTGTATAATCTCACTGGTGATCACTGTATTACCTGTATATGATATGCTAATTACAGAGTTCCTATGAATTATGTTATTGGTGATCATTGTATTACCTGTACATTGACACTATATTCAGAGCTCATGTATATAATGTCACTGGTAATCACTGTATTACCTGTAGACTATATGCTATATACAGAGCTCCTTTGTAGAATATCACTGGTGTTCATTGTATTACCTGTACACTATATGCTATATACAGAGCTCTTGTGTAAAATGTCACTGGGGATCACTGTATTACCTGTGCACTGACACTATATAAAGAGCTCCTGTGTATAATGTCACTGGTGATCATTGTATTAACTATACACTATATACAGAGCTTCTGTGTATTATATCACTGGTGATCATTGTATTACCTGTACACTATATAAAGAGCTCCTGAGTAATGTCACTGGTGATCACTGTATTACCTGCACGCTATAGACTACATACAGAGCTCCTGTGTATAGTGTCAAAGGTGAGCCCTGTATTACCTGTATACTATGCACTATAGACAGAGCTCCTGTGTATAATGTCACTGTATTACCTGTACACTGACAGTATACACTGTATACTATGTATAGAGCTCCTGTGTATAATTGCACTTATGGTAATATTAGTATTGCGTTTTTTTATTAATGATCAGTATTGTAGTATTCGATTACTATGTGATAGTAATATATGGTCTGGTTATGGTGTGGCGGTATTTGTCCCTTGTATGTGGTATAATTCTGTCACTATGTGGTAGTAATATGTGCTCTGGTCATGGTGTGGCAGTATTTGTCACACCATGTACACACGTGGTCAAAATTGTTGGTACCCCTCGTTTAATGACAGAAAAACCCACAATGGTCACAGAAATAACTTGAATCTGACAAAAAGTAATAATAAATAAAAAATCTATGAAAATGTACAAATGAAAATCAGACATTTTCATTTTCAATCATGCTTCCACAGAATTTAAAAAAATTAAACTCATGAACTAGGCCTTGACAGAAATGATGGTACACTTAATTTAATATTTTGTTGCACAATCTTTTGAGGCAATTACTGCAATCAAATGATTCCTGCAACTGTCAGAGACTTCTGCACCTCTCAACAGGTATTTTGGCTCACTCCTCAAGAGCAAACTGCTCCAGTTGTCTCGTGTTTGAAGGTTGCCTTATCAAGACGACATGTTTCAGCTCTTTCCAAAGATTCTCAATAGGATTTAGGTCAAGGCTCATAGAAGGCCACTTCAGAATAGTCCAATATTTTCCTCTTAGCCATTCTTGGGTGTTTTTAGCTGTGTGTTTTGGGTCGTTATCCTGTTGCAAGACTCATGACCTGCGAATGATACCAAGCTTTTTGACACTGGGCAGCACATTTCTCTCTAGAATCCCTTGATAGTCTTGATATTTCATTGTACCCTGCACAGATTCTAGACACCCTGTGCCAGATGCAGCAAAGCAGCCCCAGAACATAACAGAGCCTCCTCCATGTTTCACAGTAGGGACAGTGCTCTTTTCTTGATATGCTTCATTTTTCCGTTTGTGAACATAGAGCTGCCAAAAAGTTCAATTTTTGTCTCATCTGTCCATAGGACATTCTCCCAGAAGATTTGTGGCTTGTCAACATGTAGTTTGGCAATTTGCAGTCTGGCTTTTTTATAATTTTTTTTCAACAATGGTGTCCACCTTGGTCGTTTCCCATGAAGTCCACTTTGGCTCATACAACGATGGATGGTGCAATCTGACACTGATGTTCCTTGAGCTTGAAGTTCACCTTTAATCTGTTTAGAAGTTTTTCTGGGCTCTTTTGTTACCATTCGTATTATTCGTCTCTTTAATTTGTCATCAATTTTCCTCCAGCGGCCACGTCCAGGGAGGTTGGCTACAGTCCCATGGAGCTTAGATTTCTGAATAATATGTGCAATTTTAGTCACAGGAACATCAAGCTGCTTGGAAATGGTCATAACTTTTACCTTTAACATATTTGTCTATAATTTTCTTTCCAATCTTCTGCGACAACTCTTTTCTTTGCTTCCTCTGGTCCATGTTGAGTGTGATACACACCATGTTACCAAACAGCACAGTGAGTATTTGTAGCCCTCTATACAGGCCACTCACTGATTCCAAGATTGTAGACACCTGTGATGCTAATTAGTGGACACACCTTGATTTAACATGTCCCTTTTGTCACATAATTTTCAGGGTTACCATCATTTCTGTCCAGGCCTATTTCATGAGTTTTATTTTTTTAAACATTTTGTGGAAGTTTGGTTGAAAAGCAATGTCTGACTTTCATTTGTTCATTTTCATAGATTTTTGTTTTATTATTACTTTTGTCAGATTCAAGTTATTTCTGTGACCATTGTGAGTTTTTCTGTCATTAAACGAGGAGTACCAACAATTTTGACCACGTGTGTATGTGACATATTCCCTTAAAGAAAAATTAATAAAAATTTCCCTAAAAAGGGTAGGATATTTTAACAAATGTTTAATAGGTTACAGTAGAGTAGGCCCTGCCAAAAGAATCTACCTTGTCGTGGTGGTGGCTTAAAAAAATCTTTAACAGTTGCTGGCTGTGGTTGTGGTGTTCGATGGGAACGGCTAATGTGTGATTGGTGAGGATGTGGTGCAGAAGTGTAGTTTTTCCAAAAGTGGGAGATGGGACTGTGGAAGGTTCGAGGGGTTGAGGCGGAGCTGAGGTGGAGCCTGGTCAGAGTCTCAAGGGGGTCCAAACATGTTGCCAGTATGGGGCCATTATATTCCTGGTGCAAGCCCTCTATATATCTGTAGCTTGGTTGCCATAAAAGTAGGGTGGCCCAAACACATTTCTTGCACAGGGACCCCAAACTTTTAGTGTTTGCCCTGATCAGCATTATTGAACAATCCTGAAAAATCATGTTGCCAAGTCTTAAAAATAATTTGATAAATTGCATTTTATTTTATTTCACATCAGTTGTAATTTTGTTTCCATAACATATGGTAAAATAAATGATGTCAATCAAAACTACAACTTGTCTTGCAAAAAAACAAACCTCATACAGCTTGAAATGAAATGAAAAATTGTCTGGTCTGGAAAGGGTTAATAGCAAATTGAAATAAATAATTTTGCAACTGAATTGAACTTATAAAGCACCGGATCCAAAACTGTGTCTAGTCTAAATGTAAAATGAAAAGCAGCACATTTTTTCCAATTCACCTTCACATCACTTCTAAAATTGATGACAGAAACTAGATAGCAAGGAAAAAAAAAACACATGTACAATGTAATTCTGTTCTTAGCTGAGTCTGGGAATAAAATTAAAGATAAAGAAAGACATTGCTATTGCTGATGTAGCAAAAACGACATTCCAAGCAAGTGAGTCTGAGACCCATACCTTGCTGTCGCCCTCTGCCAGTAACCATACTTGTGTATAAGCTGGCACCTGATGGAACAGATGAGGATCTCTGCATTGACGATCTATTCTTTTTACATACCTTACATGTAAAATAGCATGCAAAACCAAATAAAAGAGCCGGACAACAAGCTGGTATATTATTATTTATTATTATTATAGTGCCTTTTATTCTATGGCGCTATACATGTGTAGAGGGGTATACATAATAAAAAACAAGTACAATAATCTTGAACTAAACAAGTTACCGACTGGTACAGGAGAAGAGAGAACCCTGCCCTCGAGGGCTCACAATCTACAAGGAATGAGTGAAGATACAGTAGGTGAGGGTAGAGTTGGTCGTGCAGCCGTATTGTGAAACGAGAGTTACTGCAAGTTAATTGCTTGTCAGAAGAGACTTCAAGTTCCTTTTGAAGGTTTCCACGGTAGGCTAGAGTCTGATATGTTGGGGTATAGAGTTCCAGAGTAGGGGGGATGCATTGGAAAAATCTTGTATGAAATTGTTGGAAGAGGAGATGAGGTGGGAGTAGAGATGGATATCTTGTGAGGATCGGGGGTTGCGTGCACGTAAGTAATGGGAGATGAGGTCACAGATGTATGGAGGACACAGGTTGTGGATGGCTTTGTATGCCATAGTTAGGGTTTTGAACTGGAGTCTCTGAGTAATGGGAAGCCAGTGAAGGGATTGACAGAGGGAAGAGGTGGGGGAATAGTGGTGGGGGGGGACAGGTGGATTAGTCTGGCAGCAAAGTTTAGGATAGATTGGGGGGTGCGAGAGTGTTAGAGGGGAGGCCACAGAGCAGGAGGTTGCAGTAGTCGATGCGGGAGATGAGGGCATGCATTAGTGTTTTTGTAGATTCTTGGTTGAGGAATGTGTGGATCCGGGAAATATTTCTGAGTTGGAGTCAGCAGGAGGTGGAAAGGGCTTGGATATGTGGTTTGAAGAAGGGTTACCCCGAGGGAGTGTGCTTGTGGGACTGGGGTGAGTGAACAGCGATTGCCTTTGATGGGTAGGTCTGTTGGTGGGGTTGAGTGAGATGGGGGATAGATGATGAATTCTACTTTGTCTATGTTAAGTTTTAGAAATCTAGAAGAGAAAAAAGATGAAATAGTGGACAGACATTGTGGGATTCTGGTTAGTAGGGAGGTGATTTCGGGTCTAGAAAGGCAGATCTATGTGTCATCAACATAGAGGTGATACTGAAAGTCTGTGCAAAGTGTAAAAGCATGTTCACACTGTGCCCATTTTACAGACAAAATCAAAAAACAAAACAAAATGTGGATATATCCTAGAGCAAGTAAATAAGTATATAGTAATAGTACATTTAAATAACATAGGGTACTTAGTTAACACTATTTTGATCAAAAAAGCATAAAAGCCACCCCACCACCACAAGGTGTATCCATAGGGACAGTGCTAACCTCTCTAGCATTAAACCTTTATACTGTGTCACACAACGTCACGGTGAATAAGGGCAGTGCAGGATAGAACCCCAACTGAGGCTCCCAACCATGGGAGGCTATGCAGATGAAATACTTAGGTCAGAAAGAATGAGCCATGACCTCTGATTGTACAAAGTACAAGAGATTACTGGGTTTTGAAGCAGAGTAATAGATGTGCATCCACAATGCCCGTTTCACTCTTGCTTCGTCACACCCAGAACGAAGAAAGGGTGAAACTCTTGTGGTGGCTCGGCGACTCACATCAGTTACTGGAGAACCTGGAGGAAACCCACACAAACACGGGGAGAACATACAAACTCCTTGCAGATGTTGTCCTTGGTTGAATTTTAACTCAGGACACCAGCGCTGCAAAGTAACAGTGCTAACCACTGTGCCATCATGCTGCCATAGTGTATAACAATAACTGATCATAGCAAATGCAGAAAACAGATGTAGATTTTTGTGAATTACTTTGACCTTGTAGAAACATTTCAGAAAAGAAAAGGAAGAGACTCACTGTGTATTCATTTATTCATTGCTATGTGTAATAACTCACATACCGGTACAATTGGCTTGTGAAGCAAACTTTAAAAAGGTTGTCCAGTCCCGCTTGCTTCCACAGGTGAGCGGCGATGATCTGAGTCAATGGATACGTGCCGATTGTGTAAATGTCCTGGCAGATATCCGAGAGTCATCAGCACCACGTACATCACATCTCTCTGTGGAAGTAAGTTTCGCCTAACAACTCCCTTTTGTGCAGGCCTTCCGTATGGTAGGCCTCAACATAAAATATGGTACATAAATATATTCTTTACAAACTGAATACAAATAGCCATGCATGTGTGTATTTACACAGAGGAAGTGAGTGTTCAACCTGAATTGTTCCTCGGCATTAAAGGTCACATCTGTGAGCCAGCAGTCTGTCCTATTTTAGTAACCGCTGTGACTGATGATCTCAGTACTATTCTTGCAATGTACATTGCATACATGTTGGAGAGGACACCCAGAGCCCTGGCCTTAAGATGGCAGGGAAATCTTTATACTAATTCTTGGTAGCCACAGTCAGGGATATACGCCCTTATAGACAGATCTGTGTCATCAGCGCTTGTTCAGCAATGCGGTTTACTACAAGAGTTTTCTTACAAATGATGAAGAGTTTGGAGCTACTCTGCCTGTTTCACCTGCAAAAGGTTATCAGAGCATTGACATTTAGCACAGAAAACCTTCCCAGGCTCAGTGCTCAGTCAGCAGATTAGGTTCCTTCTCCCTGCATGAGGGGGTGGGAGGCCGAGCCCTTGGAAAGGTCAGAGTCTACATAGACAGGGCAAGCCCCTCAGCTGCCTGGTAACAGGCCACTTAGCATTCACCTTGTGCTGTGCACCTACATGGCAGATAGCTACTCAGAGATGCCTACTACTCCCATGCAGGGCACTAGTGATAGTATAAGTTATCATGAACATATCGTACAGAAGACAAGGGAGAGTAATATGTCATGTCATATATACAACAAGCCAGGACCGGACTGGGACTCAAATTCAGCCCTGACATTTTCAAGAACACAGGCCCATGCCTGTAACTTCTGTTGCTCCCTAGATAGTGGAACCACAGGTCAGGAGCAAAGAATGACGTGTGGTTTGTGCTACGAACTTGCAAAGCTAACAGCCATTGAATTATGGCCGATTTAGATGAGCCAATAATGGTGAAATGTGTGTTCTTAAGAGCGCTCCTTCCTGATTATTGGTTCATTTAAATAGGTCAGTAGTCACCCGATGTCACAGGTTTACCACGACAAAGAAGAACCAGAAGACCACAGTGTCTGATTTCTCTTACTCAAGCACTGATTAGAAGCACTTCAGCTTCGTATTAAACAGAGCAAGTTTCTTTTAGAAGTGCAGGCGTTAATCTGCTAAGTTGAGAGCTCCTGAAAGCTTTCCTGCATTAAGGCTCTCTGCTGTTTACTGTTAGCCACTCCTCACTCATATTCTGGGCCCTGGCTAACACTCATTGTCAGAGCTAGCTTATGCTGCATGGCTGGAGGATGTTCTTGGTGATTATTTGAGAAGGCGTTTGGTGGATTTATCTGTGACTGTTGCTAGGTTGTGAGTGTGTGATAATTCCCTTCCTCCTTCTACTTTGGTCTAACCCCATCCTCCACTCCCCGGTGCTTACATATATTGTTTATGTGTGTATGTTTGGTATTTTCCGTTACCCGTTTGTATTACCTAGTTAGTCTGATTGGTGTATTACGGTACACTACTACTCACCTCTTCCCTAGGTGGGGGAAGGGTACAGACTGAGGGCAGATTCATGAGCTAAGGCAAGGTGCGTGGCCCCAGCGTCTTCACCATCAGAAGTACTCAGAGGAACAGGATGAACTAGGGCGCCCCTAGTCTTAGGCACAGGGAAGGAGCTCATGGTCCTGGCACTCCCGACAACAGAGTCATGTAAGAGTAAGAGCAAAACAATTATTTGTCACAAATTTTAGCTGGCTTAAATCATGGTTATTGGTAGACATTGTTCCTGCTTAACAGGACATGCTCCTGAGAACATGACATCCTACTTGCACAGAACATATTAACAATCGCCATGTGGACGGAGATGTGCGGTCTTCCTGTGTGAATAGACCATGTATATAGTTGGTCGGTGGTCATTTACATGGAGACTACAGCTGCAGCACTCGCCATCCTACTCTCCTCCTGGCATATGTAATGACAGTCAGGTCTCATTCATGCGTCCGTTTCTCACATACATGTACTATCTGTGGTTTTCATGATTTCATTTCCATTATATCTATAGTTTATATGCCCTTTTTCTTTTTTTTTGCAGGTTGTTTCTCCTAAAAAAAAATCAGAGAGCTTTTAGAGAGTTTTTTTTTTTTATCAGCATCACCTATACAAGTCTATGGACCTGCTGTGATAATCACGGGCAGCACACGGATAGCATAAGTGCACTAACCACGTGGTCTGTGATTAACATTGTAATATATAGGAGAAGCTTTGTAATTATTTTTTTTTTCATCCGTGAAAATCACTAATGAAATAATGAGGGTAAAACCTGAAACACTTGTTAAACTCGGACCATATCAAACACTAGTGATTTTTGTTATACTCTACAGACTGTAGCAGGACCTGCTGGATTTTCATAATTGGATTTTGCATTTTAATGGACAAAATAGTGAAGAATGCTGCGTTATTTTGTCCTGCATTTTTTGGTCAGGTCTGTGACAAAGCCTCAGTTTGATTATGTGACAATATCTCAGTGTCCGGCATATTTCCACCCTAGCTTAAAGGGAACCTGACAACTGATTCATTATGTCTGGGTATCGAGCAGCATATATCAGGCACCGGCTTTAAGATTTCAGCCTTGTACTTTTGACTGTGGCGCTGCGGTGTTTCAGAGAAAAACATAACTGGCTGAGATCATACAGCCGGTGCCTGATACCGGCTGCCCACAGATCAGCACCATGTATCCGCTGTCAGGTTCACTTTAAAAGGAAAAGCGACCTCTGTGATTGGGTGAAGACACATGAATATAGTATATAATAAGGATGTGTGCATGTAGAGCAGCAAGTAGAGAAGAGAACATATATATATATATACTGTATCTATATATTCATTGCTGCTTGGACAATACTCTCTCCTGCCCCTATACACAGTTCCCCTGCCTGCTTGTTAAACAGGCAGACCTGCCTTACTGTTGACTCCACATTAGTCGCGCACAGTTCTGCTATGCACAGATTACACTCACACTTCTGCTTCCTGTACACACAGTTTTTTAGTGTACAGATTGATAACACAGCTCTGCTTAATGTATTTCAAGTTTTGGCAGCAAAGGCTCACATGAATGTAATAATAACACAGCAGAGCTGAGATTGCTGCATATACACAGCAAGAAATTGCACTGACTTCACCATCCAGGGTCAAAAGCATTTGAAAATGAAAACAGGAGAAAGATGAAGCTGGAGGGACAGCAGCTTGGGTAGATTGAATTTCCTCACTCACCGGCCATTGAGGACAGCCAAACTGTTCATTCAGGCAGCCCCTTCCTCCTGACTGCCAACTCCTGTCCCAATGCTGGAACTGGAGAGATCTAGGAGATGAGTTCAGGTCCTACCTCCTTCTTTTGCTCCAGAGCTGCTCCCATCCTTCTGCCAAATCAAAGGGCATCAGCAGAGTGAGTGGCCCACAGCAAGGAGCAGCCCCTCTCGTAAATGCCAGAACTGCGAGATGGCCATCTGGCCCTGCACCACACACAAACGTATCAAGGAAATGAGCTACAAGTGTCCCATTCCTTGTGTTAAGCCACCCATGCATGACCAATAAACAACCAGAGAAGAAACAAGGAGAAAAAAACTGGACTGTTGCTCAGTGGTCCAAGGTGTTGTTTTCAGAGGAAAGTAAATTTTGCATTTCATTTGGAAATCAAGGTCCCAGAGTCTGGAGGAAGAGAGGAGAAGCCACAATCCAAGCTGCGTGAGGTCTAGTGTGAAGTTTCCACAATCAGTGATGGTTTGGTGAGCCATGTCATCTGCTGGTGTAGGTTCATTGTGTTTTATCAAGACCAAACTCAGAGCAGCCGTCTGCCAGGAACTTTTACAGCACTTCATGCTTCCCTCTAATGACAAGCTTTTTGGAGATGGAAATTTCATTCTCCAGCAGGACTTGGCACCTGTCCACACTGCCAAAAGTACCAATACCTGGTTTAAAAACAACAGTATCACTGTGCTTGATTGGCCAGCAAACTCGCCTGACCTTAACCCCTTAGAGAATCTATGGAATATTGTCAAGAGGATGATGAGAGACAATAGACTCAACAATGCAGACGAGCTGAAGGCTGCTATCAAAGCAACCTGGGCTTCCATAACACCTCAGCAGTGCCACAGGCTGATCGCCTCCATGCCACGCCGCATTGATGTAGTATTCAATGCAAAATGAGCCCCGACCAAGTATTGAGTGCATTTACTGAACATACATTTCAGTAGGCCAACATTTCGGATTTTAAAATCATTTTTCAAGATGGTGTTATAAAGTATTTCAATTTACATCTTACATAGTCTCCTTTATTATGTATATTACCGTCCCTTATTACACAGTGCCCTCTCTTGCTATGTACAGCACCTTAACTTACATCAGATTATATAGTTGTTAGATGTAAACTGCAATTATGGCTGATGGAGCATGGTAAAGCTTATTTTCTACAGGAGGAGCTGATGGACTGGTCTTCTTGTCAGATGCTGCTCCATCAGTAGTCATTTTATATCTAACAAGAGAGGACTATGTAATAAAAGAGGCCTCTGTGCGTAACAAGAATACATTATATAAGGGACAGCACTGTACATAACATCAGAGGAAGCTATATAATAAGGGACGGCACCATATGCAACTAGAAAGGATGGTACGTAATAAGGGACTATATACTAAAGGACTGTGCTGTACATAATAAGTGAGTACACTATATACTTAGGGACTGTGCTATACATAATAAGGCTACATTCCTGTATCCGTGTGCCGTGTTGGTGTGCTGCCCACTTTTACAGATGCACTGAGCATGTCCAATTCTGATCCTCAAAATCAGATCAAAACAGGACATTCTCTGACCCTCGCGGATGTCATTGTCAGAGCCGTGATTTTCAAGGATGTGTAAATGGATCTATAAAACTCTACGAGTCTGTGTCCATCCAATAAAACAATTTGGCAGCACAGACATAGCACACAAATGTGAGAAAATAGAATAAGGGATTTTTACAGATAATGTCATCAGTCCAATTAACACAGTGCAGATACAGAATAATATTTACATTTAGGAACTTACCGCTGACGTCTCGTCTGATTAGAGCCTTTTTCTGTTGTTTCTTCTCCATCTGGTCCAACCTTCATGTCAACATCTCCCAGCCACGGCTCGTCTTGTCATGATGATGGTCGCAGCCCTGAAAATAACAAGGACACATATATTGTATACATACATGTGTCTCTGCTGCACTGCTCCCCTGAATACAGTTATGTACCCCACCATTATTATACTATTAGCCACGCAATAATCAAAATATAAAGTGATAATATTAAAAAAGCGGGGCAGTTAGAGCAGCATCACAATAGTAATAATAAAATATTTTTCTATCTACTGGCTAATACGGTACGAAGATACACATCTTTCCTATATCAAAATAGTAATAATAGTAATACCTAGTATATAAATGGGTCAGTGTGCCATATACCAGAGGTGGAGAGGATAAACAAAGAAGAAGGCATAGGACTGGCACCAAAGAACCCAGTAACACTCACAATTAAGGGCATATAAGAGAGGCAAGTGGTGGAAAATTCTATCTTTATTTTACATAAAGTGCAAAAAAGAGGGACATAAATGCATTTAAAAATGTGGACAAATCAGGGGAAACCACCAAGCCACCTACCATAAATCCATATCATGGTAAGAAATGGACATCAAGCAATCCCCCACAATAATAATAATAATAATAATCTTTATTTATATAGCGCCATCATATTCCGCAGCGCTTTACAGTTTAACAGTTTCAAAACACAAGTCATAAGTAACAACGTTAACAATACAATAATTAAAGCAAAATAAGCCGCCCCTGCTCGTGAGAGCTTACAATCTACAATGAGGTGAGGGAGATACAAAGTACAGGTGTGTATATAGAATGGTGCATTTACAATGATGGTCCAGCCATCTTGAGGGAGTGAGGGATGGATGGAGATAGTGAATGGGCTACACACACACACTTACACATAGAATGACTTTGATTAGTGAATGTGATAGGTCGCTCTGAACAAATGTGTTTTGAGGGAGCGCTTGAAACCATGCAAATTGTGGATAGTCCTAATTTCTTGGGGTAGAGCATTCCAGGTGATTGGCGCAGCGCGGGAGAAGTCTTGGAGTCGGGAGTGGGAGGTACGGATTAGTGAAGAGTTAGTCGAAAGTCTTTTGCAGAGCACAGCAGTCGGTTAGGCCGATAGATAGAAATAAGGGAGGAGATGTAGGGGGGTGCTGCACTATGGAGAGCTTTGTGGGTGAGAACCAGTACTTTGAATTGGATCCTATAATGAATGGGCAGCCCCCTTTGAGGAAGTGAGCCTAGAGCTCACGAAACGCGCGTCAGGGTTTCAGGACATCTCGTGGCTGTGACAACCTACTTCTTAAAATGGGTAATTTAACCTTTTATATTTAAACTTATGCTTCTATCATCAGCTATGTTATTGATAGCACTTGCACAGGGAGTACAACACAGTTGTTTTTGATTGAATTAGTATGTCAAATACGGGTATGGGAAAACTCTATATCTATACTACTATGTACTTGTGCTCCTAATACATGATGTGGCATTTTTAGTAGGTACCCTTGGTGTCCGTACATGTTATTTTGTTTGGTGGATCACAATATCCATATTTATATATACAATTTCTGAATATGTATGGACCATTTTGTACTTTTATTGAAAATATATAATTATTTAATAAAATATATTTTTGAGATACTTTTTTTTTACTTTTTTGTTCTCCTGATATTCCTAGTTATCTAATAAGTCAGTATCCTTCTGTGTTATTTTGTTTTTTTTATAATCATAGGTGCCAAGTCCTGCTGGAGAATGAAATTTGTTTCAGTGTTTATGAGTTGGTGATTCTAGGTAAGCACCTGTTCACACTTAGTTTATGTTTGGATGTGAAGGTCAGTTTTTTGAAATTTGAAATTTATAATCATCAACATTAACAGAAATAAACACTAGAAATAGATCACGCTGTTTGTAATGTCTCTATCTAATTTATCAGTTTCACTTTTTGTATTGAAGAACTGAAATTAATTTTTTACTGATATTCTAATTTTGTGAGATGCACCTGTATACAGTGGGTGTGGAAAGTATTCAGACCCCTTTACATTTTTCATTCTTTGTTTCATTGCAGCCATTTGGTAAATTCAAAAAAGTTCATTTTTTCTCATTAATGTACACTCTGCACCCCATCTTGACTGAAAAAAACAGAAATGTAGACATTTTTGAAAATTTATTGAACAAGAAAAACGGAAATATCACATGGTCATAAGTATTCAGACCCTTTGCTCAGTATTGAGTAGAAGCACCCTTTTGAGCTAGTACAGCCATGAGTCTTCTTGGGAATGATGCAACAAGTTGCACCTGGATTTGGGGATCCTCTGCCAATCTTCCTTGCAGATCCTCTCCAGTTCTGTCAGGTCGGATGGTGAACGTTGGTGGACAGCCATTTCCAGGTCTCTCCAGAGATGCTCAGTTGGGTTGAGGCTTTGGCTGGGCCAGTCAAGAATGTTCACAGAGTTGTTATGGTCACAGAGTGTATATATATGTATATATGTATACCTTATATACTCGAGTATAAACCGACCCCAGTATAAGCCGACCCCACTAATTTTGCCACAAAAAACTGGGAAAACTTATCGACTCGACTATAAGCCTAGGGTGGAAAATGAGGCAGCTACTGGTAAATTTCAAAATTAAAAATAGATACCAATAAAAGTAAAATTAAAGTAGGTTAAATGTTTTTGAATAGCCATATTGAATCAGGAGCCCCATATGCTGCTCCATATATTATGCCCCATATGCTGCTCCATATATTATGCCCCATATTCTACCCCATATATTATGCCACATATGCTGCCCCATTTATTATACCCCATATGCTGCCCATGTATTATGCCCCAGAAAATGCTCCATAGATTGTGCCCCATATGCTGCCCCATATATTATGCCCCATATTCTGCCCCATGTATTGTGCCCCATATGCTGCCCCATGTATTATGCCCCACAAGATGCTCCATAGATTGTGCCCCATATGCTGCCCATGTATTATGCCCCACAAGATGCTCCATAGATTGTGCCCCATATGCTGCCCATGTATTATGCCCCATATGCTGCCCCATATATTATGCCCCACAAGATGCTCCATAGATTATGCCACCATATGATAGTATAGGTCCCTTATGCTGCCGCTGCCAATGAGAAGAAAAAAAAAAAAGACATACTCACCTCTCGTCGCTGGTGGCCAGGTGCTCGTGTCCTGAGCAGGCGGGGACACCAGCGCACTATTGGGAACAGGTGCCGGTGTCACCGCTGGCTCAGGCCCCAGCACCTGCAATATTAACCTGTCCCCGGTCCACCGCTGCACGCCGCTGTCTTCCGGGTCCTACGGGAGTGAATGCTCAGGCAGAGGGCGCGGCGCGCACTAACCACGTCATCGCGCCCTCTGACCTGAACATTCACAGCTAGAGGACGCGAGGACAGAGCAGTACGCAGCGGTGGACCGGGGACAGGTGAATATCGCTTATACTCACCCCCTCTTGGAGCGTCTCTGCAGCCCCTGCTCTTCTCCCACGGTCTCTGGCAGCTATTGCCTAACTTCAGCGGTCACATGGTACTGCTCATTGAAGACATGAATATGTGCATATTCATGACTTTAATGAGCGGTACCACATGACCGCTAAACATAGGCGTCGGAGACCGCGGGAGAAGAGCAGGGGCTGCAGAGACCGCGCCAGGAGGGGGTGAGTATATAGGACAGCTGCGCTCCCCCTCCCCTGCCGACCCCCTGGTATATGACTCGAGTATAAGCCGAGAAGGGCACTTTCAGCCCTAAAAAATGGGCTGAAAATCTCGGCTTATACTCGAGTATATACGGTATATACAGTCATGGCCAAAAGTTTTGAGAATGACACAAATATTAATTTTTACAAAGTCTACTGCTTCACTTTTTCTAATGGCAATTTGCATATACTCCAGAATGTTATAAAGAGTGATCAGCTTAACAGCAATTACTTGCAAAGTCAATATTTGGCTAGAAAATGAACTTTATCCTCCAAAACACATTTCAACATCATTGCAGCCCTGCCTTAAAAGGACCAGCTAACCTCTTTTCAGTGATTGCTCCATTAACACAGGTGTGGTGTTGATGAGGACATGGCTGGAGATCAATCTGTCATGATTAAGTAAGAATGACACCACTGGACTCTTTAAAAGGAGGCTGGTGCTTGGCATCATTGTTTCTCTTCTGTTAACCATGGTTATCTCTAAAGAAACATGTGCAGTCATCATTGCAATGCACAAAAATGGCCTAACAGGGAAGAGTATCGCAGCTAGAAAGATTGCACCTAGTCAACAATCTATCGCATCATCAAGAACTTCAAGGAGAGAGGTTCCATTGTTGCCAAAAAGGCTTCAGGGCGCCCAAGAAAGACCAGCAAGCGCCAGGACCGTCTCTTAAAAGTGTTTCAGCTGCGGTATCGGGCTACCAGCAGTGCAGAGCTTGCTCAGGAATGGCAGCAGGCAGGTGTGAGTGCATCTGCACGCACTGTGAGGCGGAGACTCTTGGAGCAAGGCCTGGTCTCAAGGAGGGCAGCAAAGAAGCCACTTCTCTCCAGAAAAAACATCATGGACAGACTGATATTCTGCAAAAGGTACAGGCAGTGGACTGCTGAGGACTGGGGTAAAGTTATTTTCTCTGATGAATCCCCTTTTCGATTGTTTGGGACATCAGGAAAACGCCTCATTCGGAGAAGACAAGGTGAGCGCTACCACCAGTCTTGTCTCATGCCAACTGTTAAGCATCCTGAAACCATTCTTGTGTGGGGTTGCTTCTCAGCCAAGGGAATCGGCTCTCTCACAGTCTTGCCTAAAAACACAGCCATGAATAAAGAATGGTACCAGAATGTCCTCCAAGAGCAACTTCTCCCAACCCTCCAAGAGCAGTTTGGCGATCAACAATGCCTTTTCCAGCATGATTGAGCACCTTGCCATAAAGCAAAGAGTGATAACTAAATGGCTCAGGGAACAAAACATAGAGATTTTGGGTCCATGGCCTGGAAACTCCCCAGATCTTAATCCCATTGAGAACTTGTGGTCAATCATTAAGAGACGGGTGGACAAACAAAAACCTAAAAATTCTGACAAAATGAAAGCATTGATTGTGCAAGAATGGACTGCTATCAGTCAGGATTTGGTCCAGAAGTTGATTGAGAGCATGCCAGGGAGAATTGCAGAGGTCCTGAAGAAGAAGGGTCAACACTGCAAATATTGACTTGCTGCATTAACTCATTCTAACTGTCAATATAAGCTTTTGTTACTCATATGTTTGCAATTATATTTCTGTCTGTGATAAAAAACATCTGTCAGACACACATAAAAACCAGAGGGCAGCAGATCATGTGAAAATATAATATTTGTGTCATTCTCAAAACTTTTGGCCATGACTGTATATATATATATATATATATTATATATATATATATACACAGTGTCGGACTGGGGTGCTAAGGGCCCACCAGTAATATTGACTTTGGGGGGCCCACTTTTCACCTGCATACAAATATTACACTACCCTCATTCACGAATTTACCTATTTCTCTATATAACAATAAACTGGGTAGTTTAGTTAGTGAATGATGATATACTGTTTTTTTTTTCTGTACAGAGTAAATCAAGTGAATTATGTCAAGTACTGCCCATACAGTGGGGTTGGGGGCCCAGATCTGCACAGGGGCCCATCGGGGGATTCCCCTCCTGTTACCCTATGGGCCAGTCCGAGCCTGTACACACACACCGTATTTTTCGGACTATAAGACGCATCAGACCTTTCCGTACTCACTGTATGCAGATTTCAATTGTTTCATGTACTAACAGCTATTTATTGATTCTTTGTATTACTGCTTGCTTGCATCTGGTTCTTGGATGATTTTTGTGGGAGATTGCTTGATGTCCATCTCTTACCATGATATGGATTTATTGTAACTGGCTCCGTGGTTCCCCTGATTTGTCCACCTTTTTAAATGTTATGTCCCCTCTTTTTTGCACTTTCTATAACATCACATGTGATGAAAGGCACAAATGGGTTCCAAATGGTGAAGGGAGCAGAGACCAGACCGCTGGGCCCTGCTATCATTTCTGGTCTGGTCTCTGCTCCCTTCACCATTTGGACCCCATTTGTGCCTTTCATCACATGTGAACCATTTTTTTATCCATTGCTGGCATTCTACAGCCTCTGAGGATTTTTTCAGTGGCTATGTTAGGGTCCGTATGATTGCTCCACTTTGGAGGTTAACTTCACCTTATATTGGACCAGGGTGGATAAAAATCAATGATTTTTTTAAAAAAATCAAAAAAATCGGATTTTTTTGATTTAAATCGGATTTTTTTGATTTAAATCGGATTTTTTTTATTTAAATCGGATTTTTTTCAATAAACTGCTTTTTGAGGAAAATATTTTACCATCCAAAGGTTCTTCCATCATGAGATAAAGCTGAGTTGTTTAACTCAGTAGAATAAAGGCTGTATATGTGTAACATTCACAATGCCATGCTCTTCCAGAGGTTTCTGTAGGATTAGTGGGCAGTTTCTCTCCTATATTATCACAGACGCTCGCTTTACTTACGCAGTTCTCAAAACTGAATTTGACTCCGCAGAGGTCCCAGCCTCTTCTTCACGGCAAAAATGTTACAACATGAACAGAGTTGAGAAAAAGACCTTAATCCTATTGTTCTACAAACCTATGAATACAGAATCAACCCCTTCAGTGCCAAGTCCAAAAAGTTAGACAATATGTTTCTGATTGTTTGGAGTGGAATAGATCTGCACAACACAAGAAGAATGTGAATCTAGTGTGAGAGGAGGAAGGGCAAGCAGACAAGAAAATTAAAGTGAAACTTTGAGCACAATACTGCAGCATAGCCACAGACAAACAAGTCTGGATCTGTTTGTGTGTTGATCTGAGGTTTATACATTCTTTCCTTATAATGGCAGCAGGCCGAGAAATAAAATCTGAAAAATAATTGTAAAATGTTTGGTATTTCCACTTTTAAACACTAGGCAGAGCAGCTGCTGAAATATAAACTGCTAGCTCGTATTGCGACAGTAGTAAATGCAGGCGGGGTCTGATCACGTGTGACTTCTCTCCTCCGTTACTAGGTGTTTGTAATAACAGAGGATGTAGTTTAGGCTCACAGAGCGGAGCCATTGCGGAGCCATTTTGTTGGGACTGCCAGTGATACTGACAAGTAGGCTGTCACTGAGGACGACCGGCAGCATCTATTCTGTTAGTTCATGCTGCTCGCTGTATTATAAATGAGCACAGATACGTGGAGAGTATCACACACTGGGATTATTCACAGCACATGACACACTGCATGTATCTAGATACAGTGCTGAGTGTAGTGTATCGCATTATGGGATTAGTACACCGTCTTGGGCATATCGCGCATGATGAAATTAGATACACCGGTCTGGGCGTATCGCACATGATGAAATTAATATACAGGTCTGGTAGAAACTTTGATTTAAATCACTGATTTAAATCAAGCCTTACTGACTAGTGATTTAAATCGTGATTTAAATCATGATTTAAATCAGTTTGATTTAAATCAAATCCACCTGTATTGGACCCCTTGTTTTGATCTATTAGGGTCATTCTTTTGGCTACTTTGTGGGGTGCTTATTCATGTGTTATATTTAACATCTGTGAGTACTGGCCATTAGGACTTATTATTTGTCTACTATTTAGCAAGGTTGGTTATTTTAGTGCACTATACTAATTTATGTATTGATTTATTGTACAATTATTGTGTTGCAGTTTCATTATTTGCAATTATTTCGCATGTTATTATTGTGCACAGATTCCATTTGAGTCATTCACACACACATATATATATATATATATATATATATATCTTTTTACCTTGCATTGTTATCTATTGTACTGGTCCTTTGTTGCATTTTCCAGGCTATGTGCTTTGGCAAATTATACAATCGTTATATGTTAGCAGGGTCCACATTGTTTTTAATGTTTTTAATTATGTGTTAATAAAGTTCTCCTTATGTTTCATTGATTATCTTGTTGTGGTGTGCATAATTGTCAGTGGTCCTTTTTTTCTTCCCAATTGTTGAGTTCTGGACATTGCAGGAATCTTGGCAAGGGATTCCATTAAGGCCTCCCACTGCCCCAAACAATAGGTGCATAGGTGCATAATGACTGTAGCAGCCCACTGCACTTGAACTTAGTTACTATACGTCCTTATCTTATCCCTACCGAGAAGCAGTCCACTTTTACTAGCACTATTCCCTTCCCGCTGTGGGCTAGTCCCAAACATTAACTGTGTCTAATTCTCTGTCTTTAGCTAACTGCAGCCATTATCTTATAACCGTATGTACTAAGCATATTACACTCTTTTTTATGTCCTAAATCCTAATCTATATCTTACTCTATGCTGTACAGTACCAGCACTATGCGTACTACCATATCACGGTCCATACCACGATGTACACTAAAACCTCAAGACATAGTTCACATTTCACATGACACAATATATGTAAAAGATGCGTAACATTATTCATACTATATTACACGCGATTGGTGACTTCAGGGGCAGGAACACAACAGTACAGTCCACCACTCTTACAGTGGCACCAGTGGTACTAGTGTTACCTTTCCCTTGGGTAACATTCAGTTAGATGACCAAGCCTTGTATATAAACACCTTGGCTATCACAGAGTGGCATCTTGGCACACGGTGCTACTGACATGTCACCATGTGTGGCACCATAGAAGAGTTGTGGGCAGCGTTTTTGGCTAATACACCGAAGTTATTGTTTTTTTATCCTGAACAGGAAAAACCCTGAATGCCAGCGGGTGCCCTTGACTCCTCTGTGACTCCCACTTTGACGCTGATATCAGATATATTACTTATTATAGATGTGCAATATCTGCAGTCTATGGATTACTATATCCACTCAAGAAGACCGGAGTTTCATAGATGATGGGCTAAAGACACGGGTCATTTCTTGCTGGTATGGGGACATTTTCCAGAAATATTGTATTTTGCATAAGACATTAGGAAAGCGCAAGAACTCTGCTGAGATTGCTTCTTTCTTCATCTGAATCCAATCTGAGAATATGACACCGGAGAGCAAATAACTTCTGTAGACGGATACATTATAGAATGGGGGATATATTAAGACATTGCCCTGATGACAGAGAACGCACAAGCTCTGGATTCAGGAAAGGAAAATCTACATTTTGCACTATGCTGCGTTAACAGCAGGAGCTGCATTCAAAGTTAGGCTTCAAGCTGGATCCAACACATTTCTATAAGCTAAAATGTTTCTGTAAATGGTCTGAATACTGAATGATTGACAGCATGAAACTTCTTTGTGTCAGACATTTGTATTTAATGATGGATTTGTTTCCCATCATTCATATTAGGGACAATTTGTAAAGAAGCCAATTAACCTATCAGTATATTTTTGGAGTGTGGGAGGAAACCGGAGAACCCGGAGGAAACCCACGCAGACACGGGGAGAATATACAAACTCCATGCAGACGTCCGTGGTCGGATTTGCTTCCACGACCCGAGTACTGCAGACACCAGTGCTAACCACTGAGCCACCGTGCCGCCCATGAGATGGTGAGATGTTATTATGGTGGAAGATTGAAATGTAACTTTCCACCGGTCTTCTGGATGACTTGATCCATGTGTTGCCATCTTGGCCAGGCCGATGGTCGGACTGATGATAGAGCTGGGTGGTCACTGATAGATCTTCTCAGGTTGTGGTTACAAGAACCAACCTGCTGTTACAGTTGCCACACCCAAACCTCTTGGTGTCGAGGGAATCCGTCCAACGTCCGACTCTGGGGTGGGAGATAAAGCTCACATTAAATACTGATCCTAAGTGTGCAATCACATCCTACATCAATGACAGAGCCCTTTCATGTCTGCCTGCAGAAGCCGCAAATCAAGCAGTGACAGTAACTAACACATACGCCCCATGACCAGTATCACGCTCCCATCTATCCATGGTTTATGTGAGTTGTGTCTTACCTGTACGGGCACTTTGAGCATTGGTACATCACCTGGTAGTGGAACTCCCAACTGTGGAGTACAGTAATGGGTGGGAGGTCAGGGTGGTTCTGTGCGGCCTTCCCACAATATTGCTCCCATAGCTGGTGATGGGCATATTCTCCATTACCATCGATGACCCAGCATGCTGCATGACACATTCATGGATCATGTGTCTCGGAGTCGTTCTGAGGACAAAGCAGCATTTAATTACAATCGGGAGTGAAGAAGTATGGAAGATGTCTCACAAGTAAATCTATAAATTGTGCCCGATGTGAAGCCTACCTGCAGAATCGCAGACTTTCTCCGATAATTGGATGATGGCGTAGCGCACCCCATTATTCTCCCGGAAGCCGGTGCGACCGGCCGTTTTAAAACAGCCTTTTATTCCAGCTTATGTCCATATACGCAGGAAGCTACGGAGGAAAGAAGGAGAAAATATAGAATTTAGACGTTATACTATTTACACTGGATACACTAACCCTAGGACTAACCCTCCATTCGCTTTCCCCCATATTACCCTATATCTATAGAATATAGAGGTATATACTATATACACTGGATACTAACCCTAGGTCTAACCCTCCATTCACTATCCCCCATATTACCTATATCTATAGAATATAGAGGTATATACTATATACACTAGATACTAACCCTGGGTCTACCCTCCATTCACTATCCCTCATACCTACAGAATATACAGGTATATACTATATACACTGATACTAACCCTAGGTCTAACCCTCCATTCACTATCCCTCATACCTACAGAATATAAGGTATATACTATATACACTGATACTAACCCTAGGTCTAACCCTCCATTCACTATCCTCATATCTACAGAATATAGAGGTATGTACTATATACACTGGATACTAACCCTAGGTGTACCCTCCATTCACTATCCCTCATACCTACAGAATATAGAGGTATATACTATATACACTGGATACTAACCCTAGGTCTAACCCTCCATTCACTATCCCCTATACCTACAGAATATACAGGTATATACTATATACACTGATACTAACCCTAGGTTAACCCTCCATTCACTATCCCTTTAACTAACTTAGAATATAGAGGTAATACTATATACACTGATACTAACCCTAGGTCTAACCTCCATTCACTATCCTCATATCTACAGAATATACAGGTATATACATATTACACTAGATACTAACCCTAGGTGGTACCCTCCATTCACTATCCCTCATACTACAGAATATAGAGGTATCATACATCATATCCCTGGATACTAACCTAGTAAGCCCCATTCACTATCCCTCATACACTACAGAATATACAGGTATATACTATACACTGATACTAACCAGATCTAACCCCCATCACTATCCTCATACTACAGAATATAAGGTATATACTATACACTAGATACTAACCCTAGTTACCTCCATTCACTATCCCTCAATACCACAGAATATAGAGGTATATATATATACACAATATACTAACCCTAGGTCGTCAGTTCCTTCCTTATCAATAAAAGTCTCATCTTATTTACAAACAGGTAGATCCATTCCAGACGCGTATTACATATGACTTGATTACAGTAAACCTAGGTGTAGCCCTCCATTCACTGTCCCTCATACCTACAGAATATAGAGGTATATACTATATACACTGGATACTAGCCCTAGATCTAACCCTTCATCCCCGTATTTCCCTATTCCGGGCTGTGTGTATAACTTAATACCTTGTTCTCAAAGACGGTCCTGTTATAAAACTTGTACAGACGCCGTGTCAACTTCTGTCTGTTCTTATTGAAGTTGGTGACATATTCGGATTTGGGAGAAGACAGGTCTCTCAGTAGACAGTAATTGGTGGGACGCTCCTGTCTCCTGGTCACAGAACATCAGAGAGGATCACACATCAATACTGTTATATACTAAGGCCGTACACGACCTGCAGACACACAGCTGACAAATTATGGGAGAAAATGCCAATAACAGCGCCACCTAGCGACCAGATAACATGAACATGACAAAGGTAATACTGATCTATAGGAACACATTACCTCGCTGTCTTCTCTTTTACAAAGCTGGACCAGGGAGAATTGGGCTCTGGAGAAAAGAACAAATATTGTCATTTACTTCTGTGTCGTTCAGTTTTCCTTATCAATAAAAGTCTCATTTCTTATTTTACAGAAGGAGTTTATGATCCTTCCAGACGCTGTATTACATACCTGACTCTGTATTTAGCAGTGGGACCAGAGTAGCCATCTTCATAAGGAAGTCTCATTGGAGACCTTGGAATAAGTGGACGATACTGAAATAAAGAAACACAAAGACCCAAACATTGAGACTGCGGGACAAGCAGCGATATAGCGGTATAATCACAGAAGGTGGCGTCCACCGATCTCCGCCGGACGCTCGGAGCGCAGACAGCTCTGGAGAGAAGTGAGCGCTCACCTGACGGACAGTCTCATCACCGCTCCCGTCCTGTATGTCGGACGCAGAAACTCTGCGGCATTTTTTATCGACCGGTAACTGGGAAAGGAAAAGAGAGAAATAATGACATTTCTATAACTAGAAATTTCCATAAGTCACAATCACTGAGAATTGCAGGCCTGGAACTACTGCTGTGCACTGAAATATGGGCGCTACTAAATGTACCAAGGGCGGTATTACGTGTCACAGCATGGGCACTGGTGGAGGAACACCCAGGAGGAAAAACGAAGAATAAATCATTTCATATCGATGCCGCCACTCACCTGGCCGATAATGCCGTCATCCTCTGTATCAGACTCGATAATAAAGCGACGTTTGTTCATATTTTTACACATTTTGCTCAACAGAAATAGCAAAACCTTCACTCCACAAACTCTAAAAACCCTCAAAGCCTGTGACAGCGAGCGGAACTTTTATCGGCTCTTCATATTGTGAGATCACGACTTGTGTGACATCAACATTTCACGTAGAACACTGATGTGACATCACCACGCACATCACTTGTTTCCTCCCCTTCCTCCAAGAGCCATAACTTTATTATTTTTCCATCAATATGGCCATATGAAGGCTTGTTTTTTGGGGATGAATTGTACTTTTGAATGACACCATTCATTCTACCACATAGTGTACTGAAAACTGAGAAAATAAATCCAAATGTGTTGAAACTGGAGAGAAAAAAGCAATTTCACAGTTGTTTTTTTATTTTTTTTATTTACCATGTTCACCATATGGTAAAACTGACTGGTCATGGGCGGACACTGACGGCTTGGGGCCCCTGTTGAAGACATGTGTCTGGGCCCCTCTCTTTTATGGCGACAAATCTATAGATATACAGTATATATTGCCACTCTCTCATACATATACACAGGGCCGGTTTTAGACAAATTGGAGCCCTGGGCAAAATTCAAAGTGTGGCCCCCAATCCTGAAATATTCCACCAACCACACTGTAAGGCCACGTCCACATAAAACACGTACGTGTTACACCAATATCAGTGTCTCCAGTGTTTTCAATCAGTGTGTCTTCCGTGTGCCATCCGTGTTTTTCTGTATGGATACTGATAATTAAATTGCAAAGCTTCTCACATACTTTCAATGTAAAACATGGACGGCACACAACGGACGGCACACACGGACGGCACACGGACGGACTGATGGCAAACGGACAGGCACACGGACGCACACGACGGCACAGGATGGCACACGGACGGCACACGGACGGCACACGGACGGCACAGGACGACACACGGACGGCACGACGACACACGACGGCACACGGATGGCACACGGACGGCACATGGACGACACACGGACGGCACACGGACACGGACACACGGACGGCACACGGACGGCACACGGACGACACACGGACGGCACACGGATGGCACACGGACGGCACATGGACGACACACGGACGGCACACGGACGGCACACAGACGGCACACGGATGGCACACGGACGGCACATGGACGACACACGGACGGCACACGGACGACACACGGACGGCACACGGACGGCACACGGACGACACACGGACGGCACATGGACGGCATGTTTACATGGACCCATAGACTTGTATTGACCCTCGTCTTCTGTGGTGCTGGGAAAACACGGACATGAGTGCAGCACCGTAGGTTAAATAGGGGACACGTGGCATCTGTGAAAACCATGATACACGGTTGTGTGAAGAGGGCCAGACAGTCAAATGATAGAAAATATTAGCAGATTTGTCGTCTTTTTGTGCATTCTACATCACAAACAGCAGAATAAAAAGCAATAAAAAAACAAGTCCTACATGTCCCTCAAACTACTCTGCTAAATCCCCTCTGGCTCTGTAGCCGGTGGTTCGGGGTCCCTGATGATTATTATTCACATTGCAGCTATACTATAAGGTGCAGCCACAGGACCACTGCAGCCCAGTGCTAAGACTGGCGGAGACCCCCGGAGCATCGGTGCTGGAGCCGCAGGGGATTCATCATTTCATGCTAATTATTTTTACATTCTCAGAAAACCCCTGTAGTGTCTGTTCACTGTCACCGTTTTTGCTGTGGATTGATGTACAGTGTTGGCAGGAAATATTCTGCTTTTTCACAGATTTTTCACTTGAATTTTTATTTCCCATTCATTTGAATAGGGAAAAGCAAACGCTGCAGAAATGCTGAAAGACGACGTTCAACAGATTTATAAAAAAAGTGTCTTCTGGCCGGTGTCCGTGTCTGGCTGCTGTACTGGGACAGTGCGGAATAGTATAGTAGACGGCACTATTCCATACAATACTATATTGAGCCGTGTTCACACTGCGCTTCTGCAGTGCATCCAGGGCTCTGCCTGAAGCCCCCCAAAATAGTATTCACATAAATCCCTGATGGGGCCACAGACTGCACTGACACAAGTAGAGTCCAAAATATTTTTTTTTTTCTGAAATTGACTAATTTATTTTCTTAGGGTCTGTGCACATGATCAGTAATCGGCAGCGCTTTGGACGCAGCACATGTTCATTGCCGGCTATTGAACACAGATGAATCCTCTGTGATCATTGAACCGTGCAGATTCACCATGTCCAATACATTGCACAGGTGACATTTATCTTGTGGAGGCTCGATTCTCTGTAAGATAAATAGACATGCTGCGGTCTGGAAAGATGCATCGCATGTTTGTCTGCGCGGGTGAGCCACGGGCATCTGTGCATGCATAGTGGGCATGGGACAGTGCCAATAATTTAAATAAATTATATATTTACACAATATAATGCACAAAGGCAGTATACATATGTAATATACACAGACACACATACTGTATACTGTATGAATATGCATATATATATATAAATATTTATACACCGTATTTTTCGGACAATAAGACGGACTTTTTTCCTCCCAAAATGTGGAGGAAGAATGGGGGTGAGTCTTATAGTCGGGATGTACCGGCTCTGGCTGTGGTGGGGGAGCGGTTTTGGAGGAGCAGCGGGTCACAGAGGCAGGAGCCGGCAGCTGAGGCTTACTCCTATGCCCGCTGCTAAAGAGGAATGAATTTTCACTGCATTCCAGACCCATGGGTGTGGAGGGCAATGAATATTAATTTATTTTTGGCATCCTGGTATGATTGACCCCATCCAATTACTGGTATGATTGATCCCATCCTTATTCTGGTATGATTGGCCCCATCCCGGTCCTGGTATGCATGGCTCCATCAGAAAAGATTAAAAAAAACTATTAGGCTAAGTGCACACGTTCAGGATTATTTGCGTTTTTTTCTCGGGAAAAATGCATCAAAAACGCTTAAAAAATGCATGAATTAAGCATCCTATCATTTAGAATGAATTCCGCAATTTTTGTGCGCATTGCGGAAAAATAAGCAACATGTTCATTAATTTCGCAGAATTCTAGCGTTTTTCCCGCTATATTATTGACCTAGAAAGTTCAGGAAAAAATCTCGGTAAAAACGCGTCAACTCCACGCAAAAACGCACCAAAAACATGCAAAATCAGCGCAAAAACGCACGTTTTTACCGCGAAAAAAGTCAGTTTTTGCTCAGGAATATTCTGCAAACATTCCTGAACGTGTGCACTTAGGCTTACACTTACCTTCCTCCGCTCCCTTGCAGTGTCCTGCTCCGGTGCCAGCAATTGCTTTATGCTTGTAAGCAGCGCATGGCAGAGCACAGCTGCCGGAATACTCACCGGGACTGTTCATCGCAGAGAGCAGTGAGTATTCATTGCTCTTCAGTAGTGTGCAGTGTCAGCCGGAGCCTTCCTGCTGCTGCCAGTGGTCACGTGTGAAGATACTAAAGAGAAATTAATATTCCGAATATTCATTTCTCTTAAGTATCGGCACACGTGACCGCCGGCAGCAGCAGGAAGTCGGTGGCTGACACTGCGTGCTCCTGATGAGCAATACCAATATGCATACCAGGGTAAGGATGGGGCCATGCCTACCAGGACTGGGATGGGGGCCAATCATACCAGGATAGGGATGTGTCCATGCATAATTGGATGAGATTTGGATCCTGCATACCAGGATAAAGATAAGGGGGACCATTCCTACCAGGATGGGGATGAGGGGGCCATGCATACCAGGCTAGGGATGAGGAGGCATGCATACCAGGATTGGGATAAGGGAGCCATGCATATAAGGATAAGGGGGCCATGCAAACCAGGGAAAGGGATGAGGGAACAATACATACCAGGATAGGGATAAGGTAGCCATGCATACCAGGATAGGGATGAGGGGCCATGTGTTTCAGGATGGAGATGAGGGGACCATATATACCAGGATAGGGGATATTAAGTACAGAATTTACCACATTTTTTGCTTCCATTTTTTTCCCAATTTCCTCCTCTAAAAACTAGGTGCGTCTTATGGTCCGTTGAGTCTTATAATCCGAAGAATACGGAGTGTGTATATATATATATATATATATATATACAGTACAGACCAACAGTTTGGACACACCTTCTCATTTAAAGATTTTTCTGTATTTTCATGACTATGAAAATTGTACATTTGCACTGAAGGCATCAAAACTATGAATTAACACATGTGGAATTGTATACTTAACAAAAAAGTGTGTAACAACTGAAATTATGTCTTATATTCTAGGTTCTTCAAGGCAGGGCACGTCTAGTCGGAATGTGACCAGAAGTATATAAATCACATGCTTGTGCTGACATGACCCTGTACTCTTGCCACCGGTAAGGGAGAACCCTAAAGGTGTGCAGTGCATTAGTTGTGAGGATTCAGAAGCTTCAATGTCAGGATTCAGCTCTGCAGGTTCCAGCAGTCTTCACATGGACACTTCACTCATATGTGACTTTCATACTTATGGTCCAGTGACAACGAGCTTCTCTTCCTGCTTCTCTCAATTTTTCACTGAACATTGAGAGCATTAGGGAGAGCAGCTAATCATACATGACTAAGCGTGCAAATCGCATGTGTGCTTGGGGGGGCGCCGAACCAAATTCTTGCCCGGGTGCCAGAAAGCCTAGATACACCTCTGCCCTGCGTACACTAACCTGGTGATGGGGGTCCTGGAGGAGGAGTCTATCTATGTGTCCCACCACTTTCAACATGTGTTGATGTGGTGGCGATACATAGATAACATCTTCCTCCTGTGGACTGGGACTCAGGAAGAGTTGGATGAATTTTATTTGTACCTTAATGAGATTGACCAGACAATTAAGTTCACTTTGATATCCTTTAAAGAGGAAATCCAATTTTTGGATGTTTTGATAAAACAAAATAAGGGTACTTTGACTACAACTCTGTATGTTAAGAAGACTGACATTAATAATTTACTTTTATACAGTAGTCACCATCCACGAAATATGGTTAATTCTATAACTCTAAGCGAACTATTGAGAGTACGACGAGTGGTAAATGAGACTGAAGATGTTGATGGGGTCATGGAATCTTTAATAAAGAAGTTTTTGAATAGGGGATACCCGATGAATTTGTTAGAAAAAACGAAAGATATGGTCCTCCAGCAAAAGACATCTAATTTATTGCAGATGAGGAAAAAGAGGAAGGAACTCACTAGAGTTCCGTTTATAACTACATATACGGAAGAGAGTAGGGGTATAGCCAATGTCATTAATAAACACTGGGGGATGCTAACAAAGTGGCTTCCTAAGATTGAAGAGTTTAAGATCCACCCACTTTTTTCATATGGAAGGAGTAGGAATATAAAAGACCCTTTAATAATATCAGATATCGGACCCCAGAGAAAAAGCAATCAGATGTCTTTGACGGGTCTTTGACAGCTTTTTATATTCTTGTCTAATCCATACTGAGCCTGAGAGCGTCTGTGTCTGACTCCTGAAATATATACGCAAATTTACAATATTTTCACTATATATACTTGGTATCTGGTGATACATTACCCTTTTTCTACTTTTTATATTCTGGTATGATCCATACTGAGCCTGTGAGAGCCTGTCTGTTACTCCAGAAATATATACGGAGATTTACATTTACCCCTAGACTGTATACAGCTGTACGCTTGTGATACAGTACCCTTTTTGCCAGAAAGTCCTCCTCCACCCACCACCCTAAGTGCATCATTGACACCTGGAACATTGGCCCACATGTGTGATTATTTCTTGCGGATCTGCTTTTTATATTCTTGTCTAATCCATACTGAGCCTGAGAGCGTCTGTGTCTGACTCCTGAAATATATATGGAGATTTGCAATATTTTCACTACACTATATATACCTGGTATCTGGTGATACAGTACCCTGTTTGTACTTTTTATGTTCTGGTGTGATCCATACTGAGCCTGTGAGAGTCTGTCTGTTACTCTGGAAAAATATACGGAGATTTAAAATTACCCCAACCATGTATACAGCTGTACGCTTCTAATACATTACCCTTTTTCTACTTTTTATATTCTGGTGTGACCCATACTGAGCCTGTGAGAGTCTGTCTGTTACTCCGGAAAAATATACGGAGATTTAAAATTACCCCAACACTGTATACAGCTGTACGCTTCTAATACATTACCCTTTTTCTACTTTTTATATTCTGGTGTGATCCATACTGAGCCTGTGAGCGTCTTTGTCTGACTCCTGAAATATATACGGAGATTTACAATATTTTCACTATACTATATACACCTGGTATCTGAGCGTCTTTGTCTGACTCCTGAAATATATACGGAGATTTACAATATTTTCACTATATTATATACACCTGGTATTCTAATACAGTACCCTGTTTCAACTTTTTATATTCTTGTCTAATCCATACTGAGCCTGTGAGTGTCTGTGTGTGACTCTGGAAATATATACGGAGATTCAAAATTACCCTTACACTGTATTACGGCTGTACGCTTCTGATACGTTACACTTATTTCTTTTTATATTCTGGTGTAATCCATACTGAGCCTGTGAAAGTCTGTGTCTGACTCTGGAAATATATGCGGAGATTTAAAATTACCCCCTGACTGTATACAGCTGTACGCTTCTGATACATTACCCTTTTTCTACTTTTTATATTCTGGTCTAATCCATACTGAACCTGTGAGAGTCTGTGTCTGTTACTCCGCAAATATATACGGAGATTTAAATTTTTCACCTTCACCGTATACAGCTGTACGCTTCTGATACAGTACCATATATCTGCTGGTATTTTGGGTACATTTTCACAAACATGAGGAAATGTGGTGGAAGAGGCCACGGACGTGGGCCTGGGGTTCAGCTGATACTGATGGTGGTGGTGGTGCATCTGCTCGTAGTGCCAAAAGCACATTAGCACCTAAGGCAGGAGGTGTTGAGCCTGCGTCATCGTCTGGCTCCAGAAGGCCTTGAAGGCTCCCTTTTCTGGGAAAAGGTAAACAGCTTTTAAAGCAGGAGCATCAGGAACAGGTTTTGGCTTACATTGCTGAAACATCCTCCAGCTCTATCGCCTTCTCTTCTGAAGTTTCAAAAACTCCAAACACTGAGTCGTCAGTGCAGGCTTCTGGTCAGGAACAACCCCTTTCCTTGTGTCCTTCACCCCCACCAAAAGTGAAGGATGCGGCAGGCCACACTTCAGATTACTCCATGGAGCTCTTTTCACATACCATGCCTGGGTTATCAAGTCAAATCCTGAATTCCCCAGTCCAAGATGAATCTGACATGGAGTGCACTGATGCACAGCCACTGCTATATGATTCTGCTGTTACATTCACCCAGAGTGCTACATTGCCCTCACAGTCTACTGAGCCAGAATGTGACCCTGATGAAAGTCAGGTGCCCCTTCCTGCATACTATACCACCTAAAACGGTGACACAGAGGAAGGTGCAGATGAAATTGAAGAGGAGGCGATGGATGACCCAGTTGTTGACCCGGATTGGCATCCAGTGGGGGAAGAGGGTGCCGCTAGCAATAACTCAGAAGAGGAGGAGGATCCGCCGCAGGTATCGACATCGCAGCTGGGGTTATCTGGCATGCCCGTACCAGTCCAAAAACATGTTAAAAAAAACAAAAAGAGTTGCAGGACAGCTTAGCCAGATGGTCAAATTAGCACCGCGTGCAAGCCCTGAGAATTTATACCATGGTAGCATGAGTGCAGTGTGGCACTTTTTTGAACAAAATCCTATTGATGAGGCAAAGGTTATCTGTAAGAAGTGCGGAAGGACCTTTAGCCGAGGGAAAAATCTCAGAAATTTGAATACCAGTTGCTTGCTTAGACATTTACTGAACATGCACTTGCAAGCGTGGATGGACTACAAAACCTCAGGTAGCACGTGTGCACCTGCTCCGACTGAAGTTAGCCAGCAATGCTCCATCACTTCCCCCACTGTAAGCCCACCGTTAGTACACCACCTGCAAGAAATGTTGAGGTGTCGTCGAAAGGCCAAATGTCATGGGTGCATCGCCATGAAGATCGTCGCGATTGCACATTCTGACTTCTCACAGCTGAGCTGCTGTTTCTTTGTTTTTTGGTAATGAGAGAGTTAATTTTTCCTAGCTCTTTGCTAAGGCTAGGTGCAGCCTCGCCCGGCTGCTTTTGATTATGTTCTAATTAGTTTCCTTTATATTTCTGCCAGTCTGGGTGTTAGATGCCGGTGAAAGCATTCATATAGTTTAGCAGACTGGATCGGTTCTGGGAATACTTAAGCTAAGAGCTCCTTAGTTGTTTTTACTCTTACAGCTTATAGTTTATCTCTGAGACCTAAGGTGTTCCTACTGTGTGTGAGTGTTGTATGTAAGACTTTATTTACTTTATTTCTTATCTTTCTTGTATGTCTTTCTGTTCATTAACCGTTACCTGTTCATTCCCTTTGGTGGTATTCAGGGTCCTTCTTAGGACTAGAATACAGTTGGCAGGGATTGATAGGAGACAGGGTTTACGCTGGTGGCCTGGACCTCTGTACCTTTAACAGTACCTCCAGGTTGAGGGATTAGTTAGGACCCCAGTTAGGGTCAGCTTAGACCCCGGTCACCCTCTAGCCGGAGACAGCGTATAACGGATTCCGTTTTGACCCACTGGACTTTCTGTCAGGTAAATCTATGTTATCATATAGCTATGCGCATGTTATATAGTATGTTGCCCTTTTGATATAGATTATTGTCATCACATATATATATCTGCTATACAGCGTGACATTTTCACCGGCCAAAACTAAAGATTCTCCCCAGCTATCATGGATCCAGTAGCCCAGCTGGCCCGGCAGTTGCAGGGATTGTCCATGGAGTTGGCAGACATTAAGTCCAAGGTTTTGTCCCCCCCGGAGCAAACCAGATCTGAACCTAAGGTTGCTCTCCCGGACAGGTTCACTGGTGGGCGGGACAAATTTTTTACTTTCCGGGAGGCATGTAAATTGTACTTTCGGCTGCGGCCTCGGTCATCTGGGAGTGAAGAGCAGAGGGTGGGAATTGTTATCTCGCTCTTACAAGGGGACCCTCAATCTTGGGCGTTCTCTATTCCTCCAGGCTCCCCAGATCTCCAGTCAGTGGATCGATTTTTTACTGCCCTGGGTCTGGTATATGATGATCCGGATCGAGTCTCCCTTGCTGAAACAAGGTTACGTAAAATACGGCAAGGAAATCGTCCAGCGGAGGAATATTCTTCTGAGTTCCGTAGATGGGCAACAGATACTCAGTGGAATGACCCAGCTCTTAGGAGCCAGTTTTGTCAAGGGTTGTCTGACAAATTAAAAGATGTGTTGGCTCAGTATGATTCTCCTCCATCACTGGAGGCTGCTATGGCCCTCGCTATTCGCATTGATAGACGTCTTCGGGAAGACGCGAGGTAACTCCGCCCCCCGTGATGACTCCACCTACTACTAAAGTCCCTTATACTGAGGTTCCCCTGGTCTGTTCTGAGGAACCCATGCAGTTGGGAGGGACATCATTTTGTAGGAGGGAATCAGCGGTGAGCCGCAAGACTAGAAGGTGTTTCTTTTGCGGGAGAGAGGGACATTTTGTTGGGGGGTGTCCATCCCGGACCTCTTTGAACCAAGGAGTTAACCTGGGAGTGTGTATTTCGTCCCCAAATCCCTCTCAGTTTCTCGTGCCTGCGGAGGTGGTGATTGGTACTAGAACTGAGAGGATTTCTGTTTTTCTTGATAGTGGGTCCGGGGCTAATCTGGTGGACACTCGGTTTGCCCAGGTGCATGGTATGCAACTGAGTGTATTGGCCAAACCGGTCCCTATACTCTCTATTGATTCTAGACCTCTTGGTCAAGGTAGCTTGGTACAAGCTGTTCATAACATAGATCTTCGAGTAGGGGCAATACATAAAGAGCAATTGTCTTGTTATGTGTTGGAGGGTCTGCCTGCTCCTATTGTGTTGGGACTTCCTTGGTTGGCTAAACATAACCCAGTGATTGATTGGCAATCCAGAAAGATAAGCCAGTGGGGTGAATTTTGCAAGAATAACTGTATGAGCACGGTCATCGGTGCGGTTGTGCCTAGGACTTTGCCTCCTTTTCTGGAGGACTTTTGGGAGAAGTTCTCAGAGGAGGGGTGTAAGGAGTTACCTCCTCATCGCACATATGACTGCTCAATAAAGTTGCTTCCTGATGCCTTATCTCGTACTTCTCCAGAGGTCGGGAAGACGGATGATCCGGTTCCTATTCCTCAGGAGGGAGTTGTAGTGTCAGCTGTATGCTCTGAGCTTGAGGGGGAGGTATTGGGGGCTCAGGGGGACGCCCCTGTGGGACTTCCAGGGAGACTGATAGTTCCAGATCGCTTAAGACTGAAGGTTACGGAGAACCCTTACAAACGGATGGCTGATAGGAGGAGAGTTTCTGGTCTAGATCTGAAGGTGAACGATCTGGTGTGGTTGTCTACCAGGAATATAAAACTTAAAGTTCCCTCCTGGAGGTTGGGTCCCAGATTCATCGGGCCATACAGGATCAGTTCCATAATTAATCCTGTGGCATTTCGTCTGGACCTCCCTCCTACGTTTAAAATTCATAATGTGTTTCACAAGTCATTACTTAAAAAGTATGTGGCACCAGTCATACCGTCACCTCTACCTCCTCCTTCAGTGGTAGTCAATGATAACGTGGAAGTTCATTGGAGGGGGTATGGTCCTGAGGAGAGGACGTGGGTCCCTGCGTCTGATGTTAACGCAGATCGATTGGTTCGGACCTTTCACACAACTCACCCGGACAGACCTGGTCATGAGGGTCCGGAGGCCCCTCGTAGAAGGGGGGTACTGTCATGGGTGCATCGCCATGAAGATCGTCGCGATTGCACATTCTGACTTCTCACAGCTGAGCTGCTGTTTCTTTGTTTTTTGGTAATGAGAGAGTTAATTTTCCTAGCTCTTTGCTAAGGCTAGGTGCAGCCTCGCCCGGCTGCTTTTGATTATGTTCTAATTAGTTTCCTTTATATTTCTGCCAGTCTGGGTGTTAGATGCCGGTGAAAGCATTCATATAGTTTAGCAGACTGGATCGGTTCTGGAATACTTAAGCTAAGAGCTCCTTAGTTGTTTTTACTCTTACAGCTTATAGTTTATCTCTGAGACCTAAGGTGTTCCTACTGTGTGTGAGTGTTGTATGTAAGACTTTATTTACTTTATTTCTTATCTTTCTTGTATGTCTTTCTGTTCATTAACCGTTACCTGTTCATTCCCTTTGGTGGTATTCAGGGTCCTTCTTAGGACTAGAATACAGTTGGCAGGGATTGATAGGAGACAGGGTTTACGCTGGTGGCCTGGACCTCTGTACCTTTAACAGTACCTCCAGGTTGAGGGATTAGTTAGGACCCCAGTTAGGGTCAGCTTAGACCCCGGTCACCCTCTAGCCGGAGACAGCGTATAACGGATTCCGTTTGACCCACTGGACTTTCTGTCAGGTAAATCTATGTTATCATATAGCTATGCGCATGTTATATAGTATGTTGCCCTTTTGATATAGATTATTGTCATCACATATATATATCTGCTATACAGCGTGACACCAAAGCAGTCAGGGAATCACCACCACCATCACCAACCCCCTCTCAGTCCATCATGTCCACCGCTAGTTCACCCATATGCAGCTATCAAGTCCAGCTCACCCTACCAGACACTCTGAATAGCACAAGAAAGTACTCATCCTCTCATCCGCGTACACTGGCTTTGAACGCCTACATTGCCAAACTGATCTCGTTAGAGATGATGCCCTTCCGTTTGGATGAATGCGTAGCGTTCAGAGACCGCATGGCCTACGCTGTCCCATGCTATGACCTACCCAGTCGCCACTTCTTTTCTCGAAAATCCATCCCTGCTCTCCACCTGCATGTGAAAGACCGCATTGTCCATGCACTCAAACAATCAATGAGTGGAAAGGTGCACCTCACAACAGATGCATGGACCAGTAGGCATGGCCAGGGCCGTTACGTGTCCATCACTGCGCACTGGGTTAATGTGGTGGATGCAGGGTCCACAGGGGACAGCGGCGGTGGAACAGTGCTGCCTATCCCACGATATAGGCAACAGTTGGCTGTAGGCGTTCGACCCTCCTCCTCCTCCACAAGTGAAAGCTCGTCGACAGAGCGCAGTCGCACGATCACTCCATCCGCAGCTGCCAGTGTTGCACACGAGGTGTCCCACTATCGAATAGCTAGTGGTAAGCGTCAGCAGGCTGTTTTAAAAATGATGTCTTTGGGCGACAACAGACACACCGCGGAGGTACTGGCCGACTACTTGCAGTGAGAAACTGAGTCATGGCTGGGCAGTCTACATCTTGAGCCAGGCAAGGTAGTCAGTGATAACGGCCGTAATTTTGTGGCGGCCATAGCCCTGGCAAAACTCAGACACATACCTTGCCTGGCTCACACCTTGAACCTGGTGGTGCATTGCTTCTTAAATAATTATCTGGAGTTAACAGCCCTGATCCATAAAGTGTGAAGACTGTGCTCGCACATCCGTTGCTCGCCCGTAGACTCCAGTTGTATGCAGAGGCTGCAGCGATCGCTCCACCTCCCCAAGACCCGCCTAATCATAGACATTGCAACAAGGTGAAACTCCACCATGCACATAGTTGAGAGGCTGTGCGAACACAGGCAGGCTGTAATGCATTTATGGGAGGATACACAGGCAGGCAGTTTGAGAGCAGACATGGAGTTGTTGGGTGTGCAGTGGTCAAAGCTGAAAGACCTCTGTAAAGTCCTTTAGTTTTTTGAGGAATGCACACAGCTGGTAAGCGCAGACGACGCCATCATAAGCATGAGCATCCCACTTATGTGTCTGCTCATGCAAACTTTGACGCACATTAAGGATCAGGCGTCTGCAGCGGAGGAGGAAGAGGAGGAGGGAAGCCTTGATGACAGTCAGCCATTGTCTGCTCAGGGAAGTGTCCTGGATGAGGTGGAGGAAGAAGAGGAAGAGGAGGAGAAGGATGAGGGGATGATTATTTTGGGGAGGAGGATGCTTCTCAGGGGGGCAAGAGAAAATGTTGGCTTGCCAAGGTCAGGTACAAGGTTTATGCGTGACTGGAGGTATGTGGATTTGGCAAAAAGTGCTCCTCCACCCACCACTGGCAGTGCATCATTGACACCAGGAACATTGGCCCACATGTGTGATTATTTCTTGCGGATCCTAAAAAGGGACCCCCGCATTGCCAAAATTATGAAGGATGATGACTACTGGTTGGCCTGCATCCTCGATCCACGCTATAAAGGCACATTACAGAACATCATGCCACAGGAGAACCTAGAGCAAATATTGTCGAACTAACAAGCAACTCTGGTAAATCGTTTGTTAGAGGCATTCCCAGCACACAGCAGCGGTGCAGGTTCTACCACGATCCGTACTGGGCCAAATGGAAGAGGTGTTCATGGTGCACACAGCCGAAGTGGCGTTGGAGACAGGGGTTTCATGACCATGTTGTGGACTGATTTCTCGAGGACCGCTCACATGACTGGTAATAATGAATCAATTGCAACAGACAGGAGACAGCAGTTGCCAACTATGGTTCAAAATTACCTCTCCTCCCCTATCGATGTTATCCCTCACAGTTCATTCCCCTTTGACTACTGGGCCTGTAAACTGGACACCTGGCCTGAATTGGCACAATATGCCTTACAGGAGCTCGCTTGCCCTGCTGGTAGTGCGCTATCAGAAAGAGTGTTCTGTGCAGCTGGATCAATCCTGACAGAAAGAAGGACCCGGCTGTCGACCCAAAATGTTGGTGATCTCACCTTCATTAAAATGAACCATGCCTGGGTTTCAAAAGATTTTGTACCACCTTCATCTGATGACACATAGGTTGCCAGCAAAATGGCTCGCTTTGTCCTCCTCTTCCTCCGACTTCTCCAATACCTCCATTTGCAGCAGCTGAACGTCCAGCCTACACCTCAACATATGCCAGTTTTTCCACCTTCCTAACTGGGCTTTCCCCCCCCAGGGCCGGCGTCAGCACCTGGCGCACCCGGGCAAGTGCCGGTTCCCTAAGCAGGTGGGGAGGGCCGACTCATGGGTAACGGCGCTGGCACAGGACCCTCATAGTACGCAACAGTGTCTCTGATGGTGGGGGGCCTACTCGCCTTCAGACACACTGGCGTACTATGAGGGGCCCTGTGCCAGTGCCATCGCCCATGAGTGGGCCCCCCTGCTTGCTCAGGGCCACAGCACTTGCAATACTTGCCTCTCCCTGCTCCACCGCTGTGACGTCTTCCGCGTTTCCTGACAGTGACATTCAGGTCAGAGAGCGCGATGATGTCACGTCTGTACGCCCTCTGCCTAAACAGTCCAAGTGCAGAGCGCTGGAAGATGGCGACGCTAAGGAGTCCAGAGTAGAGCAGTGCCCAGCGAGGAGAGGTATTTCATTTTTTTAATGTCGGGAGCAATATATGGGGAGCATTATACGCTGGAGAATGATATATGGGGCCCATCATAGACTGGAGCATCATCCATGAGGCCCATCTTATACTGGAGCATTCTAAATGGGGCAGATCAGACACTGGAGCAGCATCTATGGGGCCCATTATACGCTGGAGCATTATAAATGGGGCCCATTATGTATGGAGCATTATTTTGGCCCATAAGACACTGGAGCATCATCCATGGGCCCATCATATACTAGAGCATTCTAAATTGGGCAGATAAGACAATGGAGCTGCATCTATGGGGCCCATTATACACTGGAGCATTATAAATGGGGCCCATTATATATGGAGCATTATTTTGGCCCATAAGACACTAGAGCATCATCCAGGGGGCCCATCATATACTGGAGCATTCTAAATGGGGCAGATCAGACACTGGAGCAGCATATACCGGGCCCATTATACACTGGAGCATTATAAATGGGGCCAATTATATATAGAGCATTATATTGGCCCATAAGACACTGGAGCATCATCCATGGGGCCCATCATATACCTGAGCATTCTAATTGGGGCAGATCAGACACTGGAGCAGCATCTATGGGGCCCATTATACAATGGAGCATTATAAATGGGGCCCATTATATATGAAGCATTATATTGGCCCATAAGACACTGGAGCATCATCCATGGGGCCCATCATATACTGGAGTATTTTAAATGGGGCAGATCAGACACTGGAGCAACATATACAGGGCCCATTATGCACTGGAGCATTATAAATGGGGCCCATTATATATGGAGCAATATTGTTAAGGCTGACGAAACGCACCTAAAAGATATTAAGGAGAGTCGCCACAGAGTCGCTAACAAAAACGCTGTGGCGCTATATGGTGGTATAAGTGAACTCTGTTACTTCACAAAGCCGCTGTGAAAAGACTGTGTCCTGTCAGACTCACAGGCGACACAGATGACTGCTAAGCGATTGCAGTCTGTGGTCATGCCATACACACTGCAAACTCCCCATCGGAGGTGCCGGTATACTAGGGGCTTATTTCAACCAGAGCCCTGAATCCAAACACACAAACTCCTCACCGGAGGTGCCGGTATTCTAGGGGCTTATTTCAGCCAGTCCCTAACCACATGCATAAGACCGCACTGGTGCAAGCACGTAACAGATATGATACTAGCGCACGGCCGTGCTGTCATGCAAGCTTTTTATAGCAGCAACAACTGCAGGACCTTCCTGGAAGAACCAATGGAAGCCCGCCCCAGAACTCGAGCAGCTTCAGGACCTTCCTGGAGGACCAATGGGAGTCGCTGCAGTGCCAGAGCATGTGACCCCTGATCTCCAATGATAGATCTTACCCTGGGCATGCTCAGAAGGAAACACACAGGACTTAGTCCCAAATACGTCTGCTCGCCGCTGACCTGCACTGGTTATAATAGCAGGACCTGGAGAGGCAGCAGTCATCCTCTGCACAGTATTAAACCGGGCAAGACGCTGGGACCGACGTCTCTGCTGAGCAGGCTCCACTGTGGCCAGAGACGGATGGGGGACTGTTATGAATGTTTTAGAAATGAATTCTGAGCAGAAGCTCCCTCTGGTGGTTACAAACAGTACTGAACCATTCAATGAGGATTGGCAATCAGGAATCACAGACTGGCTGGATATAAGGGAGGTTTCCCCCCATCATGGTTGCCGGTGATCAATTGTTCTTGTCTCAACGTTGTTTCCTGGTTCACTTGGAAGCTTACTGAGTCTTGCCTCTTCTCCTGCTCTCAGATAAGATATTTTCTGTTTTTTGTTTTTGTGCTTGCCATTTGCATATTTCTCTGCATTTCTGTGAGGTTGGCCAGGTTCCCCTCCCCGGGGGGCTTGGGCTCCTCTCGGTTCCTCTGGAGCCACTGTTGTTTGTTCATTTGCCTTTTCCAGTTTTTTCAGTGGCTGCGGCTGAGTTTTGTTACACCAGAGAACTAATTTAGGTGGTAGAGGTCATGTGATCTCAGGTGTTTTTGCAATTAGTAGCGTTGGCTTTTTTTAGGGTTTTTTGGATTGCAGTAAGTATCCTTCCTATCCTTTTCTGTCTAGGCAGATTGGGCCCCAGCGTTTGCTCATACTATTTTCTGTCTGTGTCTGTATTTCCTCTTGTCTAACCGCCATTACATGTTTGGGGCTTCCTATGTTCTTTGGGGATCTGCTCCGGGGCAGATAGCTTTCCTCTTTCTATCTTTAGGTGTAGTTAACTTCTCAGGCTGTGACGAGGCGTCTAGGACCAACGTAGGAACGCTCCACGGCTGCCTTTAGTTGTGGTGGTTAGTCAGGGTACTGCAATCCAGTAGATTCCAACCTCTCTGGTGTATTGCCGTTTTTACCTGCTCTCTTCAGCTACCAAAACATAACAGGGGACCGCAGCGGGACTGGCTCGAGATTCCCTTGTGCAGCAGTGGAAACTCGATCCCTAACAATTATTTTGGCCCATAAGGCACCGGAGCATCATCCATGAGGCCCATCATATACTGGAGCATTCTAAATGGGGCAGATCAGACACTGCATCTATGGGGCCCATTATACATTGGAGCATTACAAATGGGGCCCATTATATATGGAGCATTATTTTGGCCCATAAGACTCTGGAGCATCATCCATGGGGCACATCATATACTGGAGCATCATATGGGGTTCATTATTTATGGGGCATCATATAGGGTATGGAGCATCATATGGAGCAGATATGGGGCCTATTCTGTATGGAGCATTATATGGAGCCCATTCTGTATGGAGCAATATATGGGGCCCATCATATACTGTATGAAGCTTTATATGAGACTCATTATAATGTATGGAGCAATATGTGGGGCTCATTCTACTCTATGGGGACAGTTCTATACTGTATGTCACATTACATGGGGACCATCATAAACTGGAGCATTATGTGGCGCTCATCATATACTATATGGAACATTATATGGGACCAATTATGTATGGAGCAATATATGGGGCTCATTATTCTGTATGGCGCACTATGTGGTGGCCATAATACTGTATGGAGGAATATACTGTCCGGTTTTTGAGCTATTGTAGATTTTTAAATAGATATCAGTCATGTCATGTATGAAGTGAAGTTTTTGTCATTGTACTATACCTATATTTCTGTGAAGTATTTGGGGCATCATGAATTGTGGTATGTGTTAAAGGGGCGTACTGACACTCTTTGGCCCGGTGCACAACGAAAACCTGGAGCCAGCCCTAACCCCCCACAACTTTAGCCAAATAACCCCCAGTATTCAATGCGTAACTATTATTATAAAGTAAATTAAGGTTGCCAAGCTTAAGTAATAAGAATTGATGTCGTTGGCATTGAAATGGGCACTGTAGGTGTGTTTACTGTCCTCCACTCCCTGCCGACTTTGCTTCCCCATTGACTTGCATTGGGTTTCGTGTTTCAGTCGGACCTCCGACTTTTCCCATTAGTCGGCCGATTTAGTTCGACTCGGCTTTTGAAAAAGTCGGGTTTCATGAAACCCGACTCGACCCTAAAAAAGGCAAAGTCGCTCATCTCTATCATCACAGATATACCATTTGGAAAAAGAGAATGGATTTACCAGTTTCCAAGCACTTTACTGAACTAAAACATACGGAAAAACAACTAAGATTCCGGTTAATAGACACAGTCCCAATACAAAGAAGAGGGGGTGATGGGTGAACCTTCTTAAAAAGAGGGAACTAAGATGGATATATGATCTGAACACATTGAAACCAATGGGACTCAATGTCGATTTTAAGATCAACTCTGTTGTTTAAACTAGGTCTCTAGGTTGAACCTTCTTTATCTATTCCAGTATAATTGAGGATAATGATAAGTAGAGGAAATATGTTTCCCTGATAATATGAAATGATTTACATTTTTTATATATTTATTTTTACAGATACATCGTTTTTCTCATTTGCAAGTCACCATCATGGAATACACTTGTGGCACCCCTGTGGATCCAGTAGCCACAGAGGTACTGCATCTCAGCCAGAGATGTAGTGTCCCATCTTTCAGGTAAGATGGAAGCACTACACCTGGCTCTGGCAACACTGCATCCATCACACACACTAGCTGAGTTTCAATAGCATGTCTGCAGCTAGTAAAGGGTGTTAGATGGTGGGTGGAGCTTGTGGGTCAGAGCAGGAGTTTGAGGGAAGGTAGAGGGAGTCTTCCTTTCGGGGAGGAAGGAGACAGACTCTTAGAGGCAGCTCTCCCATAGGGGAGAGGGGAAAGAGATACGACCGTGCTGTTGGCTCCAAGTCCTGATGAGCTGCTCACAGAGGGAAAGATAGAATAGAAGGTCCCCTGGAAGGGAAAAGGGGATTTCTCAGAGACATGGCTGAGCAGAAGGCTACCCGTGGGGCTCGTTCCAGGACTGACGGACGTCAGCCGGGAGAATCCAGGTCGCAGAAGGGACTTGGCCCCTAGCCTAGTGGAGAACTTAATGACTCAGCTAGCAAGCCGACAGCTGTGATAACTTTAGGGATCACAGCCACAACCGCAAGCATCTTCTCTGGGAAGGAAAGCTATATAGGATCAAGGAAACGCAGAGAAGTTGTTGTCCTACAGGATCCGCAGCTTCTAGACTGGGACACTGCTTAGCGAGGTGCTGGAAAGGAAGAAAGGAGTGGGAATCAGCACAGTGAGATGGCCAGGGAAGGCATATACTGACAGGGAGCTTTTGGAAAGGTGTACCCCAATCTACCTGGGAGTTTGTTGAGCCCCTCACCTGGAGGACACTGCACCAAGCGTTCATCTGTGCTGCAGACAGAACTGTGAGTAAAGTCTTGGAAACTGTACCTGACTGTGTCCTCTCAAGTTCTTCCTGCGTCACACACTCCACTCTGCTACATCTCCCAGCACCATCACTCTTTCTACAACACCTCCCTGCCCTGAGACGACAAGCTTCACCTGTGGGAAGCTATTCCAACTCTGCTGCATCACCACCAGTCTCAGAGGATCTGCACTGCAGCGCTGGTCACCTGTGACGAGATACCACAGGTGGCGTCACAAACACTTTACTACAAACTCTATCATCCCCTGTAAATATTCCCCCTTATTGGACCCCAGGGCCACGGACCGGGTCACTGCTGCTGTGACAAATCCCTTCAAGACACCGGCCCGGTATCGAGTATCCCACTGCCCTGGCGGGCGATCCACACACACTAAGGGAATATATGTTAAATGTATGGAGGACGCTGAGACTTTTTCTTTTTTCTATTTTTTTCTTTTTATTATATTTTTATTTTAGAATTATAATTATTTTTTTGTATATTATTTTTTATAATAAAATGTTCTATATTGCTGGTTACAGGACTGTCGACTATTAGTTTATATATGCATTCAGAAAGAAATTATTCTAATGATGGGAATTAATATTCTGGAATGGGTACTTTTACCTTAAGGCCGGCGTCACACTAAGGCCGGAGTCACACACAACCACAAAAAATCGGTCCGTTTTAGACGGTCGACAATCGGATCAAAATAAAAACATCACACATCCTTCTGGCATCCGATTTTCCTTCAAAGATGCGATTTAATCGCATGTGTGTGTACCTTGTAACATCCGATTTTCATCCGACTTGCGAGATTTTCTCGCAGGCTTGCAAAACTGACATATAATGGATCCAAAAGAATAGTATTTAAATGACAAAAGAAAGAATAGATATATACACATAGAGCACATATATATATATATATATATATATGTCATTGTGACATATATATATACATATATTTATAATTCTTACACTTCTACATACTGTAATAGCCGCTAATCAATTGCCGGCTTCAGTGAAATCACAGAAGCCGACATGAAATGATACATTGTTTCCACACATTTAACCATGTAATTTCATGTATTTTTATATATGTTTGAAACATACAATTACATGAGTATATGTGTGCTAAATTTCAGACATGTAGGGGTTAATTAAAGGTGTAAATTCGTTGAAAAAAAATGCGTGGGCTCCCGCTGTATTTTCTCCACCAGACAGACAAAGCAAAGCGAGTGGGGGCAGATAATAATAGCCTAGGAGGGTACATTTTTTTTGTGCCCCCCCTGGCTACTAACATCTGCCCCCAGACACCCCAGAAAGGGCAAATCTATAATTAGATTCGCCCTTTCTGGCACTTTGCCCGTCTATTCCCATTGCCCTGTAGCGGTGGCGAATGGGTTAATCTCACCTTACTGTCACCTTAGTATTGAAAGGTGACCTTAAGGCAGGTTAATAATTGATAGCTGTCAATTAGACAACTATCAATTATTAATCCTATTGTATGAAA